>JAGFMF010011395.1:7240823-7278108 GCA_019455555.1 Galemys pyrenaicus | reverse complement strand
GGTATATTCCTAGGAGTGGGGTTGCTGGATCCTATGGAAGTTCCATTCTTAGTAGATTGAGGAACCGCCATATTGCTTTCCATAATGGTTGGACCAGCTTGCATTCCCACCAGCAGTGTTATTGTAAATAGTGTTCCACTTTAAAGAGGCACTTGCCTGTGGTGCTTTGGAAGTGAGCTGCTGGACCTTAGTGGACAATGGGCAGAAGCAGCAGCACTCTCTGGATTACACAAAATGCTGAAAATTTTCTTATTCTCCTCCAAGTCCTCCATTTACTACTGAGGCAACTTGGAGAAAATGGCTTGAGTCAAGCTTAGCTTCTTGCTCAAGATTCAAGTTGGAGCAAACAATGCTAGTTACATTTCTAGTAACAACAAATAACACTGGAAGTAAAACTCTTGAAGTTAATGTAGTTGTCACACATTAGTCATTCATAAGTTTTGGATCTCTCTATAACTGTTTGTTAATGCTCCAACCTTGGCATTAGGCATTGTATAGTACAGAACAGATATTTTCAGCCTTCACTACACATTAGAACATTATGGGGAACTTTAAAACATATTTAAATCAGGCCCAATCTCAGAGATTCTGACTCAGTTGAGTTGGAGTGGGCACAGGTGTCAGTATTTTTTTTTTTTTTGAAAAGCTCACCAGGTGTCTGCTGTCTGAAAGTGGGACTGAGAATTACTGGTGGAGCAGAAAGAACAAAGACTTTGGAGTTGGGTGTTGGTTCAAGTCCTGGCTCTACCACTTACTGGTATGTGATTTGGGGTGAATTGCTCAATGATTTTTAAGCCTAAATTTTTTTCACTGTCAAGAGGAAAAGGAGGTAGTATTTATGGCATTAAATGAGGTAGCTAAAAGTCTTATAAAATATGAAACTGCCTGTCACAGAGTAAGATGTAAATATCTGTGCTCTGTTTTATATTTGATAGTTTTTAACAGAGTCTTTAGAGAGACAGGGGCAAACCCCATAGGCCTTCTGTTTAGAATGGGAGAGAAGGCAGATTTGGTATTAAGCATAGAGATAGTAAGGAATGATAAGGTCAAATCTCAGTTTGCTCTATAATGGATAATCAGATAAGGGCTGTAAATCTCAGCTCCGTAATCACAGTTTTCATGTCATTCTGGGATTTTTTTTTAAATTAAATCTTGTGGTGCCATACTATAGAATGTATTTAAATGAAGCACCTAACAAACTTTGGACTTCTGGGCTATTCTTAGATATCATAAATTACTTGGGTTACTGTTCCATGTCCTTTTTTATTTGCTTATTCTCCAGTGGGTGCTATCCACAGAAAGCTTACAACTCTAAAGAACAGAACTATATTTGAAAATACCCAGTAGAACAAGATAACTTTCGTTCTTTTATTTGGGCAAAAAGTAATAGATCTAAGATTCTCCACCTAGTCCTTTAATCTCCTTTGTCCACCTACCTGGAAACAGACCTGAGATTGCTCTCGAAATGTCTTCAAAGAAAAACTGTGAAGGAAAAGGAGGCCAACTAGGCCGTCAGGGAACAACAAAAGCTCTGCAAGCAAGAACATGACTCAGACACCATGTGACATGTTTGAAGGATCAATGTGTCCTCTGGGAGTGAACTTGAGATGCCACAAAAAACCCTGGACAGGCTGAGGAGGGAAGAGGCATAACTTCAAAAGACAGAAGAGTGAGGAAGAAGGGCTTGGAAAGAGAAGCAGAAAGAAAGAAAGGATAGAACAAAGCTCCACCTGATTGTCTTTAAAAAACTTTTAGAAAATTTGTGAAGCTTAGATTCAAACAGATTGGTGACTCTGCATTAGATTTTTATCCTGCCAGGCACTAGAATGAGGAACAAACCTGGCATGGGAATAATGCAGTGTGGCATTATTTTCCCTTCTCGTTAAAGAACATGTAGTTGAAAGGGGCCCTGGGCCATTTAGTTCAGACTTTGTCTCTCAGCAGATCAGTGCTCAACATATAGAAATAAACCTCCAATTCATTAAAAATAGACAATAGCTGAAAAATTTCTTACAGATGTTATCATGTACTAAGAAGTACATATTTTATGTCATAGAGTATGATCTAACAGCTCAGCCTTAGAAGGAGGATGGATGTGTATTCAAATTCCAGCTCCCCAGTTACTAAATTACATAGTTCTTTTGTTAAGCTTAAATTTCTCATTTATGGAACAAGAATAATAATAGTGCAAATCTACACCATAAATTTGATGTGAGGACAAAGTACTGGTGCTGGACACAAATCGATCTCTCCAAGTGAGCTATTGGTGTCAAAAATGTGGGGGAATTTGCATATTTAGAATTCACGTCATGCTGTTTGCAGAAACACTGTGTGGCACATAGCAGTTGCTGAGTAAGCCTCAGCCATTGTCATTACCACCGCCCTCCTTCTCCTTATCAGCATGCTAGCCTGGATTTTATTACCTGTGATGATATTTATTCCTGGGTTTAACAGTTTTTGTGATTTTTTTTTCTTTTCCTCTAATCATAATAGAATTTCTCCTAATATGTATGATATTTGTGTCATTATTTCCCAAAATGACTCAAACAAGTATTAATCAGCTCCATGTGACCATGAGCTAATATTAGATTTGTGGGAAATTACATATGCTAGTTTAAAATGTTAGCGCTACCCAAGGTACTATGGTGATAGTGCACAGGTAAATTGGTGATGGGAATTTCATGGGGATGAGAAATATACACTGTACAAAAATGGAAAAAAAAAGTAAAATATATAAAAATGTTAACTCTAGATATAGTTACTGTATTTTACAACCCAAAGGCAGGTTACGGCACTACATCCATAGTCTGACAATGGGAAAGAACATTAGAATTAAGACTTCCTCAAATCACATTAGCTACATACCATGATAGAGAAATTATTGAACTTGAACAAGCATTGCCTTCAAAATGGCTTCCTAATTAAACTCTGGTCTATGAACCTCATAGCACCCATCCATTTGAAGATGGAATGGGTCTCTTCCTGTGGAATGTCCTGAGAGCCTCATTGGCACAAAAGGATGCCAGCTTTCCTCCTGCCTCTCTGCTTTCTAGCACATCTGTTCTCAGCGAGCATCTCTACCTGTCAGCATTCTAAAGCCTTGTAAGAGTGGGTAGTATCAAAGAGACTGATCTTTTGCTTATTTTAAGCCCTAATGAGACAAGAGATATTTATTAGTCATAGACTGAAGATTGTGTAGTTCTTCACCCTTCTAAATGCTCTAATTACTGGAGTTGTATCACTCACTGAATCCAACACTATACATGATTATTGTCTGCGGCCATAACACCCTGAACGCTCCTGATCTCATCTATAACTGCATATTAATAGCTGGTATTTTGAAGACTTCTAATACAGGCGCTATGTAAGTGTCATCTCACTTAATTCTCAAAATAATTCTTTAAAGGAGCGTATCAAAGGAGTATTACCCTATGTTTAACACTGTGGATGGCTACTCAAAATTAATTTATATTCCTTTCCTCCTTCATCATGACTGAAATGGTGATGTGAGGATGAGGGTAGAGCAACTATTTTGCAACCATGAGACAAAAAACAAAAACAACATGAAAACAGAGGCCTACATGCTAAGGATGCCCAGACAGGAAGACAGAGAGAGGCTGAACCCAGACGCAATTCAGGAACAGCTGCATTAGCTCTGGCTCCTCACCCCTGGCCTTGGTATATCAGAAAAATAAACCCCTAAGTAACCCTGACAGATTTTTGTTGTCATTCCTTGAGTCAAACACTTTTAAATTAATGTATTTCATTTTATGAATCAAGAAATTAAAGCTCAGTGAGCTGGATAACTTTTCAAAGCTATGTGATTGGTAGGTGTCAGAGATTGAATGTATACCCAAATCTGCCTAGAACTAGTGCATATGTGCTTACCCACAGAAACAGCTGCACTGCCTTCTTATTGTATTTCCATCAATTTACTACAATTCATGAGGACCTCAGAAGACAAGAAACATTGCGTTATGTAGTCCCTTATTTTTTGAAGAACCACAATACACATCGCTATATTAACGTTTCTGAGAAAATCTTGCAACAAAGAAACCTGTTTGCCTTTAATTAACTCAGTCAAGCTCATTGAGGATGGAACACATTACTTTTGAGTAACACTACAATTAATATCCTCAGAACATTGTTCCCTAGAGCACAAACTTTGGAAGTCATTCACTAGCATTTAGTTAAGTGTTATTTCCTCAGTTTTTGGTTCAAAGTAAAAGAAAGTGAGTTACAAACAACTTGTTACCCTTAAATATTGCTAGGGATTTTGTCTGCTATGCAACTCAGGACACCTATAAAGTCCCAAGTGGTAAATTTCTGTGAGAATTTGGTGCCAGGACAAAATATGCACTTCCTGAAAAACTTGTCTGCTTCCTTTTCTCCAATAATCAGAACGATGTGTCTCACTGTGCCTTCCCCTAAGGTTTGGATTTCTGGAACCACAGAGACAAATGGAAAACAACAATTACTGGCTCGTGTCTCTGGTTTTATGTACTTATGTTTTCTTTTATCTGATCTTGATTTTCCTTAGTTCTGATACTGCATTAAATTTTATAGGTATTATTGTGTATATTCCTGTAAGTGGTCCAATATTCTTTGTGGAATAGGGTGGAATATAAACAATTAATTCAACGGAAAGCAAGACTCTTGAAAAATTATGTTACATGACCTCCTTCTCAACACACTCATGCCTTATAGTGCCTAATCTAACAATCAAGTTAATTTACTAAACTGATACCATTAAATTTGAAATTATGTCTTATGAATATTTAATAAAAGAAAGGAAGCAGATCTTCAAAGGGAGGAATATATTCTTGAAGATGAAATATAGTGACTTTACTTTTATTTGAATATATTCAAATATAAATTGAACTTTTACTGTAATTAATTCTATTTCTCTAGATTACTGACCTAAATAATTACCCATCTCACCAAATTAGGCAATCAAATTAACTACAGTATTATAGAGCAATAAAATTAAGAAAGACAGGCATTTCCTGTGACATATACATGTTTCGGGAAACTTAATCTAGTAAATCATGGTTGAATAACCACTATCTCCTTAAGAAAAAAATAGAATTTGCTATAACTGTCAACGCAGAGAAGTGGGAAGTTATTTATGAAGCTCCAGATTAATGAGCAAAGGTTTTTTTCAGTGAACAAATATTAACTAAGGGTAAACTGTGAAATTCATTAATCTGACATGTGGTTACTACAAGGATAAATTTCACATGTGAATGATATGAAATTCTGAAATATTAATATTTGCTCCTTTCTCAGCTCTTTTAGGCAGCAAGAAGATGTCCTCCAGGTTCTCAGAAAAGGGTTGTTATGATACAATTGCAAAGAAATGAAAGGAGCTTGAGTCTGGCTTTTGAATTTCAATGAAAACCTTTGAAATATACGGCAAAGAAAATAGCTTGAGAGAAGGTGGTTTTCAGGAACACCTTAATTAACCTTGTTAGTGTTAAGCTACATAAGACAGAAAGTAAAAAGACTTGAATATAGAAGTTTATTTTTTTCTTGCAAAAGAAATCAGGTAGTCTCAAAGCTGGTATTATTATCAGCTACAAATACTCCATCTGTATTTCATTTTCCTAGTACTAGCTTACAATAGCAAGATTATCTCCCGGTACAAGGTCATTGCTAGAATTCTACACATTGCATCCACAAATGAGATAATAGAAGAGTATCCCTTTCTGCTGAGTTAGGTCCCTAACACAACCATCTTGGAAGTCCCACACAACGTATATAATTCACTTGTCAGAATGTAAACACATCCCCCTTGCTTAGCTGCAAGGGAGTCTAGAAAACACAATATTTTGGAGAGCACACAGCTGACCTCAATAAAAGCAGCACTCTGTTACTAAAATAGAAAGGTAGAATAGATACAGGGTTGCAAATAGCAGTCTCTTCCACATCTCTGAAGAACCCAAAGTGTAAAGTTGATACCATAAACATAAATTGAGAATAGACCTTGATTATGTAAGAGCAAATCTCACCACAAATAAGATAAACATCCTTTGGTCTAATGATAAGAACAGAAAGGAAGCAACTTTCAAACAGATGTGTGGGTCCCCAAGAAAGATCATGTGCCCTAAGATTCACCGTTATATCCTTCAGAGGGGTACCAGAAACCTCAGGTAGAGTGGGGGATCTTATGCAGAGAAGAGCTGCATAAGTGCCAGCAGAGAAGTCTTATGCCTTGCTCCCTGGTGAAGACCCAGGAGGTGACAAGCCTCCTGGAACTGCCACCTATCAGGTGGTGAACTAACAGTAATACATATAGCAGTCTGACGGGGTTACGTAGCAGAGCCTGACACAACTGTATGAAGTTGTCTATGGCCCTAGAGGGTATTGAGGAAGATTCCAAAATGTCTATCCCGAGCCCTCCCCATTCCACTGTGACCAGCCCGAAAATAGCTGAGAGAGGTCAGCAACCCTGAAGATGCTCTGAGACCGAGAGGAGAGGTGACCTTCCTGGACCAACCACCAGAGACCAGATGGAGAACCCAGATGTCCTAGAAATTTCCTATGGGGATGATGTACATTTCCACAGATGCCAACAGGCACAGATTCACCTCCTTCTCCAACACCATGGTTCTGTAAAATCTCCCCAGAATTTAGACATAATCCAGGAAGTGGGGGGTGGTGAGAACTTAGAATTGACTAGGGAAAAAAAACAGCCCTGATTTAAATGAGAAAACTGATTTGACTGAGTGGTCTCTAAAATGACTAGGATTAAGTTCTGCTACCAGGCAGAATGGGGGCTTGAGATAACGGAGCGGAGAGAGTGTACAAATGACTATGACTTGTGAAAACTCATCTGTAACACCTGCCTCCTCGGCCTGTCATATCTCACTTTGGAGAGTCATTCAGTTCAGAATTTTGGCACCTTCCTTCTTCAATGGTGTGGGAAAGTAGTGACAAATGAGCAGTTTGCTGTTTCAACTAAGGTTATTTTAAGGGAGCAGAATCTCACTGTCACATTGCTTCAGTAATACTGTATCTCACATTTATGACTCACGAACACCCTCCCCACTCCCGGCCAACAAGAGGCTATGCATATGGACCAAGATGGAATTTGCCAAACTTTAGCTGCACTGAAGGTGATCAGTTTGTCCTGGCTTGCCCAAAGCTCTGAGAGTTTTAGCAATGAAAGTCAATGTCCTAGGACTCCTTAGAACAGCCCAGGCAAACCAAACATTGGTCACCCTTGCTGACTCAGAATCACCTGGAGGGCTTGCGAAGCAGGGACTTCTAGGCTCTACCTCCAGAGCTTTTAATGATTAGGGTGTGAGTAGGGGCCCAAGATTTTGCTTGAACAGGTTCCCCAGAGATTTGATGATGAGGTTCGGTAGACCAGCATACAATGGCCTAAGAAACAGGTCAGAGTTTTCTCTGACATTAGCTTAAAGCAGTTACGTTGATCCACATATTTAATCAATGACAAATTCATGGCAAAAGCTTTGGCCAAGATCTTAAAAGTTTCTCCTCTTTTACTGCAATTCCCAGGTCAGGCCAGCTCCCAGAAGTTAAACTCAACCTTATCCCTAGCCGGTTTAGCCTAGAATTTGCTGCCACTCCAGCCTTTCCAAAAGTTCTATATGATTTTTTACATCAAATTCCTTTTGCTAAAACTGGGAAAAGAATCCCACTATCTGTACCTGAATCCTGAGTCATAAATAACAGTACATGGATAAATAACAGCCATACAGTCATAAATAACAGCACAGGGTTTGAGAAACAGTAAAGGAAAGAGGAAAGGAGTTTGAGTACATTGAAGAGACCAGAGGAGAAGGAAAAGCAGAGATTTCCTGTGAGTGCAAAAGCTTCCCAAGGAAGATGCCCCTGACCTCATGAGCACAACACTTATAAACCCAACTGCAAAAAGACCCATCACAACAGACTCCTGAACAGTTACCCTAATCAGCGAGAAATAACGTCACCCCCCCACACACACACACAATAACCCTCACTCTAACTCGGTATGCAACAAAACTCAACGTGAACAGATGGAGAGGAACAGTCTCACGGCAATCTTTCTGTGATCTAACCAGCCTCACCAGCACAATATCTTACCCAAGATGCTTACAAATCTGAACACAAATAGTTGCAATAAAATTACCTGACCCCCGTGGAGGCTAGAAGCAGATACCCAGAGGCTCCCAGGCTAGTGAGGCCCAAAGGCAATCTTGAAGAAAGGAGTCCCTAAATCCTCACAGCCCTCCAAAGAAATCAACTCCAAAGCCAGGCCTTTTGAATTTTTATTTAATTCTTAGAAATTAATTCATCCCATATGTGGAATAGAGAGGAAAAAATCCAAGGCCTATGATAACAGGCCTCTCGTCTACAATTTTATGTAAATTGATATATATAAATTAAAGCTCTTTGAACTGTGCTGGCACATAGCCATGCTCAGCAAATCTTAGTTATCCTTCCCCTTCTCTCCTCACCATCTGACAGGCTTTCTGTGACGTATTCCTGGTCTCACTCTCGCTCTAAGCTTCTCCTTGCAGCCAGTTGCATGCACAGTAGCCATCTTTCATATACTTAAGCACATTACATTAAATTTAAATGAATTAAGCATTCAAATCAAAAGACAGAACTGGATAGGATGGGTTTTCTAAAAACCAGCGTCTAACTTTATGTTCTTTATTATTGACTCAAGTTGAAAATTTTAAAAATGGGAATAGAAATTCATGCAACCAGTAACCAAAAGAGATGAAAAAGCTGTGTTAATGTCAGGCAAAATAGTCTCTTCACCACAAAATAAGACTCGTTGGACCCACATCACAGGCTGTGGCAGTGATCAAGGGAGCCTAAGTCTATGCAAGTGTTTTTTTTTTTTTTTTTTTAAGATTTATTTATTTGTGCATACAAGAGCTGGGGTACAGGCCAGAGTCGCAGGAGGTGAGAGGATTCACCAGAGACAGAGCGGGGAACAGAACAGGCAGATCGACTGAAACACACTGCAGAGGGGAGCAGCAGGCGAGGCAGGAGAGGTCTGCGCCATGTGAGTTCTCTTCCTGGCTGGAGGCAGGGAATGAACTCGTGCTGCAGTGGCTGCAGTTTGCTTCATAGTGCATTGCTCAACCCACTGAACCACCAGGAAGGACCCCGCAAGTGCTTTTTAGCCACAGTTCTCCACATAAATGAAAGGGGTCAACACTGCTTTATGAGCCAGAAAAACAGTTCACTAAATTATTAGTGGTCTGAGCTACTGTTCAGTTCTCATGTGTAGGACTAAACTCAAACTTTTCATAGAAATATTTGGTCTTTGAAAGAGTATGTGATTAAATATAAGCTAGTTACACAGTCATTAACTGGGGACAAAGAAATCTGCTACTGTGACTAAATGACATGGCAACAAAAATGTGAAGTAGATCTTAAATTTTCTCAACACATTGACCGAATGTGAAACAAAATTAAGTATCGAGATAAAGTTATAAAAGCACCTTAACTGGGAATTAACTGTAGAACACTAAGTGCCTGTTGTTATTATCAATTTAACCAAGGAAGTTTTATCCATTTTAGCATTATCATTTTTTTCAGTTCATATTAAAAAATATCAACTAATTTCCAATTCAGTCCCATGACAGTATTTATTGGTGCCATCTGCTGGAAGTTTCTGAAAAATTGATGAGTTTAAGAGGAATGAAAAGATAAACAGCACAGTGTGTTGTCCTTTAAGTACATGTATCCCTCCACATTAAAATTAATGTTGGTAAAGTCCCTGGCATGCATTTTTATATTTAAAATTTGCCCTGTGAAAAATATCGGTGCTGCAAGGGACTATTGTAATGGTTCACAGGTGAGATGGTAATGGGAGATTTATGGGGATTATTCCTGAGAGGAGAGATGAAATATTGTACAAAAATAAACAATGATGGAAGAAAGTTAAAAAATTGGTGCTGAATATAAGACTATATTTCATAAATATAACATCTATTCATCCCTTCATTCATTCAATGCGTATGTTTTAAACGCTGGCTCTCTGCCAGCCCCAGTGATAAGAACTAGGGGTGCAAGGAGTTAGGGATCCAGGGTTCTCTGCTGGTTGTTGGGGTAAAGGGTCTACTGAATTCCTTCCTCCTTCATTTTGAAAGCCCTGCCTCACCCTTCTTTACTTTTTCTTCCCTGATCTACAGTTGGTGGGAGGAGCTTTAGTAACGTTGGGGAAGCCAGAGGCTGCAAGAGCTGTGAGCAATGGTCAAAGACAGTAAAGGGTGCCATGATTGAGATCCCTGCAGCCTTGCAAACAAGTCTGCTGACTACTGCTTCTCAGCTCTTAGGACTGAAACATACATTCCTTCTGTCCCGAAGAAGATAAGTAAAACAAAAGGCTGTTAGATTATAGTAGAGGCTAGTTACATGCAGGGGGGCCTGGTGCACAACTACACGACCTTGTACTTCTGGGCTGTGCTTTTTGTAGCAAATGACATAAGCTTGTTACTTGTTCTCCTGCTCAATAAAAGCCACGGAGAAATTGGGAGGTTGGCTATTTGCCTAGGAGAGCAATAGCCCTCCATATCTCCATACTGACATCTTGTCTGCTGGACTCATCGCTGCTTTGCCAAACACACATCACAACATCAGCACAGTCGTCTCCGGAGGATACAGCAACAAGTAAATTGGCAGTCAAGGGTCACATGTCTTCCCTGGAGGAAAGGTTCTCTTAAGCAAATAGGAGGAGAGTTCACATTCTAGGATCTTCCCATCCTCTGTGTCCCCAGCCCCTTTAACATTAGTGAGTAATAACTTTGAGGGGGACTTAATATTTATTTATTTTTGCATACAAGAACTGGGGTCCAGGCCAGAGGTGTGTGTGTGGGAGGCAGTGTGGAGGTTGTTGAGAGGACTCACCAGAGACAGAGTGGGGAACAGAACAGGCAGATCGACTGAAATACACTGCTGAGGGGAGCAGCAGCAAGACAGGAGAGGTCTGCTGCATCATGTGGGTCACCTCCCTGGCTGGGGATTGAACTTGTGCTGCAGCAGCTGCGGATAGCTTCATAGTGCTGCATCTTAACCCCTTGAGCCACCAGGGAGGCCCTGAGTAGTAACTTTGGATGTGTTAACTACAGTATATGTAAGCTGTCATTGTTAGGACTCAGATCAGCTGAGTAGTCACAGAATTAGCCTAATTAATTGTCTTGGCATTCCTAAGAAATCTGGTTTTATGTTGGCAGATAAAGAATTTAGGTTGAAAACAAAGTTTAAGGGACTGGTTAAGTGTCACACATCAGGCTGAAGGTTTAGTGTAGATTCTCTTAGATAATCTTCATGCCAAATATATGGCAGTATTATCCTAATTTTGAAAATGTATAAACTGAATATTTGAAAGTTGAACTCACAGTTAGTAAAAGGCTATGCTGGAGTTCAATCCCAGATCTATTTGATTGCAAATGCATTTCATTCAAACTGCTATTCTCCACTGCAACGTCTGTGTAGAATATTACTCATTTTGAAGAAGAATGTATGCCTAAGACAAGGAGAGTAATTTTAAACTCCAGGAGACAGTGAACTCTCAGGAGAAATATCCAGGGCAGGAACCATCCCATAATAACTTCATAATAATAGTGATAAGCTACTATTAACTGAGTGCCTCCCAAAGGTCAGACACTAACTTTTGTTATCACAATCACACAGTGAAGTGGGTCTAATTATACCCCCTTTTCAGGCAAGGAAACAGAATTAGAGAAATTAAACAACTTTCCCAAGTCACATAGTGGGCAAGTAATAAAAGTGACTTGAAATATCATACTCTTATTTATCTTAAGAAGAGTGCCTTGCTGGTGGGATCTGTTTAACAGATATTGAGTGCAGGAAGAAATTAATGAAGAAAATTAATGAGGAGGGGCTGGAGTGGAGTATATACCCCTATGCAATGCCCAAGCAAGCCTTAATTAGAAGCTCTTAAAAACAAATGAACTGGAACAAGTCTATGAAAGCTGCAGATTTCTTGTGGCTTCCTGTATAGAAAACTGACTTCAAAGTTGATTGCCCCAATGATCTTCAATTCCATGATTCAAAAGTCTATGACATAATACTGAAGAGCATCCCAGCAATGAGAATTGCGTTATAAATCAGTGATCTGCCCATTTCTGGAAGTGTTCCAGCGACATGACTACCTGCTGAAATGCTGTAGAAAAAAATAGCTTGGGTGGTATACAAGACTGTTTGCAAATACAGATGCAGTTAATTCCTTCTCTACTAATTTTCCATTGTAAGATGACTTTGAAACTCCTCCCATTAAGGGGTGAAATTTCCTCTAACCTTGAATTTGGCTTTGAGATTCACTTTAGGTAAGAGAACACAACAGTAGCAATATTAGGTCAGTTCTGAGTTCAGGCCTCAAAAAACCTTACACAATTTCACTCTCTAGAAACACTAAAGCCCATGTGATCACACCTTATGATTAGTTCCGGAGAATGCCAGACTATATGGAGAAGAGAAGCACCACAGCTGAGGGCAGCAAACTCTAGAAACAGCATCACTTAGCTGACCTATAGATGACCACTAATGTATGAGGTAGCTTAGCCAGACCAGAAGAACCACCACCTACTACATGGCTCCAGAGGGCAAAGGAGCAGATGGACGTTATTCCAGGGCATTGTTTACTTTCCACACGGAAGAACCTGTAAGAGTTAGAGCCTTCAAGTGGCAAGGTTAAAGTATGAAGTTTCCCTGCACTGTAATTGTTCAAAAAGATGCAAAAGGTCATCTATTTGAGAAACTGGAGCAAGGTAAATTGACTTCTTAAATTCTTTCCAATTACAATTCTGAGATATTGTGCTCTATAGAGAAATTTGCCAGTTGTAAAAATGCCCAAATCATGACTTGATCAAGAACAAATAACTAAACGTTCATTAGGGACAGAAATCACTGACCAGCTGTCTAAGTTCAATTCAGTTCACTTCAAAATTCTTCCACGGTTCTGCAGCATTTCGATGTCAGCAGATCTCATGCAATGCCCATATCTGGGTTGAACTCTGAGGAGCAGCTTCTGCTTCAGTAGTGTGAAATACTCCACCTCAGTCATGGATCTGGCCAAAGAAGGCCGTCATAAAGTTTCCTCACCACTAAACAGTTTCCTTAGTTCTTCTACAGATTCCAAATGGAGTTGGAGAAATTCTGCTCTTATTGCTCATGCGTCTTCTTCAACAGGATTTATCCTTCAGAATCGTCATCCTTTCAGACTTTCAAACAAAGCTTCTCCCTTTCTAGATAGTGGAGTCGCTGAACTCTGCATCTGCACTGAGGTATTCTTGGTGCAGCTTGTCCCAGATTCTGCATCTTTGCTATTTCTCTGGTACTTACCTGCTGCTTTCCTGACCTGGAGGAATTGTTGTCTTTTTTTTTTTTAAGATTTATTTATTTATGCATACAAGAGCTGGGGTACAGGCCAGAAGTGGGGTAGGTGAGAGGATCCACCAGAGACAGAGTGGGGAGCAGAACAGGAGATCTAATGAAACACACTGCTGAGGGGAGCAGCGGGCGAGGCAGGAGAGGTCTCAGGCTTCATGTGGGTCCCCTCCCTGGCCGGGGGTCAAACTCGAGCTGCTGTGCAGCAGATGCTTCACAGTGTGGTGCTCAACCTGCTGCGCCACCAGGGAGACCCAGGAATTGTCTTAATGAATTTCTGGATTGCTTCTTCACAGACAGTAAGCTACGAGGATGTTTAGTTTTATAAGACACTGCCGTACTGTCTTGAGCAGTGCCTACACCATTTAGCAACTCTGCCAGCAATGACTTAGGGCTTGTGCGCGCCACGTCCCCAGCAGCACTGGTGTTGTCAGTGCTTTGCATTTTGGCCTTTGTAGTAGGTGGGTAGTGCTATGTCACTGTTCTTAGCGTTGTGCTCTTATTTCATTTTTAACCTTTGCTTTTGTGTACCAACTACACTGTGAGATTTTCACACCCTTCACAATGTTTTTATCAAAGTAGTGTAAGCTCAGTAAGTTAGAGTACCTCCACACATCAGTCTCTGCCTGAGAGTCTACTTATTGCAACCAGGCACACCATTATTTTTTACACTTCCTTGGAAATACATCTTTTTATCACTCCTCTTCATCTCTGTTCCTCCCACCATATCCCTGGTTTCATCCAACTCAAGCCTAAACCTGCCAATTGTGTTTTTGTTTTTAGCCAATTAAAATTTATTTAGGAGAACATTCTGTAACTTTCATTTGTTTTAGTACTATAGTAATCTCACAGACTTGTTTTTTCAATCCCAGGTGTCACTGAGACACACATTTAATCTTGTTGTAATTTTTTGTCATAATGGATTTTTTTTAATCAAATGAGAATAGAGCATTTGTTCTATCCTGGATTTTAACTAAAATGGAAATACTTTATTCCTACGATTCCTCTTTAAGTCACTTCTTACCTTTAATTAAAATATGATCCTTAAACATAAACTGGATGGATTCACTTATTTGTGGAATATAAAGATCCAAAGTAAACAAACTAACAAAGCACAGCAAAAATAATTCTTAAGCTCCGTGAAAAATATGCTGGTTGCCAAAGGGAATAGTAGGGGGAGAAAGGTGATATTAACAGAGGAGTTTGGTGGAGGGTGAGCGAAGCATGTGTATATATAGCGATGTAAAAATGAACACCCCCAAGATGATAGTTATGTAAATGACTGACAGCCTAATAAAACCTGAGGAAAAAAAAAATATGATCCTTAAAATGATAATCCATTCAATTTCAGTAAAGGTATAGTGTTTAAGTAAAGACATGCCTTAAAATTTTAAATGAAAGTGATCATCCAAAATTATATTTAAAGGGGCCTTCCTGGTGGCGCAGTGGGTTAAGCACTGCACTATGAAGCAAACTGCAGCCACTGCAGCACCAGTTTGATCCCTGCCACAGGCCAGGGAGGGGACCCACATGGCACAGCAGACCTCTCCTGCCTCGCCTGCTGCTCCCCTCAGCAGTGTGTTTCAGTCGATCTGCCTGTTCTGTTCTCCACTCTGTCTCTGGTGAGTCCTCTCACTGCCTGTACCCCAGTTCTTGTATGCATAAATAAATAAATCTTTTAAAAAAACAGAATTATATTTAAAAAGCGATCCTAGTGACCCACGCTTTAAATATGATTTTAGTTATAATTTAGTAGGCTGATTCAGAGTCTCAATCTACCTTTAGGGTGTTTGGCTTTCAGATGTGGCTATGTCAGGGAAAAAATATCTATTCCATGGGAGAAGGTAAAGAGCAAAACTCCCTGATGGATAGTTTTCTCTAGAAAGGAAGGGATGGCCTGGCAAAGCATTGTGGGAGAATTTGCTCTTCCCATGAATTCTCCCCGTGACAGTCAGGGTTCTAGTTTGGAGGAAGGGGTAGAGAGAAAGACTGCAGGCCTTCCGCTGGTTAAAGACCCTGCAAGAAAGAACTTGCATGTATATGCACTGCACAGACCACCGTTGCTCCTCTTAAAAATGATTAATCAATGAAGGAAGGAAGGAAGACTTAAGTTTGTCAAAGTTATTCAGACAAAGGTTAACTAGTTCAATGAAGTGTATTAATAATAACATATGTCAGCAGGCTCCTTTTCCCCATTCCACTGTTCCTGGAGGAAAGCAATTCAACTCTTTTGTTATTAACTGCCTCAAAATCCACCGGAATTACTCCATTTCGCTGGTCTCTATGATATTACTTTCCTCCTTTCAAGAGGAGTGAATTCTGATTCTGAAATTCTTGAAGCTCGCATGATTGTAGGGAGTTTTAAGTGGAAACTTGTAAGATTTAAAATACCAAATTAAATAGACCTTTGGAAAGGCCTCTGAGGCTTAAGTTTCAATAGCGTCATAGTAAATCTGCCTCTGTCTTCAAGTGAAAACTCATACAATCTATTGTATTAAATTATCCCATTGCTAACTCTGAACTGTTTCCCAATCCATTTAGCAAGTCTGAAACACCAAATCTATCAAGAATCTTACGTTCAAATTGCTCCCAAAAGCCAACCTCTTCCATAAAATCTTTTCTACTGAACAGCAAAATGGTAATATTTCAACTCCATTTTCTCTAATACTTTAATTCTTTATTTTCCTTCACTTATCATATAATGCAAATTTATAACTTTTATTTTAATACAATTTTTTAAATCACATATAGTCATTAGGCATTCATGATGCACAATTAGGTATAAAGTTGGCTTTGTATACCAAAGCAGAATTATTTAGATAGTATCAAAACCATTAAATTTGAGGCAAATAATTCTTTTTTTAGATACTAAGAGCTTTAGAAAAGATACCATTTATAATACCTTATGGCAGTGCTAGGAAAAAAGGATAAAACATTAAATATTAAAGGTGACCAGATGGTAGGTATTGAAACCACTAAAAACAAAACCAAGTAGAGACAACTTAGGTAGAAAGAACCCAAGTGTTAGTAGAGCTGAAGCTATTTTTCTTTAGCATTAGGAATCTCTTTATTTGCAAACGACAGTACCAGAGACCCAAAGAGGCAATCTGATATATCAAACTGTCATAAAAATATGTGTCTCTTTCCTGCAATATCATGTTACTACTGCACTGAAATTTTTATTTTCCAGTAATACTGGAGGTAGTAATTAGAAGGTGTATTATTTTTGGCCAACCCAAATGGAAACAACCACAGCAAAAGGTTAATTACTATGCTACAAACACCATAGCAATTAGCTTTTAGAGCACGGAGCTATAGGTAATGCACTTTAAGTAAAAGTTAGTTTTTATAAGCCCTAGAAATCTTACTGCTGAATTAAGGCTACTAGAAAAGGAGAGTGAGAGGCTGGGGAGAAAAAGGAGGGGGAGGGAGCCCAAAAGATTATGGTGGGTGCTTTGGTGGCAGACATGGTATGGTAATACATGTCTCAGAGTTTAGAATCTATATTTTTAAATCATAGGGCATTCTAAATCAACATTACCTCAATAAAGAACAATATGATTTTTTAAAGTTAGTTTTTTTTGTTTGTTTGTTTTTTCAAAAAAGCTATGCTCTATGTTGTATCCATAAACCCTCCTATATGAAGTCAATAAGCCATCCATTCACACATCACTTGGATGGACTGGAGACAGGGCAGGGATTTCAAGGGGTAAGCAAAGAAGAGTCAGAGAAAGAAGTTTAGGAAGGAAACAGTCCAGGACGACTAAGGTCCTCTCTTGTTCTCTGTTCTCTTCAATGTCTGGTCTCAGTCTCTCTCTAGCTGAGGTCCCCTACTGTTCTTTGCTCCCCAAGCCTCTAAAATCTTAGCATCAAGTTGGGATCACAAAACAGGTCTACCACGCTGTGTGAGCAAAAGTACAAGGAGGACACCATACTATCTGTTTACATAGTTAAAAGTCATAAATTAAGCTAACAATCTGTTGTGCTTTGGTGATGGATGCGGTGTGGTAATATACATCTGAAGAGGTGTTAACCAATACCCCTAAATCAAATAGAGTGTTGTAAAGTAACATTACCTCAATAAAAAATAATATGATTTTTTTAATGTCAAATAAAATGTGTTCTACCCTTCTATCTTAAGCCTAAGATATTTTTTTAAATGTATAAAGCTGTATTTTAGTGATTATGGACAAACTGTCAGATGAATAAATTCAACTACATGGAGAACAAAAAGACCCAGAATAGCCAACACATATTGAAGAAAAAGAACGAAGTTGGAGTTTGATACTACCTAACTTTAAGATTCACTATAGGCTACTATAAATAATACAGTATGGTATTGGTGAAAGAATAGATAAATATATCAATAGAACAGAGAGTCCAGATTTAGAACCAAATAACTACAGTCAACTGATCTTTGATAAAGGAACAAAGGTAACTCAACAGACCAAATACTATCTTTTCAACATGCCAAAAAAAAAAAAAATCAGACATAGACCTTACACCCTTCACAAAGTTAACTCAAAATGGATCACAGAACTAAATGTAAGACACAAAATGATAAGGCTCTTAGAAGATAAGCTAGGAATAGATCCGGAAGTCCCTGGTTAGGTGATGAATTTTTTAGATATAACATCAAAGGCGTGGTCCATGAAAGAAATAATTGACAAAATAAAATTCATTAAAATTAAGTGAAAACCTCTGCTCTGCAAAAGATAATATTAGAAGACAAGGCACAGACTGAAGAGAAAATAGTTGCAAAAGATACATCCCATAAAGGATTGATACCCAAAATTAGACAAAAAAAAAAACCTTCAAAAATCTAAAAACCAACAACCTAACTAAAAACTGGGCCAAAGACCTTAACAGACACATTATCAAAGATGATGTATAGATGACCAAGAAGCACATTTAAAAAAAAAACAAAAACCTCCTCACATTACATATCATGTGGAAATGCAAATTAAAACAAGTACATTATTACATACCTATTAAAATGACCAAAATCTGAAACACTGACATCAAATGCTGGTGAGGATGTGGAGTAACAGAAACTCTGATATGTTATTAATGGGAATGCAACATGGTATAATCACTTGGGAAGGGAACTTGGCAGTTTCTAACAAAATTAAACATATGCTTACCAAATAATCATACGACTTGGTATTAACCCAAAGGAGCTGAAAATTGACACCCACACAAAAACCTAAACACAGATGTTTATGGAAGAAGCTCTATTCATAACTGCCAAATCTTGGAATTCACCAAGATTTCCTTCAGCCAATGAATGGATAAATAAACTGTGGTACATCCAGACAATGAAATATTACTCAGCACTAAAAAAGAGACGAGCTATAAAGCTATGAGAAGACATGGAGGCATCAGAGGAGAAAGAAGCCAATCTGAAAGGCTACATATGATTCCAACTATATAACACTCAAAAAAGCAAAGCTGTGGCGACAGTAAAAAGATCCATGGTAGGAGGAATACATCAAATCACAGCAACAGAGTTGATAACAAAAATTTGATTGACTTCTAAGGCACTTCAACCTTCCACTACGTTTTTTTTTTTTTTTTTTTTTTTTTTTTGCAGCAACGAAAGTCCTGCCGGGCCNTCTAAGGCACTTCAACCTTCCACTACGTTTTTTTTTTTTTTTTTTTTTTTTATTTGCAGCAACGAAAGTCCTGCCGGGCCAGGAATCCCTTTACCACCTGTGCTTCAAGTTAATGACCAGACTCCCCAAATAACACATAAAAGTGTGTTGTTTTTTGTTCATTTGTGTGGACAGTTAATCCAGGTCCTGTGGGTCATTTTATAGAATTCTTGGGTCCTGAAATTCGACATAAAGTGGATTCTTTTATTTGGGGAATCATCAAAAATTTTTTTTAAAAGGCCATCGGGCCAAGCCGGCGGACTGGACAGTGGGTAGGGAGCCAGACGGCGGCGCGGAGACCGTCGGGCCCCTAGCCAGGCCGGCACCCGACACCGTCCCTCGCCCCGCCCCGGCGGCCGGCGAGCCAGGCCGGGCGGCGCTGGGCGGGCGGGGCGCGGTGGAGGGCCGGGGCCGCCGCCGTCTGGCGAGCCGGGACCTGCCCGCCCAACCTGGCGGTGCGATCTCGCGGGAACGCTCAGCTCTCGCTCCCCGTGGGGCTCGAGAGGCTGCGGGTCCCGGGTGCTTCCCGAAGTCGACTCGGGTCGCGGGGGGTCGGAGGGCTGCAGGGACCTGGGGGCGCGCTGCCCTCGACCGCCGCCCGAGGTGAGGCTCCTCCGGCGGGACTGGGCGGGGCCGCGGGCGGGGTAGGGGGACCCTTAGGGGGCGCAGGGCGAGAGACACGGGGTGCAGCCTCGAGGGGGGCGCACTCGCCGCCGCAGGTGCCGGGGACGCGGCGGCGGGACAGTCCGCTCGGGCCAAAGTTTCCGCGAAGTTGGGGCCAGCTCCTGGAAGGCCACGCCGCGGTCGCGGGCCCTGGGCGCAGCGGGAGCGGCCGCGGGCCTGGGGCAGGTGCCGGGCCGTGGGGCTTGCTGCCAGCCCGCGGCCGGGAGCCTGGGCACGGGTGTTGTTGGGGCGGGTGCGGCTTTGGGTGACTCAGAGCCGCTGCCTTCCTCCCCCGGCGTCTCGGGGGCTCTCCCAGGACAGCTCTGCTCCTTTTCCCTTTCGGTGGGGCCAGTGCTCTCACCAGCCGGTGAGACTCGTTTCGCTCCTCCGGAGGCAGGAGGACTCCTGGACGTTGTCTTCCTCCAGCTGGCTTTTGGGAAAACAGAAAAAGCATGTCCCTAGACGATTGCCACGGAAACTTGCTCTTTGGGGTCTTCAGAGTTTAAAAACTCGCGAGGTTTTAAGGAATTTCCTTGGGACTCAGTTTTCTTGTGCGTAATAAGGTATCCAACAGGGGACCATAGATTTGACAAATCTGTTAACCCTTTTAAACGTATTCCTAACCCCTCTGCGTGAACTTTTCCCCTCCAGTTCGCTCATCTTCTACTCCCCTGTACCCCGTGTCCACGAGCCCAAACTTCTACCAATGAGGCTTCACTCCCAATGAGGCTTCCTCAGCAAGTGGTAGATTCTACGTCAAGGCAGGTGGAAGCGTATCTCAAAATTTCCCGTGTTTTTCCAGTGTTAGTAACCGACGGTGGAAATCTGAACTCTGCACTATGACGTCCGCACCGAAGTTTTTGGCTAAAAAATGCTGATACACTTTTTTGGTTGTTTTTACAGTCATTGACACAGGACTCATTTTCAGGAAAAGCGCTTCCGTCAAAATGGTAAAATAATGGAATGAGGAATGTGAACATTTTCTCTTTGGATGGAAATCTGAGAATGCAAAGAGCCATTAATGCAAGCCATGTGGTAAAAGCAGGAATATGAGGAAAATGGAAATGTTTATCTTTTTGTGGACATGTATTTTTCTACCACTCATAAGAGGGCACAGTCTCTTCACCTGTGAACCAATTACTGTTCCCAGATGTATGAAAATGACCTACAACATGACATTTTTCCCTAATCTGATGGGTCATTATGACCAAAGTACTGCTGCTGTGGAAATGGAGGTGAGTTGTCTGGTACCTTTACGGACAAATAGTTTATGCTGTGTTCTGAAATAAACCGTCCATGTGACCTTTTTTTTTTAAATTTAACAGGGAATTGTTCAAGTTGCATACCGTTCCTATTTTCAGTGAATCCTTTTGAGAAGTAAACCCCCTCCTAACATTTTGTCTACATTTATGGCCCTGTTTAGTGGGTCTACTTAGACTAGGGTTTGCCTTGTATGTAGTTATGAGTGATTTCAAAATTTCTCACGTCTGGAAACTATATTGTCTTCTGAATTGATTATGGTTGTTCCTCTTGAAATACAAGTTTTTCCTAATTTGTTGAATATATATACTCGAATGACCTAGATTAAAAGTACCTGTGTTATATATTTTTATAAATAATTGCTGTGTTCACTAGGCACAGGTTTCTGAAGTAAGTCAAATATTGGAGGATTTGGGGACTATAGTGTGTTAGTAAGGAGTAACTTTTTTAAAAAAGCGTAACACTTAAGTATTCCTTGTAAAAATGAAACCACCTTTGAGGAAAGAGCAGAATGATATTAAAGATCGCTGTAGGTGCCTGGGTTACCTGCCTGTGGCTTAGAGATAGGCAGATTGCTAGGGAGGTGTGAGAAGAGAGTGTCACCTGTGGAGACTGGAACCTGTTGTGTTTAGATCTCTCAGGTTGATAATCTCCTAAAGAGAAGTCTCTTACAAACTGCATTTGTAGTTTTTCTCTAGAAAAACTATCCAGGGATGATAAAAATTACTCCTCCCCAGATTGTTGCGAATAGAGGAGACCCCTACAATTTTAACATAGACACCACTTTCAAAGCCAACTAGCCTTGCTTTTGCTGTATTCTATGCTGCCTATTTGAATAGTTGTTCCACTACCTGAAGACTCATGTCTAAGTAGATACTAAGTAAACACTACTTTAAAAGGGTTTCACGAGTTATGTAGTATTTCAGTGTTTTCCAAACCAGTACAAGATGTCAATTTGAAAATTTTTCAAAAAAATTATGCAGTGAGACTTTCATTGGTTGTGATGCTTTGATCCCTCTAAAATAGAGTGTGTAATGGGGATACCTTCAAAAAAATATTTAGAGTACTTATTTTCACATTTTCTCTGGTAATACTTGTTTGCAATTAAAATTTTTATTTAATTCATTAACATTTTTTAAATCTGGGTTCCTTTCTGTGTAGTCGCTACATACATTTTAAGTTTGAATGCTAACACTGACCTTATAAATTCAGATCATGTAGATTTAAGTCCCTTACAGAGTATCATTATGAAAATAGATACCTGCTGTCAAGTGCTTATAATTGTGAGATATGAACTAGTTTTTGTTCCACACTGTCACTGTCTTTTTAAAAGCAGTTGTTGCTGATGAAAAATAAAAAGTTTCTTTCTATTTACCTGACACCTTTCCCAGGTAGTTTCGTGTCTGGACATAAACAAGACATTTCTGTTTTGTCTCCTTTATTTGATCGCTAACATTACCAGACTCTTCATTATATGTTTCCTCTGCGCTAAACCTTTTCATAGCCTTTACTAAGTTTTACTCCATAAATCATACTTTAGTATGATAAAAGAAGAAGCCATCAATCAGTCATTTAATAGTAGCATTAACCTAAGTCTACAAAAGAAGAAAGGGAAATATAAAAGCAGAATAATACCAGCCTGAGTCAGACTCTCAATCCCTATATATTATTTTTTTTACTTCATGTTATTTCCTGTTGCCACATCCCTGTTTGTCCTCAGCCAGCAGCATTCTCTTTAAGTTCCTATTGAAATGTCCAGGACCCTGTCATTTGAGAGGTTATAAGTGATCCTAAATATCACACAGAACTTTTTAGCCTCCTTTGTGCCATTGAGCCCCTCTCAGAGTATGAGACATGTTTTAAATTTTAAGTGGCTCAAATGAGTAGGATTACAAAGGCTTCCAATTATATTGAGCAGTACTTCATTAGAGCCCAGGTAGAATACCCCTGGACCCTTCCTTCCACAGGTGAAGAAACTGAAACCCAGAGAAGCTAGAGGTTATGATTCCTGCAAGGTCTGAGCACCCTAATCTGGCAGACTTTTCTGTCAACCTACATTCTAAAACTGAAAAAGATAAAGAACAACTCTAGGGTGGCACCCAAGGCTCTTTGGGACTTCTGCCTTCCTGCCTAGCTTCTGGTCTTGTCCCTTCTCACGTTGTACTCTCAAAGTCAATCTGATCAACCTGTGTGTGAGACTCAGCCCCTTACGACTCACGGCCATGGCTTTGCACAGGTTGTATTCACTGCCTCTTGGGTTATCTACTTACCCTTCTTCACCTGCTCGTTTTTTTTTTTCAGGCCTCACTTAAAGCAATAGCTCTATGCTTAGTGAAACTTTCTTTCACCTTTCTCTCAAGCATATTTAATTGCTCACTTTTCACACTCTGAGATTACGTAATATAGATGACCATTCTTATGCTCATTGTGCTGTATGGCTGCTGTGTACCTGGTCTCTTACTAGACTGTGATCTCAGTAAGAGTAGGAGTAGTTTTTATTCATTTCTGCTCCTGATGCCTACGATTGTGCATGGTAGATGCTCCATAGATGCTGGGTAAAGAGAAAGGTGGTGTTTCCTCTCCTAATCAATCAGCAAAGAGAATTTTCCCTCCGAGTTCTTATCTTCCACCTCTAGCTTTGGCAGTGTCCAAGTGAAAAACTTTCTGATATTTTTAGGTGGTTTACATATCATCCACTTTCATTCTGCCTAAAGCCTAGTTCAATAAAAAATTCATCGATATCTTCTGTGTTCTTTTGCACATTAGGTTGACATATTTGCTAGAATTTAAACAATTTTAGTTTTAACCATTTTTATTTATGTATATGGAGTAAAGGAACTTATATTTTTTCCTAATAGAATTCTTTTTTAATCAAATTTTATTAATTTGCCATTTGTTACCATACCTATATACTTTGGGGAGTACAGCTTCATACCTCAACACGTGTCCATGCTGCACTTCCCTCCACCAAAGCCACAGTGCAAATATGCTACTTCCCCAGCCCCTCCCTTCTCCCCCTCCCTCCATATATTTCATAGTCTGAGGTTACTTTTGTTATGTTTTTGCCATTTTGTTTTCTTTCATTATTTATATTCCACTTCATTCACATGAGTGAAACCAACCAGTAATTGTCTTTCACTTTCTGACTTATTTCACTTAGCGTGATTACCTCAAGATGTATCCATTTTTTCCACAGGAAACATAATTTCATCTTTTTAAGTAGCTGAGTAGTGGGACTTCATCTTTGGATTGGACCATGGTATTATAAACTATATGTGTCAGATTTTTTTTCGAACATTTTACTTTAGTGCTTAAGTTTATAGTCTAGCTATGTTATGTACTAAATTACAACTGCATATACATTGGATTTTACTTTTTAAAAAATGTCTTATAGCTTCTCTAGGGAATGGATTGGGTTTTTTAAAAAAATTTTTTTAAAAGATTTATTTATGTATACAAGAGCTGGGGTACAGGCCAGATTCCGGGGAGGTGAGAGGATTCACCAGAGACAGAGTGGGAAACAGAACAGGCAGATTGACTGAAGTAAACTGCTGAGGGGGGCAGCGGGTGAGGCAGGAGGGGTCTACTGTGCCATGTGGGTTCCCTCCCTGACCAGGGATAGAACTCACACTGCTGTGCAGTGGCTGCTTCACAGCATGGCACTCAATCTGCTGTGCCACCGGGGAGGCCCCAGATTGGGTTTTATCTCATCAAACCAATTGTTTTTGTTTTGAGCTGATCCCTCCTAAATTTTAGTGTTCACTATGAATTAATATGAATTAATAATAGGAGGGGATGAAGAATTATCTGATAGAATATGGCAACCAATTGTGCTTTCTTAGCTACCAAGAATTCCATTTAAGAACTGTCTCACTCCTTTATTCCTTAGTTTTCATTTGTATGAAGAACTATCCTATTTAATAGAATATATGGCATTTGTGGTTGTTCCTCATCTGTGATTACATGAAACATTTAGAGAAGTGATTCTCAAAGTGTAGTTGGTAGACAGAGAGCTTCTGAGCTTGTTAGCAATGCAAGTTAATGGACCCCATACCAACCTACTGAATCATGATCTATGAACACAAAGCCTAGGAAACTGGTTTAACAAGCTGTCTGGGTGTTTTCTTGTGAACTTTAAGTTTGAGACCCACTGGGTTTAACTGGGAATGCAAACTTTTTCTGTAAAGGGTCAAATAATAATTTGTTTTTGCAAACCTTGTAGTCTGTCACAGCTATTTATTTTTTATTTTTATTTTTTTTAAAGATTTATTTATTTATGCATACAAGCACTGGGGTACAGGCCAGAGGTGTGGGGGTGGTGAGAGGATTCACCACAGAGAGCAGGGAGCAGAACAGGCAGATCAACAGAGGCACACTGCTGAGGGTAGCAGCGGGYACAGCAGGAGAGGTCTGCCGCGCCATGTGGGTCCCCACCCTGGCCGGCAGCAGGGATCGAACTCATGCTGCAGTGGCTGCGTTTTGCTTCATAGTGCGTTGCTTAACCCACTGCACCACCAGGGAGGCCCTGTCACAGCTATTTAGTACTACAGTTGTTGTTATACAGCAGCCACAGACAGTATATAAATAAATGAGTATAGACTACATCCATTTCCCTATTTTGTAAATGGGTGCTGAAATTATTTGTATTGCAGAGTTAATTCATAAATCTGAATAGTAACTTGTCATTGCAATGAAAAGGATATAGTCTAACTCTCCCATGAGGAAAAACAAAATGGCTGCTTGGTTTTCCATTATGTTGCCTTTTGTTTCATATCTAGAGCATTGTTTCTCAAATTGTGAGGTTGATGTCCCTTGAGGGAGTGATTTCATCCAGAGAGAACTGACACTGATCTAGGGAAAATGGAAACAGGAACATTGTATTTTCTTTTTGAATTGCCTTCATTGAAATTAGGCAGTCGCAAAGTCTTATGTATTGTGTTTGGAACAGCATGTTTTTGAACAGTGTAAAAGGAAGTGAACCCAAAAACCCTTTCCTTTCCACCTGTTAGTGTGGACTATTAAAATATCTCTTCAGCTAAAAATGAAGGGATGAAGATAAACTGCTAAGAAAAAAAATATATTTCTATTGAGCAGTGGTTTTTAAACTTTTTTGTTTTTCTGCTTTTAGAAATGGTACCTTCTTATTCTCTACTCTTATATTCTCACAAAAAGAAAGAAAATGTTTTGGGCCTCCCTGGTGGCGCAGTGGGCTGCTGGCCAGTGGGGGGACCCACATGGCACGGCAGACCTCTCCTGCTATGCCCGCTGCTCCCCTCAGCAGTGTGCTTCCGTTGATCTGCCTGTTCTGCTCCCCACTCTCTGTGGTGAGTCCTCTCACCACCCCCCTCCCCCACCTCTGGCCTGTACCCCAGTGCTTGTATGCATAAATAAATAAATCTTTAAAAAGAAAAAAGGAAAGAAAATGTTTAGTGTGACTAACCTAACTTTAGTTAAAGTAAAATGGATATTG
Source organism: Galemys pyrenaicus (assembly GCA_019455555.1). NCBI lineage: Eukaryota > Metazoa > Chordata > Mammalia > Eulipotyphla > Talpidae > Galemys > Galemys pyrenaicus. Next base: position 7,251,684 of record JAGFMF010011395.1, on the reverse strand, counting down.
AAAAGTGTTCCAAGCCAGCTATGTATAATGGCTACTATTGTATTCTAAATCTAGAAACCACAAACACCTTCCTTTATGACTTTGTGTTGCACTGGTAGGGAGAGTAACTTGACTTCCTGAGTCAGCAGAATTGGCGCTAGACCTCTGTGTGAACAGAAGACCGTAACTGTCCTAGGATGCTCCTCTGCCAGGCACCAGGTTCTTTATAGGGCCGTTCCTTGGTCTTCCACGGTCAGGGATATTACTAGTTATTAGTTATGTTTTCAGGAGAGAGTATCCATCAGGGCCATGGTTTTCTGAGCCCATGGGAAGACTGTTGTAGTGTGATTATTTCTTTTCCTTGAGAGTATGTCATGTAGATAATGAAGTCTGTTTTCACTAGTTTGTGTATTTGTCATATAGTCATTCATTCATGTTTATTGAATGTACTCTGAATGTGTGACTTACCCAGAATTACAGTTTCTCAGGTTATAAATTTAAATTTTAGAAATTAATTAACTCTTCATCAGATTCTTTTGTAAAGACAACCAGTTGTTATGTGGGTTTTTTTTTTTAGCATTAATTAATTTTCTTGCATCGTTGTTCATTTTTGCACAGTATTTGATTTCTGCCATCAGGTGTAGTCCCCAAAGTGTGTGCTGTTCCTACTGCTGCTGCTTTGCACCCTGGTCTAGCTGTGAAAAAGCAGGAATTTAGCCCTTGAACCATCACAGGCTCCTGTCCCATGAAATTGTAAGAAGGAATCTGCATACTTTTTAGATAAGTAAGCGAGAGAAGTAAACTTAATTCAAGGAAATACAGAACGGTTTATTTAAAGAAAGCAAGGACTCCCAGGTGCATTGTGCCTGGGAGGGGCAAAGACGTCATTATGAGCCGTGTCTAAGGGATAGGGAAACTTTTTTTTCCTATTCTAAAAGCTCATCATCCTACTGTGTGATTGGCTGTCTCCCAGAGCCACACTCCTCTGGGCAGTTGTGCCCATTTCCCCAGCTCTTATCTTAGAGTTTCTCCTTTTATCTCCCCTGTCCAAGGTGTTATTCTCTCAAGCTTTTCTATCCTAGTTTACTTCTGAGCTCATCCCTGGAGTATGTTTTGGTTAGCACCTCTTAGAATTTGATTTGCTGTCCTTATCTCAGAAGCCTCTTTCACTCTCCTGAAGTCCCTGCCTGCACTGTCCCTGAAGCTGCCTACTTAACCCCAACTTTCCCTGGGACTCACACCCGCTACAGCACTGTCACCCACCACCACAGACCCCTGTGCTCTTCCTGCCCCTGTTTGACCCTCTCTCTCCACCTCCTCTGCTGTATGATCTATGGTGAGTTTGCAAGTTTTGTCTTTTTCTTGACTCTTTGTCCAGTTTCCCTATATTCCATGTATAAGCGAAACCATCTGTTATTTCTCTTTTTCCTTCTGGATTACTTTGCTTAGCATTATCCTTTCCAGCTCTATCCACATTGCCACAAGTGGCATGAGTTTATCTTTTTTCATCATTGAATAGTATTCCATTGGGTATATATACCATATTCTCAATCCATTCATCTGTTTGGGGGCATTTAGATCATCTTGGATATTGTAAATGATGCTGCAGTAAAGAGAGGAGTGCAGTTTTCTTTTGAATTAGTGTTTCTGTGTCCTTTGAGTAGATTCCTAGTAGGAATCACTGGGTCATATGGTAAAACCAATTTTTAGTTAAAATTGGTAAAACCAATTTTCCATAGTGGCTGGATTAGTGATTAGTTTACATTCCCACCAGTAAGAGGGTTCCTTTTTCTCCACATCTTCCCCAGTATTTGTTGTTGCCAGTTTTTCTAATATGGGCCATTCTCATTGGTGTGAGGTCGTCTCTCATTGTGGTTTTAATTTGCATTTCCCTGGTAATAATTAATGATGATAAGTTACTCTGTGTATTTAATTTTCAAAGGAAAATGCTTTTGAAAAAGTGAGTTAAAATTTGTAATGCTGTTGGGCCTCCCTGGTGGCACAGTGGGTTGAGCGCTGCAATGTGAAGCACCTGTGGCACAGCGGTGCGAGTACGATCCCCCAGGGAGGGGACCCACATGGCGCAGCAGACCTCTCCTGCCTCGCCCGCTGCTCCCCTCAGCAGTGTACTTCAGTCCATCTGCCTGTTCTGCTCCCCACTCTGTCTCTGGTGGGTCCTCTCACCTCCTGCGCCTCTGACCTGTACCCCAGCTCTTGTGTGCATAAATAAATAAATAAATATTTTTAAAAAGATTTGTAATGCTGTCTGCTAAGAAATATTTCATAAATAGCAAGATTCCCATTTTGGAATTTCTACTTTTTAGTTACTCTCGTATTCCAGACTCCACTTCACCTCTCTTTTTAAAAAAAAAAGATCATCCATGCCTATAAGAACTGGGGTACAGGCTAGGGTGCGGGGGGGTGAGAGTTTTCACCAGAGAGAGCAGGAAACAGAACAGGCAGATGGCCTGAAGTACACTGCTGAGGGAGCAGTAAGTGGTCTGCTGCGCCATGTGGGTCACTAGCCTGACCAGGGATCGAACCTGTGCTGCAGTGGCTGCTGATAGCCTCATAGTGCTGGGCCTTCACCCACTGTGCCACCATGGGGGTCCCCACTTCCCCTTTTTTCTGAAGAAGCGGATTGAACTGGGGTTGGTCACATTCATGAAAATAAGTGGCAGGGTTTGTACCACTTTATTACACAGTGGCCCATGTTAACTGGAATAAAAGTCTCAGTGATAATTGAAAAAGTTTATTAGATAATCAAAATGTGGATTCAAACTGTGGATAAGATACTGATCAGAAAGGGGCTCCAACCAACTGCTTTTTTGAAACCCCACATCCTCCCCCCAGGTACGGTTTGGTTTATAGAACATTGGAATAGATAGGTTGGTTTTTTCCCTTCAGAAAAAGAAGAGAGAATTTGGGGGGATATGTCAATTTCAGATGGGGTAACATGCATCCTTTAAATTCATTATCTCTGTAGGTATAATTTGCTTGTGAGAAAGACAAGAACTTCGAAGATAAGAAAATGCCTGCTTGGTTGGACATCCTGGGGCCACTTGGGGTATAAGGTCCAGTGGAGTTGGAAGGGATCCTCGGGCTTTGACCCAGCAATTCCGGGGCTGACTACAGGATCCCTTCACAGCAGTTCTCTTTAATCGGCTGACTTTTGCCTCTGCAAGTTCTTTTCCTTTCCAAGGCAAAACGTGTTGATTTTCTTTGACATGCATTGACCTTCTCAAAGAGTTTATTCCAGATTCTGTATTTGCTCTTGACAGTATTTGTTCTGTGATGTGTAAATAGTTAAGGCCCCCTTCAGATCTGTAGTGACTGTTGTCTAGCTCCGACCCATCACTTTCATTTTTTTCAGTCACTTCTTAGACTTCTTCACTTTCTCTCAATTTTCTTTACCGTCACTAGAAGTTTGCTTTGTTTTTGATGCCATTTTAAAGTAATAAATAAAGCTTTTGCACTTCCTGAGACTCACGAGGTATGTAACCATGAGTAGAAAGCGCAGATCCTGAGCTGAGAATCAGATGCTGTTGCCACTGGGCTTGTCCCAGTGTTAAGTGGCTTGCTCCATGGAACAGTGGATTCTGAGGCATGGTAGAGAAGTGCAAACACTTGTATAGCCTGTGTTTTTTAAAACTCTAGGAGAGAAGGCATGGCCAAGATATTGCTGCAGAACCACTCTTTGAGGCTTAGCTTTATATATGTTTTAAAAAGCAAATGTCTTTCTTATTTTGATTCCTTTCTCTTAATTAAATTGTAGCAAAGATTTTTCCCTTCAGGATCTTACCCCGGGGTCCATATTATGTTTTCTGTTATCATATCATCATAGTATGTGAACTAGCTAGTCCTCTCCTGATATATCTCATTGAGACTAGCTAGTGTTCATTCATTGAATGAATATTTGAGTGCCTAAATAAACAAGTATTTACGGCATATTGAGGAACTAGGCATATCCTAATGAACCAAACAGACGCTGTGCCCTCATGGAATATATATTCTGATAGAAGAAATGTAAGAAATGTTATTGTACTTCTCGTTTAATTTTTGGTGAAGGCTTTTATTCTTAATTATTTTTCCCTTCTCCTTTCCAAAATATACCTTTTGACCTATATTAATATTTTACTCTAGTCATTCCTTCACTTTTTCTGTATAGCTCTTTTATTCTTTTATTTTAAAAAAAGAGCCTTCTTTCTTTGTACTTGAACTAATTTTCTTTTTTCTTCTGTGCCCTTTCAACCTGAGCTAGAGTACACAGACTGGTTAAACAGGGAAGGAATTTACTAGAAGAGAAGCAGGTTGGTCATAGAATCAAAAAGCTAAAAATGAAGCTCAGACTCTCCCAGCTACTCCCAGGACACAGAGAAAGGAAAGCTCTACTTGTGAGCACTATACACAGGGAGTTTCACTGAGGACAAATCTTGGATGGAAGGAATCCAGAAGACTTAGCCTGACATTAGATATAGTTGGGTGATCCCTCTGGGATCCCGTGGTACCATATTGTTGAGGACTTGAGGCTGATTGCTGCTCTGCTTCTGGCAGATTGACCTCTCAGCAGTAAAACCAGATCACTTCAGGGAGGGCCTGGCTATGTCATTGTATCTGGGTGCTCCTTTCTGTCATTGTGGTCCCTTTTGTTCCTGAGCACAGTAAGCAAATACTGGGACCTGGCACCATAAGGGGAAAGTCTGATTAACATCCACAGAGTAGATCATTTAACTTACACGCTTAAAAACTTTCTCTGTTTGGGTTCTCCCTGGTGGCGCAGTGGGTTAAGTAACGCACTATGAAGCAAACCTTACAGCCACTGCAGCACAAGTTCGATCCCTGCCCCGGCCGGGGGGGTGACCCACATGGCACAGCAGACCTCTCCTGCTGCATCCACTGTTCCCCTCAGCAGTGTACTTCAGTCTGTCTGCCTGTTCTGCTCCCTACTCTGTCTCTGGTGGATCCTCTCACCCCCCACATCTCTGACCTGTACCTCAGTTCTTATATGCATAAGTAAATAAATCTTTTTTTTAAAAAAACTTTCTCTGTTTGGGGAGCTTTTGGTTTGCATTCACATGTAACAAAATTCCTTCCACATGGTTAGATCATTTTGGAGAGGTCTGTTCATATCTGCTTTTCCAGACTCCTAATCACCAAGCTCCCATTCTTGTTCCTGCGGTCCCTGTCATATCACGTCACTGGCTGCATCAGTGTGACTCTTTGCCGCAGACCATCTCTCTGCTGATAGGATTCAGAAAAGGTTATAGCAGTTCACTCTCAGCTGAGGCCAGCTTGTGTTAACCAGGTTGGAGCTGTCTCATCAGACAGTTAGTCAGAGGGAACTACCCACGAAGCCATAGGTGTGTTTGAAGGAAAAGGTGGCAATAGGGTGTAAACAGGCTCTCTTAAATGTGTGAGCAATAGGCTCATGCTATTTTCCGATGTCTTTAAGACCTGCTGGACCAGACATTTGAAGGTGAAATGCTCTGGGTACTTCTGATACCACGAGTAGATGAGGTGGATAACACACAGTTCGTGAGAGATAGCCCGGTTATTTCTAGATATCCCATAGTGGTGTCCAGTTTCTACCAGGTACTAGCAAAACCAAGCCGGCAGTTTCCTTGTATTTATGTAGGTTCATCTCTTCGTTGGCACATACCTATGGCCTCCTCAGCTTTATGTCCTAAAAAAACAGTGGATCACTGTGATGTCCTTTGGAATAATGATGTGGCTAGCACCTCTGACAGTGAAAAGTAAGGAAAATACTTAGAGAACTGATGTTACTGTAAGGCAACAGCTCTCAAATTTGCTTGTGCATCAGAATTATCTGAAGGGCTTATTAAAACACAGATCACCGACCTACTCTCAGGTGTGGGATCACATAGAGTATTTGCATTTCTAACAAGTCCTAGCAGGTTATGATGCTGTCTAGCCAGGACCCACACTCTGAGAACCACTGCTGTGCAGCAAAACTGTGAAGATATGCTGCTAGGAAAAAGTAAATTGTTTTTGGATTAAAAAAAAATTCACCAGATTGACGCTACCTAAGAGGTACCCGGGAAGTACTGATTTGCAACAGTAAAGAGACCACATCTGGGAAAGTGTCTCAGCCATTTGAGAAGGCTGCTGAAGGCATTCTATTAATAACATTCATTTGCACTGGAGAATTAGAATAGACAAGTGCTAATAATGAGTAGTTTTTAGTGTCAACTCATCTCTGAAAGTCCCTTTGAAATTCCCTCAGTTTGTGGTTTTGTTTCTGATTTTGGTAGTAGAAGACCTCTGACGGTTTCAATGCCATAATAACATTTATCCACAAAGCCAGTGTGGTGATTGTGCTATTGCCAAATACAACTACTTGAATATACACACAGACTTGGGAAATTACAGTGGGTTAAATTTGGGGTCTCTATCAAAAGCCCAGTTATTGAAACTAGCACATGGAATCTAGAATTAACACAGCTATATTAATATTAGCTTAGTCCAGTCCAAAATTATGTGCTTTCCTCCTTAATCTATTACTGCCCTCAGAAAACAATGGATGAACAGTGTCTGAAAACTATTGTTTAAATCTTTTTTTCCAGATTCAACTTTGATATGATTTTCTTAGGACAGGCTTAAGTAGAATTCTGGTTGTAGCTTGAGACTGAAGAATGGTGGGGGTACAGGACAGGAAGGGTTTATTTTCTTCTTACAAAGCAAATCTTCCCATTGATGAGTGTCTGCATGTTTGAAGACTTTAGGTTTGGAGCACTGTATTCTAAATCTTTCCTGTACCCCCACTTTAGGTCTTGGGGTATCAACTGCTTCCTAAATCCTATCAATCTGGTGTTTCACTCCACATCTGAAGCTAAGTTTTCAGGGAGGCCGGTCTGGTGCTCTCTTTCTTGGGCAGAGCACTCACCCCACACCCTTAAATACTCTGTGCTCTTCCTGTGCCTTTCTGCTTTTCTGGCAATGGCTGCTCAGCCTTGCCTTCACTGGGTATAGCACTTCATTGCTAAGACGTCCTAGGGATCTACGTGATTATAAGGATAACACCATTAGCTGTTTTTCTAATTTTTCTAATTCTGTTTTTCTAATAGCTCTCTAAATACTAACAGGATATTCACTGCTTTTAGCTTCAGTTAGGACAGAAAACCAATTCTATAATTCCTCCCATTTCACCGAGGTCACTTACAACCCAATCCTTATGTAACTGCTGTGCCAGTCGGTCTTCTTGCTTGACTAACATGAGCAGAAAAAGGACAGATATTGAATAGCCTGAAGAATCATGGAGAAGCTAGCAAGTGAGGTCCCAGGTACAGGGAGGAGCAGGGGGAACTAGAGCACGCTGACTCACAGATCGGTCTGTCACCAATGCCAACGGCGTACCTACACCATTGTCCGTGGGTGCTTATTTTGGGACTGTATGGATTATTATTATTCTACTGCAGTTTTCTCAAATAATCTGTTTTTTTGCCTAACCTTCTCCCCAAGAACCACAGTACCTGGAGCATCCACACAGCCAGCCTTAGAGTATATTCCTATGTATTATTTGTTAGCGGGTTACATCTCTGCATCTTTGCCTAAGCTTCTGTAGCATCCACCTACTTTGGGATTCCAAAAAATAGGACAGCTGGGCAGATGAAAACAATAAATATTTACTCCAGGTTTTGGTGAGAGACAGAGTTACCGATCAAAGAGAAAACTTCTTGCAGTGCCCATGGTTGCTTTGAAATTTGCGTCCAGCTCTGCTACTCATGTCTCTGTTACCTTTTCATAAGCTGTTTGAGCCAAGAGATTGTCTAGCATTGCTTGCGTTGTACTCTGATAGATACTCTTAGACTCAAAGACAGAGAATTACCTGCCAGACGTGGCACAGCTAGTCAGTGGTAGAGTGATGACCAGCGTTATGGTGCTGGCATTATTTCCAGCTAAGGACTATGTGAAATACTCGATGCGTTCTGGTTTTATTCATCTGTCCTATTGTTGGGCTCTGGCCGGTTTTCAGAGTAGAGGTATAAATTGCCTTCTTCTTCTTCTTTTTTTTTTTTTTTATAAATTGCCTTCTTAATTGACTTCTTCCTCATCTTTCCTGGTCCTAATAGTAAACTACCTGGAATTTTTGCCAGGACTGACCATTTCCTTAAAGAAGTGTGCCTACCTTTCATTTCTCGAAGCATTAAAACTATAGCAACAGAACTGTTTTAGTTATTATTAAAAAAAAAAGGGTAGAGTTTCAGAAGTGTTACTGATGCTCTATGTTGTAGTTAGTCTGGGGGTAAGTTTCTGAGCCTTCTTTAAGAACGAAATTTGAAAAGCAGAATTTCATGGCCAAAACCATGGAGGCACTGTGTTACTAAGAGAGTTAAAAAATTGTGTCATTAATGGAGAAGAAAGAACAAACTAAAGTGAAGAGAGTAGAAAGCTTGAAATGTGTTCCACTCATAGGTTTAAATAGCACTTGCTGTGCTAAATACTAGTTTAGTAGTGGGATGCCAAGTGTAAAATTAACAACATAAGAAGTGTCACAGATGAGTTGTTAGTAATCTTTCCATCTAAAGGCTTGGTTTTGAGGTGCTGCCCATGACATTTTGTGGAAGACCATAAAAGCTTTCCATCAAGATTTTTATTTCAAAAGATTAGGGGGAAAAGCTCATTCTGTTGGTTTTCAACTGATTAGAGGACTGACTGCCGATTATTTAATGTGCTATAATTTGCTCTGAAATTACTTTAGGAGGTACATGTATTTTCTGGAATGCAATAAACATAGTTTGAGATTTTACAGTCTTTGATTATGTCTCATGTGAACATTTGTTTATTCAGACTGAAGAGTGTTATTTCATGTAGAGCATTCCCCATTCTCACTTGATGTCTTTTCTTCCCTTCATGCTTGTTAATATTCTTCCCTATGGTGTACTTCGGGAAGGGTTTTTTTTCTGGAGAGTTGGGCGGCAGTGTAATATCAAGGTTCAGACGACTCACTGGATTCATGTAGACCAAAGTTCATATTCCAGTTGCCGCTTAACTGCCTGCGTGACTATAAAAGTGGCTAGCTTCGTAGAGCCTCGGTTTTCTCATCTTCAAGGTGGAGATAAGAACATCTATCTCACAGGATTGTTGTAAAAATAATCGGTGTGTGAAAAAAAGCACAGTGCTGAGCTTATGGTGAGTGCTAAGTAAATCAAAGTTCTGATTTCAGTAACTACAGTATTGGTAAAAGTAGCACTACATCAGGAGTAATTCTAATTAGACTAGATGTAGGGATTTCAGTTACAATTTCAATAAAAAATTGGATTATTTTTCTTACTTGTAGTCTGAGAGTTTAGACTGGGTCAGCTGTTTTCAAACTGTGCTCTCTGGAGGTGCTTGAGGTGACCAGCAGGAAAAGGGAGCAGACAGGGGTACCTCAGAGGGAGGGTTTCCTGTTCAACCAGAGCAGCTGTGCTTCTATTTATTTAATTTATTGGGCTTCTTTGTAAATCTTATTTAAAGGATATATTCATTGGCAAAACACACACACACTTTGAAAATAATCTTAAAAGCCCTCACAGATCCCTTCCAACTCTAAGATTCTTTGTCTGTTAGTCTGCAAAAGAATTTGAAAGTCAGTGGCCCACACTGGAGCTGACCTGCAGACAGGTTTTGTTTGTCCTGCACAGCATTTTAAATGTTTACATTTAAGTATTAAATTTTTTAATTTGGGAGATTTTACATAAAAAAAATCCAGATTCTATTATGTAACGAAAAGTTGATATAGCTGATAGTTCTTGGCATATTTCCAAATCTGCTAAAGTTGAGTAGCAGCTACTACCCAGCTGCTGCATTTTCTCATACCCCTTTGAATTTACCTCTCTAGCCCCTGAAGGTGTTTGAGTCTTCAGTATCTGATCTTTTGTCTGCAGATTGCAGGAACACTGACACTGAATGAATCAGTGCTAGCACTTTAGAAGAACCAAACACAGGGTGTGGCTTGCCGAGTTTGTCCTGTAAGAAAATTATTTTAAAATAGCAAAAGGACGTTTGTTACTTTCATTTTCCCTGCCCTTGAACTGGACAATAATAATTCTTAAGTGAGGACCACCGATTTATCACTGCTGTTGCAGAACGACTTCTGAGTCAGAAGAATTAAACAGAGTGGGTTTCAATTCTTTCTATCATCAGCTCTAATTACCAGACACTCAAAAATTTTAGGAACTAGGTTTTTTGGGGATGGTAAGCAAAGAAGTACATAAATGCTTTCCACTTGCCCAACCTCCCTTCCTCCCACCTCAGTCCCAGAGGAGTCGTTGTACAGTCTGGGTATTGTTCTCCAGGATAAAAAAAAAACAACAGCAAACAAACTGGAAAAGTATTCTGCCATTTGCTCTCCAGCAAGTTCCTATTAGGTGCAAAAAGTCAGGTCTCAGAGCATCATTCAAATAAAGGAGACAGCGTATACTGGCTCGGTCACCCCAGGACAAGGTAAACTCTTCATGGATCCAAAGTGCTCCAGACCTTCTGTTTTTAATTGCTGGGTGTGGGTTCTGTACGAGCTCTTTAAATCAGACTTCTTAATTGTAGTGTTGTAATCAGATCTCATATTTACTTACTAATTTTTTGTCTCCTTCACCTTTCAATTATTAAGAAGAAGGTATTGAAATTTCTCATGATCATGGGATTGTCCATTTCCCCGAGTAGATTTGTTGTCCTTTACATATTTTATTAGACAATTTTACTAATTATATACACTGCTGAGCAATGTTTTCTTTTTCCAGAGAGTTTTGTGACTTTTTTTTTTGTATTTATAATTTTTTTTTACTTTACATATATTTGACATCAATTGTAATCCCCATGTATTCCCCATCACCATATCACCAGTGCACCATCACCTCAGTCCCCCATGCTCCTGTCTGCCCTC
>JAGFMF010011395.1:7189214-7236799 GCA_019455555.1 Galemys pyrenaicus | reverse complement strand
CCCTCAGCAGTGTACTTCTGTTGATCTGCCTGTTCTGCTCCCTGCTCTGTCTGTGGTGAATCCTCTCACCCCCCACAACTCTGGCCTGTACCCCAGTACCTATATGCATAAATAAATAACTCTTTAAAAAAAATGAGTTGTTTTCAGAACATGTTTATGTTCGTCAACAACCACAGCATTTTTAGTCAACTTCAGAGCTCCCTGTCCAACTCTAACTTGTGATCTTTTCAGGTTTGTATGCCTTTCTATCAATAATGACTGCACAAGGAAGTATTTTACCTTTGGAAGGCATAATATTTAAACAATGAATCAGTAACAATGTTGACGTCATACATTTTATTTTTTTAATCTTTACAGATTACAACACTGTGATGAGACTGTTCCTGTAACTTTTGATCCACACACAGAGTTTCTTGGTCCTCAGAAGAAAACAGAACAAGTCCAAAGAGACATTGGATTTTGGTGTCCAAGGCATCTGAAGACTTCTGGGGGACAAGGCTATAAGTTTCTGGGAATTGACCAGTGCGCACCTCCATGTCCTAATATGTATTTTAAAAGTGATGAACTAGAGTTTGCAAAAAGTTTTATTGGAATAGTTTCAATATTTTGTCTTTGTGCAACTCTGTTCACATTCCTTACTTTTTTAATCGATGTTAAAAGATTCAGATACCCAGAGAGACCAATTATCTATTACTCAGTCTGTTACAGCATTGTGTCTCTTATGTACTTTATTGGATTCTTACTGGGCAATAGCACAGCCTGCAATAAGGCGGATGAGAAGCTAGAACTTGGCGACACCGTTGTTCTAGGCTCTCAAAATAAGGCTTGCACCGTTTTGTTTATGTTTTTGTATTTTTTCACCATGGCTGGCACTGTGTGGTGGGTGATTCTTACCATTACTTGGTTTTTAGCTGCAGGGAGAAAATGGAGTTGTGAAGCCATCGAACAAAAAGCGGTGTGGTTTCATGCTGTCGCCTGGGGAGTACCAGGTTTTCTGACTGTTATGCTTCTTGCTATGAACAAAGTTGAAGGTGATAACATTAGTGGAGTTTGCTTTGTTGGCCTCTATGACCTGGATGCTTCTCGATACTTTGTACTCTTGCCACTGTGCCTCTGTGTGTTTTTTGGACTGTCTCTTCTTTTAGCTGGCATTATTTCCTTAAATCATGTTCGACAAGTAATACAGCATGATGGCCGGAACCAAGAGAAACTGAAGAAGTTCATGATTCGAATTGGAGTTTTTAGTGGCCTGTATCTTGTGCCATTAGTGACACTTCTTGGATGTTACGTCTATGAGCAAGTGAACAGGATTACCTGGGAGATATCTTGGGTCTCTGACCATTGTCGGCAATATCATATCCCATGTCCTTATCAGGTAAAAGCTGTCATTTGTATGATTTAACTGTTTAACATAGAAAATGTACACTGAAATGAACTCTTGTTAGTATAAACATCAAGTTAGATTTCAGGTGAGAAAATCCAGTGAACACAGGGAATGATTCCTGTGCATGAGTTAAAACTGGGCTAAGTGTCTCAAGAGTTCTTAAGTTTTAGTTTTAGTTACAAGAGTAAAGAGACTCCTTTCACTATTCTTTTAAAAAGTAATTTGGGTTATAAAGTCAGAGTCATGGTAATGAAGAACAAAGTGAGAACAGCAGGTCTTGTCATCAGGAGAAAAGTACTTTTGAATTGGGAGTTAATTCACTTAGCAGGAGAAACATTATTTGACTATGTTTAAATTGATTATACTCAATTTTTGCATAGTGTGTGCTTATGAAAACAGAACTTGATTTTTGCCTAAACTTTCTTATAAATCATTTAACTATAAAAGCATAATTAAAACAAATTTTTGCTTATAATTGGTATAAGGTGGATTTAAATTTAAAAAATGGGAAATTTCTGAAGTGATTGCTCAAAACAGTTGAGTTTTTTAATAGAAATTTTGTCTTTAATAAATTTTATATATTTTAAATATATGGTATTAATTATATTGCATAGGAGTGCTATAATCACAGTTTATCAAATCAAGGAATGTGTGGACTGAATTATTGTACATCACGTATATTTTAGAAAGTGACTGCATTTTTAACATAGTGGAACCTGGTTTATGTCATTATTTGTGAGGATAACAGTTTCACTTGCCTGTAATCTTTTACCCTTAGTTCTTTGTTTAAAAGTTTGGAAAGCAGGGGCCTCCCTGGTGGTGCAATGGGTTAAGCAACGCACTATGAAGCGGACTGCAGCCACTGCAGCACAAGTACAATCCATGCTGCTGGCCAGGGAGGGGACCCACATGGCACAGCAGACCTCTCCTGCCTCGCCCGCTGCTCCCCCTCAGCAGTGTATTTCAGTCAGTCTGCCTGTTCTGTTCCCCACTCTGTCTCTGGTGAATCCTCTCACTGCCCTGGACTCTGGCCTGTACCCCAGCTCCTGTATGCATAAATAAATAAATTTTTTTAAAAAAGAAAAAGTTTGGAAAACATATATTACACTTAAAGCATTGTTTGTTATGTATGTCAAACGATTTTTATTTAAATTTTTCATTTTATCTTATGTGTGGTTTATATTGGGGTAACACTGGTTTGCAGTACTGTTTTTGATTCAGGGAAGCAAGCTAACACCTCTCAGAGGTACATCACCATATTACACACCCAGCACCCTTTATCATATACCCTAGGGTCCCCTTCCTCCTCTGTCTGCTACTCCCCCCACTTTCCCTTTAGTAACCTCAATTCTATGGTCATGTTTCTAAACATTTTATAGCAAAACAGATGGAAGACTTAGACTTTTTCTTTTATGTTAACTATATAAGATTTTCTTTCTACTTTTATCATATTACTGAAAAATATATTCACTTTTTTTTGTAGGCAAAAACAAAAACTCGACCAGAACTGGCTTTATTTATGATAAAATATCTGATGACGTTAATTGTCGGCATCTCAGCTGTCTTCTGGGTTGGAAGTAAAAAGACATGCACAGAATGGGCTGGTTTTTTTAAACGAAATCGCAAGAGAGAGTAAGTACCTATTGAATTATCTGACATTGTTTAAAATAAATGGATTAAATACCAAACTATTCAGATCATCGCCCTGCAATTTCACTATGTCAGCTATTGTTTCAACTTAAAATCTTTGTCATGAGAGATATACTTTATTTTGGCCTTTGTTATATGAATCTTTGACATTATTATTTTGAAATGAGTGACTTACAAAATGTGTGTTTCTTTTCCATGACTTATATCTCCAATGTTATTTCTGCTCCCATTGGATTAGTTATTTTGGGCGCAGCATTTTTAGGATCTTACTGTTTTCTGTCAATGATAAATGATTAAATGTAGTCAAATATAGGTAAGAAAATCTATAAAGTTTGGTTCAAATGTGATGTTATGATCATTATTTTCTACTTTTAAATTTTTTATACACAGTATTAAGTTGATATTTTACTTATTTGCCTTCTCTAAGGTGGTAGAAATCAAAATGGAATATATTATAGCAATATACTAGATTTAAATGTATGAGTAAGTAGTTTATTTTAGTTCTTTACATACATTTTGCATAGTACACATCAACAAAACTATAGTGTTTAAATTGTTCCCCCACTGACTTGATTAATGAATATTTTTTTCTGGTAAAAAATTTAAGACTGTAGACATTTTCACAAATAAATCTTTGGAGTCTGAAGAATTACATTGAACTGGGCTTCAACTTTTTGTACTATTATGTCTGTCCCTTACTTAAATACCCACAGTAACTTTAGTATAACTTGCTAACTTTAAGGTCAGAAGAAAACAAATTTAAACAAAGATCATTTGCTATGTTCTGCATCTTTTCTCTTCTGCTTTACTTTTATATTTGATATATTTACCTATGATACATATTCAGATGGATGCCTATTTTGTACTGGTTTAAGTTTCTTTGCCCTCCCTCTGTATTTTTGCCTATTTAACTTCTTATCAGTTTACTAATTATGCTGAGAAGAGCAAATAACAGTGTATGCACAAAAGATTTCATTTAAATACTTAATCTCATGGTATTTATAATCTCATATTTTATAAATAATACAAATTATATAGAATTTCAAACTTTAATGAATAAAGATATTCTGTACTTTATTACTTAATACTTAATATTAAGTACTACTTAATATTTATCAAGTAAATCGTCTCCTTGAATTTTCTTACAGTCCAATCAGTGAAAGTCGAAGAGTGCTACAAGAATCATGTGAATTTTTCTTAAAGCACAATTCTAAAGTGAAACACAAAAAGAAACACTACAAACCAAGTTCACATAAGCTGAAAGTCATTTCCAAATCGATGGGAACCAGCACAGGAGCTACGGCAAATCATGGCACTTCTGCAGTAGCGATCACTAATCATGATTACTTAGGACAAGAGACTCTGACAGAAATACAAACCTCGCCAGAAACATCAGTAAGGGAAGTGAGAGCAGGTGGAGCAAGCACCCCCAAATCAAGAGAACAGGACTGTGGGGAACCTGCCTCCCCAGCGGCATCCAGCTCCAAACTCTGTGGGGAGCAGCCTGACAAGAAAAGCCAGCCAGGCACTGTGAACGATAAAAGCAGCGTGTCTGAAAGCGTGCGGAGTGAAGGAAGGTAAGCTCTGACTTTTGCTCTCTTAAGTCATGACGGTCTTCCAATGCCACATTATCCATATTTTATTAAAGCGTGACATATCTGCAGAATAAGCATCTGTGAGATGACATGTCCGTGCACTTAATGCAAGGAAGTTCAGTTTTAACAAATTTGGGTTCAGCCTATTATGCTATTTCATAGTTTAATTCTTAGTTTTAAGAACCTTCATGTATGTTGTCCACATCGAAAAATAATGTTTATTTCCATGGTAAGTGTTAAGAGTAGCTTATATGTACATGTTTAAGATTCACCTGAAGATTGATGATGATTATATTTTAATGAGTAACATTAAAGGTTACTAATTTGGGGTACTAAAAGGTATTTGTCACTTAATATGAAGATTATTTCGAAATGTTTTTACTTTCTAAACATGAAAAGACATTGACATTATCTTTAATGAATTTTCAGATGGTCTTAGGTGATCCAAACACAGATAAACATCTAGTTAGCTGGAATGTCTTCCTTGTGGTCCCAAAGTAGGCCATGTGCACCTTCTCTGTGTTCCTCTAACAGCTTTCATATCGTGGATGGATTAGACACCTTTGTGCTCCACTAGACTTGCCTGCTCAAAGGCAGAGCTAGGGTCCCACTCATCTTTGTGTTCCCAACCGAATACAGAGCACATCACCCATGGCGGAATCAAGAAGATAGTTACTAACTGGAGGGCAAGGATCCTGTTTTATTATTTATATTCCCCATGGGACACCAGGGGTAGAAGGTGCTTGATGAAGTTTCTCAAGTTAGCAAAAATTGCATATAAATTAAATTATTTGTATTTTGAACTGTTAGAGCTTACAGAAAGAGTTTTAGTTAATTATCTTCTGATAAAGGTGGACACCGGTTGGGAGTAAACTCGTAAGTGGGTAGCAAGCGTCGGGGTTCCTGCCATTTGTGTTGCTGTGCGTGTGTGTCATCTCTTGTCCTCTTACCTAGGGTAACTCCAAAGAGTGATGTCACGGAAACTGGCCCCGGACAGAGCAACAACACGCAGGTCCCAAGTTCTTTGGAGCCAAGTAGCCTCAAAGGCTCCACATCACTGCTCATTCATTCAGCTTCTGAAGTTAGGAAAGAGCAGGGCGCTGGCAGTCACTCAGATACTTGAACGCCCGACTCCCCCTGGAAGCAGCTTCTGTTACACTGGAGGTGGCCCTGACACTGTCCTACAGGAATCACTGTTGCAGTCTTCCTTTGCACTTGAAGCTAACGGGCTACTGTTACACTGGACTGTTACACTGGAAACACCAGGTTCTGGGAATAAGGTGATTCGTTTCACACGAAAGTTGGTGTCGATATACCTGAAAGACAGAAATGTGCAGGTTAATAATATTTTTTCACTTGTGTGGGAGAAGGGGGTTAGAGGAATCTTCCTTTTCGTCTATGAAGATTCTACTCTAGTAAGTTTTTAAAGATATACTATGACATTTCATGTTTCTAGTATAAAGTCAGAACTTTTCTTTGCTAAATATTTAAAACTCAACCTGTGTCTTTTTTATATATTTGAAAATAAATTTATGTGTATTTGAACTTTTTTAAGGAATCCTGGAAAATATGTTCAAGTATTTTTATTACATTATTCTGGTATTTAGCATTACTTCGGTAGCTTTTACACTGACTCTCTAAGAAAAGTGAAAAATAGTGTTCTTGTAGCGTATAAAAAAGTTGGCAAGACAAAAATTTTGTAACAGGAATTAATCTTTAAAAATCCATTAGCTTCACCTTATCATCTTAAATGTGTGAACTTTATAAACTGTCATTGTTTTAAATCCATTATGCAACTGAAATAAGGTGCTTACTAAAAATGTCCACTGTTGATTTTATTATGCTGCTCACTGGCCCTTCTGCATTTTTTAAAATAAAATGACCTGAGGGAATAGTAGATGAGATGTTGCTCTTTTATAAATTAAGTCAAGTGCAATTGATTCCTTTTTTTTTTTTAATGTTTCATGACCTCCCAAGATTGTATTATTATGGCTACTTACAGTTGCTTGTACTTTTGTTTTTGAAAAATTAGAATAGTGCAAACACTATATATTTGTGCAGTATTTTTCTCAGACATGTAGAATCCATTTCTGTAGCTAAGTTAGGATTTTGGTGAACACTCAAAAGTGTATTAGCAATATTAGTGCCAATCAAGTGGGAAAAATGTAATTCTGAAAAATGAAATAAAATGTACTTTGTATAACATCTTTTAAAATATTAAAGAATTTTCTTAATTTCATTTAATTATTAATTACATATTACTCCTTGGACAAGGTTTCTGATGCTTTATGTTTTTCCTCTATTTAGGGTTCTGTTAAATTATCATGTACTGTATGGAAAATATTGCAAATATTAACTTTTCCACATTTTTGATCTTTATATACAAAAATTTTGTGTAGTCTTTTCGGCAATAAACTGTTCTCAGTATAATAGTTCGGGGAGTATTATGTGGTTATGTGTAGTGGTCCTGGCCCAGGAAGTGGCATAATTGAAAGTGACTCCATGACTGAGTGGCTAGAAGCTCTTTGTAATTGGAGAAGAAGGTGGTGAGGACTCTGTCACAACCGCTTCCTAAAGTCTAAGTCATCACACATACTTACTCGTAAAGCCAGTGAGAGCCCTGAGGAAATGGGGTGAAGCAGAGTGAACCTAGGACCCTACTTCCACTTCTACCAGTGAGAAATACAACAGTGTCATCCTCAAAATATGTTTTGAAAAATACTAAGTTAGTGAGGAGTTACCTGACTACGTTCTGGGAAAGAGAGAAGTTCACACTGCCAAGCCCACATTTGGATCTGCTTTTGTCCAGAAAGCATGTGATGATGGGAAGAGGTGACTGAAAGGTTGAACAGTGCAATTTACAGCCTCCGGGACATGGAGGACAAGGGCAAGGGAGTGTAGCACACCACACCACACTTAGCTTTGTGACCTTACTAACTTTGACTATATTTTGCAATAGATAGTTATTAAAGATCCCTAGTCACTCTAATAGTTTTGTGGTTGATTTTTCCTGGATTTTCTATGTAGATGATCTTTTCAACTCAAAGAAGGGTAACTGTAGTTTTCATGTATCAGCTAAAATTCACAACCAGTAATCATTAATGGTGACAGCAGCAAGCTTCATTGTCTTTATTCTTCTGTTAAATGAAAATGCCTATATAACTTCATCCTGAAGAACAATGTTGGTGTTTAATGTAAGGTGGATATTTTTTATTGAGTTAATAAGGGATCATTTTCATTTTATAATTTAAAAAGTGACAGTAGGTATTGAATTTATCAAACGCCTTTTTGCTTGTCAGTATTAGTCAAAGGCTCACTGCTAACTGCTGTAACAGACAATCCTCAAAATCTTAGTAGCTTAAAAAACTTATCCATGTGACAGGAACAAATGCTCTTGAGGTAACTGTCCAGTGATTCCTCAAGGATTGATCACTTCCACCTTGCGATTCTGCCATCCCTTAGGAGTTAGGTCTTCCTCGTGGTCTTTGCACCTGGCCAGCAGGGGGAGCAAGAGAAAGTAAATGTTTGCACAGGAAAATGTTATGAGTCACAGGTGAAAGTGGCACCCATCATTTCCAGCTACATTCCTTGGGCCAGATCTTGACACAGATCCACACCTATCTGCACGGGAGGCTAAAAATGTAATCTAGGCATGTGCCCGGCAGGGAGAAAAAACAAACTAAGTGAAGCAATTGGCCAGCAGCGCTTCAACCTACAAATATGGTATAGTCAGTTTTCTTAATGCTGTTCTTTAATTCTTTGAATAACACAACTGATCATTGATTATTTTAATATACTGGTAGATTTAATCTGTTAGTCATTTGTTTAGGATAAATACTTGCAATTATTTCTAAATTATTTCTCAACCATGGGCATATTTGTAATCAGTGAGCTGAATTTTAAAAGCATTTATTTTTTTAAAAGTTTTTTTTTATGCATTCAGGTACTGGGGTGTAGGTTAGAGGTGCAGAAGGTGAAAGGATTCACCAGAGACAGAGCGAGGAGCAGAACAGGCAGATCGACTGTAATACACTGCTGATGGGAACAGCGGGGGAGGTGGGAGAGGTCTGCTGTGCCTTGTGGGTCAGCTCCCTTGCTGGGGATTCAGCTCATGCTGCAGCTGGTGATAGCTTGATAGCACTGAGGCTGTGCCACCAGGGAGGCCCAAAAGCATTCATTTTCAATAAACTTCAAAACCATTTAATTCAAAGAAGACAGTGCAGTTTCTCATTTTCCTGAGACCAGAGACTTTGATACAAAAAGAGTCTGCTGTTTCAGAGGTGGTGACCTTAACTTTTTTTTTTAGATTTTTATTTATTTGTGCATATAGGAGCTTGGGTATAGACAAGAGTCATGGAAGGTGAGAGGAGGGTGACCTTAACTTTTAAACACAGCATTTTTTAACCAGGAAAGTTGACCTAAGTTACACGATATATTTTCATTTACAATAAGAGAATTGGCATGAACAATGTGCAATTAAACTCAACAGCAGTAGAAGTGTAATAAAGCAGGATTTCACTCTGAAAATTAGTCAAAAATCCTCATGCCATCTTTCATAGAAACTCGGTACACCTAGTGTGATCTACCACTATACATTATTCATGGTATTGAAGCACCTTCCCTAGACGTTCCTCCAAAAACTAGACCCAAAACAGCTTGTAATTGCCACCCATCAAAATCACCTTTAGTGCTTACTTACTCTCATCTTAGAAATGTTTGACTGGCGGGTGTTTCCAGTTACTGAAGCTGGAAAGTTTTACTACTGCCAAGACAGGCACTGGGGCTCTCAGGAAATGAAAGATAGAATTTTGAATAACCACAAAAATCCTGGCTGTTACTTTTCTGCATGGAAAGCATAATCCTACATACCTCACTACTCACAGCACAAGTAAAAGACTCAAGTTCCAGATGCTGAAGATTTTAACACTGGCTGCTGTGATCTGTCATCTGCAAAATAAAACTTTCATTAACTCACAACAGCAGCCTGTCAACTAAAAGAACAGAGAAGAAAAAATTAAAGCGTATTCAAAATTATCCAAAGTCAATGGGACCCGACCTAACATCGTGGCAAGTGGCTGTAGGCCAGTGTGGTGTATTACCAGAGGAGGGGAAACAGAAGGGAGCATTTTGAAAAATAAGATGGAGAGAAGGAAAGAATGGAAATGGTAAATACTAGTAAGAAATGAAAACAGGAAAAATGATTGCTAAAATAAATACACTTTAGCAGTGATGTCTAAGGTTTCTATTTTCCATACCTAGAAGCCAACACCAGGAGAAAGTTCTAAAAATGGATTTTCTAATTTTTCCAGCATAAAAGGAGGGGGTAAGAGAGGGCAAACCTACATAAGTTTTGATGAAAACAGAGAAAGTTTTTCACATTCTCCAAACTCACACATTAGTTCATCCTCATAATTCAGATATGTCCTATCATTTCCCTTATACTGAATTTTAACATAAGTAAAAAGAGTCTCTTGAACTCTGTTTAATACCTATGTTTATATATATCTATTACATTTAAAATATGCTAGGAGAGGCACAAAATCAATAGAGATTTTAAATTTTTCTTAAACTGGAGAGAAAATATTTTAAAATCTTCTCCATCTTATTTTCCAGGGTGCTAACTAAAGTAAACTGACTCTTATGTGGGTTTATTTCCTTAGGAATCTATTTTTGGACTTAATTAGTTTCACTGCTAGGAAACACATAAAGCAGAATATATAGACTCTTGACTTTATCTGAAATTCTTCTTAGCAAACTTAGGAGATCCCAGAGTGGGCTTCATCCTCCCAAGTGGCCCCATAAGACTTTCGTAGAACAGAAACCTCCAGAACCTGTAAAGAAATTTGAACATTGGCAAAACCCAGGCTGGCAGGCTCCAAGTGAAGAAGAATGGCACGCTGTGTTTCTAGAGCTGCCCTTGTTGGCAGACTGTGGGCAAATAAAAAGTACAGTAAAAACAAAACAAGAGAACTGTGTTTCCTCGACAGTCATCACTGCCTCTTTGTTGCCGGCCCTCAGACTCCAGGACTGCAGGGTTCTCCACGACCGTCCTGCAGTCACAGAAAGGTGCAAAGAAATACGGAAAAGGAAGGAAGAAAGAAAACAAAATGGAGCCATCCCGGTCTGAACAAACCTGAAACAGGGTCCCCAGTTGAGAGTGCAAGTTAAGGCAGGTCCAGCTCCAATGGGCATTTCAGTGTGTCCTTCTGCCACTGGAAGCCGAAACAGATGGCCCAGGACTGAAACTCAACCAGTCACTACCGGACTAACATTTCATTTAATTTGCATGTTATTGCACCTATCAGAATTTTGATTGACTTTAGCTTAATTCTCTTGGTGGACCTGAGGCGTGAGCTATCTTACATTTTCTTTGTATGTAAAGCCCTTCCCAACCCCAGGCAGCCGTACACGTTCAAGAGCTTCTTGAATCACTTCTTCAGGAACCTCAGGTTGCAACTGGAAAACCCAAAGTAAATGCTTCTCTTTAGAACCCGGAGGCGAATGCCACAGAGAGATCCTTGCAGGCTGGGCAGAGTCTGGCTGCCCTGGACATCCTGAGGAGACCCAAACAGTACAAAAACCTGTTCTGTCTTCCCAAGTGTGCAGACTGATGGAGCCACTGAATCCACAGGGGTGAGAGGTGAGAACACCTAAAGAATTGGAAGTTAAAAATGAAATTTATTAGTTCATTATGGAAGCCTTCCAAGGCACTGTTGCAGGAAACTGGAAGCTGCAAATTATGCTTAAGAATAACAGCATGGAAGTAAACAATCCCTACCCCACACAACCTACAAACCTATTGATGACATTAAGTGAAGATTTACTTTACATCTGTCTATGTGCATAATGATGTCACATATGTAAACAACCCCTACCCCACAGAATGATGCTGTTTGTTTTCTATAATCACATATATGTATTTGTAAATACATCAGAGAAGGTTCTGGAAAATATGGTGACTTGAGTTATCTCTGTGGAGGGGATCAACGTGGGAGGTGATCATAAAGCAGGCTTTAGACTGATGTCTAGTGTTTAAATTTCTAAAGGGAGGACCTATTAATGTGTGGTATAATTAGCTTCTTTAAAATGAAAAAAAAAAAAAAAAAAAAAAAGGCTTCTAAANTGTGGTATAATTAGCTTTTTAAAAAAAAAAAAAAAAAAAAAAAAAAAAAAGGCTTCTAAATACATACGTAGCTGATAGTGACACAGTGAATCCAGTTAGACCTGCCTGAAAGGGTCTGGGCCTTAACACAGTCATTGCACAAGACCCACCTGCAGGCCCACACCTCTGAGATTGGGAGAGGCCAGTCATTTATCCAGTTCAAACTTCCTTTGTTTCCTCCTGCTAGTGCTTCTTTCTGTCCTCCAAACCACTTTTGCTTTCATTTGCAACTACTACATGCTTTTTGAGAACCTCTGTGCCTACTTTTTTCTTCTTTTCTTTCCCCAGACTATACTCCCACCCCCACAAATGAAGCTTTAACCTGCTGACTTGGTCGGCCCCTGCCCACAGGCTGTGACGCGGGTGAACACGAGGAAAGGAAAAGCAGCTGCGGTAGCCCAATTCAACACAACATCCACTGTGGCAAATTCTTTCTGTCTGCCAGTCTCCGCAACTCATACACACTCGCCACCACTACCACATCAGGTGCCCCCAGCAGTGGGTGATCATACCGCCATTTGCTTCTATATTCATCAACTCCAAGTGAACAAACTGATCAACATGAATGAATTTGAGATCTGAACGCTGTGAGAGGTTAAGTTGTTCATGGCTTTCTGCAGAGGGCACACCCCTTTTCTGTAGAAACCCCTGCACCTTGGAGAGGTACAGTTGGACCAGGCTCAAGTTCTGACTGAGGGATAGTAGTCTGTGGATCTGAGAAGAAAGTTAACTGTTTAACTAAGAGCAGCTAAGCTCCACCCCAGTAGCCAAGCTGAGTGTTCTCAGGGACCGCCCCAGTTTTGCTCAACAGCTCCCAGCTAGGTAGGTCATTTTAAACTTGAGCTGAGCAGTGAGGGAAACAGTTCGTTGTGTTACCTACCTCTTCCTAACTAGCTGAAAGATTAGGTCTTGATTCTAGAATTTGATATAATCCTTTCCTTCCAGATCAAGGGAGTTCACTTTTCCTCTTAACCCTTGCCAAGAGCGAAGAGCAAAATTAACATTCTTTTTTTTAAAAGTTATATATACTTGACATCAATTGTAGTCCCCATGGATTCCCCACCACCATTTCACCAATGCATCATCACCTCAGTCCCTTGTGCTCTTTCTGCCTTCATCCCAGTCCCTCTCCTTCCCCATCCTCCCACAAAGTGCCTCTGATTTGTCTTTGTCTTTTTGTTCTTGTTGTGTTGGGGTTTTTAAATTTTTATTATTATTATGGGCCTCCCCTGGTGGCGCAGTGGGTTAAGCAACGCACTATGAAGCAAAATGCAGCCACTGCAGCACGAGTTCGATCCCTGCTGCCGCCCAGGGAGGGGGACCCACATGGTGCGGCAGACCTCTCCTGCTGTGCCTGCTGCTCCCCTCAGCAGTGTACTTCTGTTATCTGCCTGTTCTGCTCCCCGCTCTCTGTGGTGAATCCTCTCGCCCCCCCCCCCCACACCTCTGGTCTGTGCCCCAGTGCTTGTATGCATAAATAAATAAATCTTTAAAAAAAAATTTTTATTATTATTGTTATTGTTCTTTTTGAGCCCTTTTTTTGGTCCTTTATATTCCTCCTAAAATGAAAATTAACGTTTTGAACCATCTGTCATTGAAACCAAAGACTCATTATTTTTAAACAAGAAGAGAAAATGTTCCAATAAGAAACTATATGCATCAGTCAAAAATAAGGCCAAGCTGCCGGCTGGGAGACCACCCGTGCCTTCCAGTTTTAGAGCAGCCCTAGCAGCACTGCATCTGCCATTCAGCAGGGAAGAAAATGTATGTTGTGTTTTGACAAGCTAACAAAAACAGCTATAAACTCTGAACTCAGTGACTCCAAATAGTTACTTCGTTTGTATATTTTGGATCAGCTTTAGTTTATGCACACATTTTAACACAAATTAGAATGTGTTCTTCCTATGATCTGGAGTGCTGGATCCTGCCTTGTCATTTTGGGGAGAAAGGAGAACTCATAAAGTCAGCTATGGTATGTGCTTCAGGCTGTAGGCAAGGTTTTTCTTATGGAAAGATACTCCAGATAAATCAAAGTTAACATTATGTGTCGTATACAAAGAACAGTATGTTTGTTCCTATAAACATAAAAAATTTCCTGCATGGCATGAAAATTGTATTCATTCCATACATGATGTTAGTGTATAAAACACATAGTTAGTTTCACCTCCTACTGTAATTTGGCTTGGAACTTAACTTTAATGAATGGTCTGTGTCTCTGGATAGAGCCTTTGCAAATATTTGACTTGTGTTAGTCCTATACTGAATTCTAAGTTAAACAGTTCAAGATGGCTTTGTTCAGCCAAGCCTTACTGCTGGTATGCAGACATGAGCAAATCACCAAGAAAAGCAGTTAAAACCCTTACTTTGGATATTCAACTTGGAAACCAACATATCTGTTGAACGTATTAGCAATGACTCATAACCACATGAGTTGAATATACTGAAGAGTTTAATGTTTAACTCAGAGTTTCTGGATGTGCTTAGGTCTAGGATTACTAGAACTACGCAGAAAATTGGAATTGAACTTGGTATCCTGGACTTAATTCCTAGCTTCAGGGCCAAGATTTGTTAATAAAGCATACTGCTGGGCTCAGACAGGATGGGAACCTCCCTTCTGTTTTCTGGGGCTCTGTCAGACAGGAGGGGAAAATATCTTTGCAGCAGCCCATGCTATAACTTGGATTCCTTTGATGTAAAATCCAAGAATCTCAGAACAAAAGAGTTTTATGACAAGTTCTATGAGGAGGGAAGTCTGACATTCTCATCTTGAGGAATCCCCTGGAGTCTCCAGAACAATCCAGTATATATATCTGGTATATCAGCAGGAGGGTACTCTCTGGCACACTATCATCTTCTCTGAACACATTCTTGGTTTGGGGGAGTCATTCCTTTGCAGTGGGAGCACCCCAAAACTCCAGTGTAACCAAACATTGCTCTCAAGAAAGGAGCTTTGTTTTTTTTTTAAAGTTTTATTTATTTATGCATACAAAAACTGGGATACAGGCTCTCTTCTTACCAGCAATGTGCAAGGGCAAGAGGCTACTGGGAAGGATTGTCTTCCTCTTAAAAAGGAGATACCACAGAAGTGGTTTTCTTCTTTCTCTAGATTGATTGCATCCAGCTGGGACACCAAGACTGGTTGTCACCTGAGGGGGGCTTGATAATGTGGGGACAAAGCCAAACCCTAAGAGTGTCAGGACATAAAAATGAAGGAGTAAATTAGAATCCTTGGTTGAATTAACCAACTCTGCAGCAGCCCTGCCTCTGAACTTTCTAAGAGAGAAAAACAAGTTTAATTAACTGTTTATATTACTATATGCTTTGGGGAGTACAACTTCACCCCTCCAAATGTACACATGCTTCACTCATCTTCCACCAAAGCCCCAGTGCCAAAATACTATCGCCTTCCCTCCTCTACTGCCTCCTACTCCCCACCCCACCGAGATCCCTTCTAATGACCAGCATATTTTTCAGAGGCTGAGCATTGTTTATGTTATGTTTTGCCAATTTGTTTTCTTTGGTTATTTATATTCCACAAATGAGTGAAACCATCCAGTAGCTATCTTTCACTTTCTGACTCATTTCACTCAGCATAACCACCTCAGGATCCACACATTTTTTTCACGAGGCACCACTTAATCTTTTTTTAATAGCTGAGGAGGATTCTATTGAGTATCTATTCCATGATTTCTTTATCCAGTCTTATGTTGATGGGCCTTTAGGTTTGTTCCATGAATTAGCATTGTGAACAATGGTTCTAGGGACATAAGAATACATAAATCTCATATTAGTGCTTTCATATTCTTTGGGTAAATGCCTAGAAGTGATATTGCTAGATCCCATGCAATTTCTCTTTCTTTCTTTTTTCTTTCGTGGAGTCTCCATATCATTTTCCATACAGACTGCACCAAATTACATTCCCACCAACAATGGATGAGTTTACCATTTTCTCCACATTCATGCCAACATTTGTCATTCCCAGTCTTTTTGATATAGGTCATTTGGTTTTGATTTGCATTTCCCTTATAATTAATAAGTGATGTTGAGTGTTTTTTCAACATTTGTTGATGGTCAGCCAAGTTTGTAGGCTGCCTTTTTATTTTTCTGGTGGTTTCTTTCATGGTTACAAAAGCATTCTAGTTTGATATAGTCCCATTTGTTTATTTTCACTTTTGTTTTTCTTGCCCTTGCACCCCAAATACATTTCTGCATTGATATCCAGGAGTGACCTGTTTTCTTTAATGTGCTTTATAGTTTCAGGTCCTACACCCAAATCTTTAATCCATTTTGAACTCATTTTTGTGTACAGGGTAATGATCTTGTTTCATTATTTTGCATGTAGTTGCCCAACTTTCCCAACACCATTTGTAAAAAATGATTTTCTTTCTCTGTTGTATGGCCGTGGCTCTTCTGTCCAAGATTAACTGTCCTTATTTTTATGAATTTATGCCCAACTCACTATCCTATTGTAATGATCTGTGTTTTCTGTTTTCTTTCTAATACCATATTGTTTTGATTACTATCTCTCTGTAGTGTAGTTTGAAGTCAAGGCATGTCATATCACCATTTTTTCCCCCTTTTTTTCATGATTTCTTTGGCTATTTGGGCTCTGGTGTTTCCATATAGTTTTTAGAATTGTTCATTTCATTTTCTTGAAAAATGGCATGGGGGTTTGATAGGGGTTGTGTTGAATCTGTAAACAGCTTTAGGGGAGGCAGACTCTAGTCCTATGTGGCTAATGTCTCTTGCGGCATGATTTGTTCTAGGCGTGTGTGACAATCCTAGCCAGTGATTCAGGAGGAAAGTCTACAGAGAGGACTCCAGAAAGAATTTTCTCACTCTTGAAAGGAGATACACAACAGGGTTATTTCATGTTTCTGCCGCTGAAAGAATGCTAATTTATACTTACTTAGTCATTTGATGAATATTTATTGAACAGCATGTGTCGTAACATCCTAAGTCTACCTTAAACAGGGAAAGAACAACAAAAAGTATTGGTGAATTTCAAAGACACATTCTAATAAAGTCCTGTACTGTATAAATAGGTGGGCATCAGGGAGATAACAGACCAGAGGAAGTAGAGGATGGGCCTCTAGCTAGAGAGTCATGAAGGCTCAGTGCAGTGGAAGAGTGGAGGAAGATGCAAACTATAGGCAAAGGATAGAAGCAAGGAGAGAGGGAGGAGAGCAGTACCGGGTTCCAAGTAAATCAAGGAACTGAAAAGCTCAGGAAATCACCAAAGATTTCTAGGAGGATGTAGGATCAAAGTCCTGGGCTAAGGAGCAGAACCAACAGTCCAGGAATCTGGGAGGCCAAAGCCTGCTTGGACAGGTGAGACCTCTAATCTCATACTAGGGAAGCTTGTGCTCTGCTGTGGTTTTAACCTCCCCACCACACAGTACGCGTGCGCCCACCCGCGTGGCTATGACAGCAGACTGAGCCTGACCCAGTGGGGCTTCCGGACCAGAGGCCGGCTTCTGCTCTGCTCCTGCTCCACCACCCTCTCCTGGATCTCCTGCTGCTTCCCAAACCTCTGCTTTGGGGTTTCTTGCCTTCTGCCTATCCCATAATTCTTCTGTTTTTCAAGTGTTGTCTAAGGACACTTTCAAGAAAAATATGATTGTCAAACTATTTTTTATCATAGGATGTTACTTTCCTTTTTCACCTTCATTCCCTTGCATGTGTGCTGTGGAGTTTTTCTGCATGATGTGTCATATGGCAGCTGATTGACCATAGAAGTAAACAGGAAAAGATGGGCAAAAATGTGAAATAATGCCCCTTCCTTGTTAGTGTTTTTGTTTTAGAAAACAGAGCTATTTTTATTACAATGTGTTATTCATTCCAACATCAGGGTCAATTGTTGCTATTTTTAAAAGAGTTAATAATTTTTTAAAATATCTTTGTTTTATTCTAATATGTGGTCCAAGGACCGTTAGCTTCAGAGCTAGCTAGAAATGTAGACTCAGCCACCCCTTGCCCCCAGATCTATGACTCAGAAGCTCTGGAGCTAGGAGCCCGCAGTCAAGGTTTGACAACCCCTCTGGGTGATGTTGAAGTTCACAGAAGCTTGCGAGCCATTGCTCTACATTCCTCATCATTTCCCCAGAGTGAGTGGGAACACTTGCCCTAGATTTCTGAACACAGCTCAAGAAATTGTGCCTCTGGTTCTGGGTAAATGCACCTGTCTTACTCCACTGGGCTGTGGAAACAAAGTGCCATAAACCCGATGGGCTAAAGAACAAAAATTCTGATAATACTGCTCAACTAGCCAAATAACCAGAGGGTTATTTTCAAATCATGGTAAGTAACACAGAAAAGGAGTCTGCCTAGACGTAATTTTTTCTTCTCAGGGGTTAGCGATTCTTACCACTGGTAGTGTCTATGCCATAACTGACAGTGATTTTTTTCCTTCTTTCTTTCCATTTCTTGCTTTGTATCCAAACTTTTCCATGTCTTTCTCCCTCTTATCACTGGTCACTTCCCATTTTGTCACTGTTTAGCATTCTCTATTGGCCAGTTTTGGGAGAAATGAAACTACATTCACCTTGCTTTGTCATTTGCTAAAAATTCACTGAGGACATTATTACTATTATTCTCTAGTTTCCATTTCAATTGTAGTGGCCTGAATTTTTTTTTTTAAGTTTTATTTATTTATATATACAAGAGCTCAAGTACAGGCAAGAGGCACAGGGCATGAGAGGATTGACCAGAGACAGAGTGGGGAGCAGATCAGGCAGATCTACTGAAATAATTGCAGAGGGGAGTAGCAGGTGAGGCAGGAGAGATCTGCTGTGCCATGTGGGCCCCTCCCTGGCCCGGGATTGAACTTGCACTGCAGTGGCTGTGAAAGCTCCACAGTGAGGCACTCAACCCTCCCCACAGGGAGGCCCAACAGTGACCTGACTTTTATAAACAAAGCAGTTGCATCTATTATTGTCGGGGGGGGGGGGGGGGGGGGGGGGGGGGGGGGGGGCTGGGGATAAAATAACCAGAAACTATGGTCTAGCGCTTGGGGTTGGAGATCTGTGGAGGGAGAGAGGAACCCAAGACATAGTTTGTAAACCTCGATGTTTCTGATGCAATTCCAAAAATCCCGCTTACTTTGGCTTTATTTTATCATAAAACAGACAGTTCTTTGTGCCTTGAAAAAGACACGACTGCAAAGAGTCATCTAAACTGTTCTGAAATTACTGCAGTCTTGACCATTTTCAAACATGGATCTCCAGGGTGAACAATTTCCTGAGGAATTCTTACAATGCAGAGTCTGTGCAGAGGATATTGACTTCAAAACTTCTGCACAAAGGGCACAATGAAGAGGGGAAGAAAGTGCACAACTTCAGGTAATTTAAGAAAAAGGCAACAGGAAATGTAAGGCTACCCAAGTAGAAAAAATGCAGTGTGCGCTGGTTCAGAATAAATGAAGTGTAACTCTTCCGGTCTAACACAGACCAGTGTGCCCTCAAGCACCTCAAAGGATGCCAACTTCCAGTTGTATAAATATGCACAAGCCTAAGAGGACGCATGTAGAATGTACTTACCATCATCACAGACAAGGGAGTTTCCATTCATCTTTCATCAATGATTTAGGTTCTACAAATTTCTATCAGTCTTTATTCTCTTAGAACTACAAAAATTCCCATCACTAATAAACTGGTAAACACATTATATACTTAATGTTCATCAGTGCAGGATGTGGATGGATTAGCCATTTAATAGCAATCCAAACAGTATGGTAATCTAGGCGCTTAGGAATACAGATGAAACCATGTTGCTGGATTTTTACTGTAGGCTGTGTGCACGTGTGAACATGAGCCAGCGGAGGGAGGAATTCCATACCCACTTTCTGGAGTCATCGGTGCTATTTGCTATCAGATTCATTCTTTGTGCTTCCCAGACTCTGCTCTGTATTGTATATGGCTGACTCCTGAAGGCTGTTTTCCAGGCTCATGTTTGGGGGTCTACTAGGTGGGTTTGACCAATTAGAAACCGGAGGGTAGGAAGAAGAGAGAAGAAAGGGTATTGCTCCTCTTCCTTTTCTGTCAGATGATACGATGTCATCATCTTCATGGCCTCACTGTCCAACGTGCAATTCATCGTGACTCCAGCTTTGACTGGTCACCTATGTGTCTCTAGCTTAGGGGTGGTAGCGGCTTATAACTAAGGTCAGTTTGTGGTTGCTTCACTGTCCCTGTCGCGTGTCTAGCCTTTGTTGTCAATTTCCTACATTAAAGTCCTTCTGTTTTAATAAGTAGACTGACTCTTAATAATCCTGAATAATACTACTCATGCATATAAGTTGTGTCGATGATTGAATCGTCTTCCTTTCATTTTATATGGAGCCCCTTTGCTTTTATAATAAAAATAAAAATAGCATGTTCTGAATACTTTATAAGTGCCAGGCAAAAGTACCTAGTAACTAAGCAGAGACTAGCTACAGCTTTAGCCTCCAGCTTCTCTTGGTAGTGGATGTGCCACATCCCACAGAGGTATCAGCACAAGCACCCATTAATCTTCTTAGTGGTCCAAACACTGTACACTTGGTGCTCCAACCAGAAATGCAAGAACCAACAGTGCACTCCCTGAGAGGGGGATGGGGTGCCTCCAAACCTTAGCTTCCAGGACCTCTGCCAGGACACCGCTTCTCTCTGGCTTTCCTGCCCTAGGGGTAGTAGCTGTAACCATCTGACTTATCTCAACATCTTGACTTTCCAACATCTGTAACTAACCTCCTATATTAAATCCCCTCTATTTGTGTGTTCAGTATTTGTTGTATTCAAGTGTGGTTTATGTTTGTCTGACTGAACCTTCCTTCATTGATGCATAAATTCTTTTACCTTGATTTCAGTAAGTGTCCCAGTGATTCTTAAAAAATGGCTATTTTATTTTTCCAGTCCATTTATTTTTAAATTTATTTAACTATACTAAGTCTGTGAACTATTATTACTACTTTTCATATCCTCTTGTTCTTTTTTTAAAAAATTATAACAAATACAAACATTATCAATAATTGCACAAATACTGTTTACAAAGAAAGAAACACTGCTGACATGGAATTTTACTGGCAGACAGTGATTCATTCTGTGATAATTTGAAATGCTCATCAACTGATGCATGCAAGGCACACTTGCCATACAAAGGGTGATTGATATGTGAATGCTTAACAACTTAAAAATTATGACAGTTTTGTATGACCTTTCCTTCAAAGCAAACATAGATCTTTGTTGCCTGACTCACACTGCTAGTATAATTAGAATTTTTTATTAACCATCTTGATTTCCTTTCCAGAACAGATTTTTTTTTCATGTTATATGGAGGCAAATGGTGAAAATAAACTGTGGTAAATAGAATTTTAAGATGGCCCCCTAGGATGTCTGCCCTTTCCCTTGATTATCACCGAAACTGTGAGTACAACAGAGTCACTGCCATGATTATGTTACATGATATGGCAAGAGAGACTACACAAGAACTAAGACCCCTCATCAGCTGACTTTGATTCAATCTAAAGAAAGGTTATCCTGGATGAGCCTGACTCAAGCATCTGAGCCCTTTAAAAGGACCTCATCCTTCCCAAAGCAGGGATTCAGAGTGTGATGAGAGGAAGGGGATCACATGTGAAAGACCTGAGAGTGACCTCTGGTAACGAGAATAGCACCCAGACAGTAAAGAAAGCAAGACCTGAGTCCTATAACCACAAGGAAATGAATGATGCCAACAATCTTGCACCTTTTATGCATTTCAAAGAAAGCTTCATTTCAGCTTTGTATGTCACTAACCTGGCTGACCCCTTTGCTTTGTATGATGTTAACCTGTGCTGGATTCCTCACCTATAACCGTGCAAAGTAATAAACCTGTGTTAATTCATTAAGTCGTGGTATTACACAGTAATAGACAGGTAGTACTACCGATGGGGGTGGGGAGTAGAAGAGAAAGGGAGTTTAGATTCCATTTGCAATGGTATCAAAAAACATAGTGGTTCCCATAAGAAATGTATGGAGTCTATATAAAGAAAATTGTAAACTTTTTACTGATGCATTAAAAGAGGAAAACTGCAGAGATTAAGTTTTAAAGATGTCAATTTTAAAGGAGTCTTTAGTGACAGATAAGAGATTCATAATGGTCAAATAGGAAAAAATATTTGAACAGAAACTATGCATAAGATTTGGAAATCTCCAGGACAGATCACTCTAGAAACAGCTCTTAGGATTCTAAACTAAACCATAATTTCTAACAAGAGCTAAAATCTGTAATGGTAGGATGGCTCTAAGTTTTAGACCAAAGAAAAAAATCTCAACTGGACAGAACTAGTAAATTCCAGATGTGTAATGCAAGACTTTGCAAACCCACAGAGTATAAAAGTAAGCAGAGAGACAGGGAAGTTCATAATTTGTGATAATTTTAACAACTGTAATATCTTGTGATAATTTTACGCGTGCAGAGTACACGTGTAAAAGACTCCGTATGCTGCTTGGAGCTCAGAAAGTGTACTTACTAGGAACACACTTTTGTTCTTAACCAGCTGGGTTAGTGGCCCCTGAGGGAACTGATGACACCTAAGTGTCCTCCTCCCCCAAGTTACCAGCTCCCCAAAAGGGCTGCTGAGAGTGCCAGGTTTGGCGACCCTTGAAGGCAGTTCCAGGACCTGGGTGGAGACGCGCGCCTCTGTGCTTCGTTCAGGCGCTGCCACTGCACGGCCTTCCTCGAAGCCTCCACCTGTGGCTCCCAGAGGCCAGGGACCCCGCCCTGACTCTGCAGGCGGCTTCCTCCCGACGCCTGCAGGGCCCCGCGAGGGTCCCGGCGGGCTGAAGAGCTACAGCAGGAGGGGGCGGGTCCGCCCGGCGGCCCGC
Organism: Galemys pyrenaicus; assembly: GCA_019455555.1. Taxonomy (NCBI): domain Eukaryota; kingdom Metazoa; phylum Chordata; class Mammalia; order Eulipotyphla; family Talpidae; genus Galemys; species Galemys pyrenaicus. The sequence continues at coordinate 7,214,164 of JAGFMF010011395.1, read as the reverse complement.
CCCAAGTCGGCCTTGGGTGGGGGCTCTGGCCAATTACTGGATGGAAACTTCAGGTTCCAGAGGGGCGGGAGGCTCGCGGGTGAAAGGCTCATTGATGCCGCCTGCACCGGCCTCGGAGCGCGGTGGGTCTGGACGCTGATCTCCTCTGCCTCTCGGGTCTAGTCCTCCTCCTCCTCCTCCAGCTCCGCGGCTGCCGCGAGCCATGCGCCCCCAGGGCCCCGCCGCCGCCTCCACGCAGCGACTCCTCGGCCTCCTGCTACTCCTGCTGCTGCAGCTGCGGGCGCAGTCGAGTGCCTCCGAGACCCCCAAGGGGAAGCAAAAGGCGCAGCTCCGACCGAGGGAGGTGGTGGACCTGGTGAGTGCGTTGAAGGTTAGAGAGCCGCGAGAGGCACCCCGGAGGCGTCGGTGGAGCTGTTGGGCGAGTGGGAGCCGGTGATGCCTGTGCAGCTGGTGTCTTTGCCTCGCGTGCGCCCGGTGTCCTGCTTTGCTGGAATCTAGTGTAGGGAAGCACCGGGGCTGCGCGTGTGGCGGAGTCCTGGAACTCCAAGGGGCGGCCAAAGTGAGAGGCCATCGCGGAATCACTTTTGGACGTGTGTCGGTGGGACGCGCCCCAAAGTACCAGGGGTCACTCAATAATTTCTGGCCTCCGAGGTCCCCCCCGAAAGGATGGGGAGGGCCAGGGCAGCAGTGAGAGTGGAATGAGGTTAGAACAGGACCCAGGAGCTGCCTGGGAGACCCTTGACTCGCTGATGCCTGGGTGGGCCTGGGTCAGGGCCGTGCAACGTGGCCTTCGTTGGGACTGGTAGCCACGTCTGCCTGCAGGGGAGAATAGCCCTCACAAAGGATCCTTCCAGCTCTTTGTAATTCAAAACTATGAGTCATGTTGGGTCATCTTCCTAGGGATTATGGACTGCAATTTACTTTGCTGGATGACCACAGCTAGGGCCGGGAGAAGTTCACAGGGTTTAAGGCTGGGAGAGGAAATGAAGGGGCCAGGCGTTACCCCTCCAAAGACCCCTCCCATCCTTCCATTAGACAGGACAGTCAGCTCTTCAGGCATCCTAAATCTTCAGCCTGTGGCTATCTAGTAGAAGCATCACAGTCCAACCAAGAGAGACAGTTTCCAGGAGCATCAAGTGCCATCGCATCTAATCTATGCAAAGGCCTGTTTGCTTACAGCAGTTTCCTCTAAAAGTCAGCAAAGAGCTGTGTCTCAACCCCATGGCAGGAAGGAGCCCTTCAGGGCTACCGTGTTTCTCTCAATAAGCTTCAATCCCTAAGCCAATCTATTTGCACACAAATGTGGTTTACAGGCATCTCAGGACATAAGAGAGCATATTTTGATAAAGAAAAAAAAAAGGTTTCAAATTTGTTATCATTGTCAACTAAGTTAACAAGTCAAATTCCCTGGCAGTTTTATGCCAGATTCAATAGCTCTGAGAAAAGATTTCTGCTGTTTCACACTACACTTTTTGGTGATGTGCTGTGTAATTTTGCTCCACAAAGTAGACCCTGTGTCAGGGACACAGGCTATTTTAAGTGTCTAAATTGTTGAAAAGTGTACCAGATGATTGTGGTTTATGTGCAGTTTGCATTTTGTGAATCTGTAGTTATGATACACATAATGTCCCATTTCCCCATAAAGCTTGCAATTGTTTCTTTTTCTCTGATGATTTACAGTACCTGGAATTTCCCGTAACTGTAGCCCGATTTGGAAAAATTTATTGGGCAGCCGGGTTCAGGTGCGTACTGTAGATTGGGTTTGGTTTTGCTGGGGGAAACGTCTACCTCCTCATTAAGAAGGTTTCAACAGTTACAAAGCATCTTCTTTGTACAGGATCTTTCAAAGCATTCTTTTCAAGCTTCCAGCAGCTCTGCCCCCTGCTGGCCAGTGATGGAAACAGGCATTCATCCCACAGACTTAACAGAACCCAGCCTCAGCTGGGTTAGCATTTTAAGTGAAAGAAGACGGACGAATTCAAAATTATGGGGTGTCTGAAATCAAGTTTTCAGATAAGAGAGAGAATAAAAATTCTCAGCCATGGTACATTGATATGTGGGCCTGGATTTTTCTTTGTATGGGGACTGTTGTTTGCATTGAAGCATATCTAGCACACTTCCCACTATGGCAACAGCAACCTCTCCCTCCCAGGTCCCAAATCCTGACCAATCCAAGTGTCTCCAGACACAAGTGTCCCCAGGGTAACAAAATTGCCTCCAGTTGATAACTACTGATATATAGGAAAAGAAAAATTTGTATGCCTTCTTACCTCAAGGGAAATCATAGGGAGGGAAAGGAAATGATAGTAGAAGTTTTATTGTTTCTCCCTTCATATTTGAAGTCTATATTCAAATATTACTAGTGAAAGTGAATGAAATTGCAAAAATGAAAACTGAGTCTCAAACTGTTTAGAATATTTTAGACTTTAGCATGCTTTACTTTTGTAGTTTTGTTACTTTTACTATTTCACCAGCAGTACATAAATGCCATGTCATTTTTTCCTCCTCCTTACAGTCAAGGTAACGTCAATGGTGTAAGTCACAAAAGTTATTTATCAAAACAAAGGTCAAATTGATGATGTGCAAATGAGATTGACTGGAAAACATTCAGGACCCTTCCCAGCCAGTGTCTGGATTTCACAGTATGGTCATGTTCAATTCCAGATGGTGAAATTAAAATATATGCTTTGAAATTATTGTCATATATGTTGGATCTTATGTTTTGGTTCTCACTATTGAAAAATTTGCCGAGGTAGGGGAATTAAAAAAAAAAGTTTAAATGAATTTAGGATTTGGAGGATTTAATGGAGCAAATCAGGTAATTAGATGGAGATACAGATAACACAGTTATCACTGATCAGGCTTCACCAGTGTCTGCGGCTTATGTGTATTAGCTAGTCATTTTGCTAATACTCTCCTCAGAGTTAGCCCCTGGGGAAGTCCACACAGGATGTGGACACAATTGCCCAGGATCTCTGCTTCACATGGTCTTGGGAGAATAACAGGAATAAACATGATGGCAGATGTGTTTACTGAGTTCCAAACACATTTTATATATTATCTCACTTCAGTCTCATACAAACACTACAAAGCAAGAATCTTTATTATTTTCCCCCATTCTATAGAGCAGAAGATACAGGCACTGACGAGCTGAGTAAGGTGTGCTGTCTCACATAGCTAATAAATTGTGGAGTCGGGATTAAAATGCAGATTCTGGGCCTCCCTGGTGGCGCAGTGGGTTAAGCAACGCACTATGAAGCAAACTGCAGTCACTGCAGCACGAGTTTGATCCCTGCTGCTGGCCGGGGAGGGGACCCACATGGAGCAGCAGACCTCTCCTGCTGTGCCCACTGCTCCCCTCAGCAGTGTACTTCCGTTGATCTGCCTGTTCTTCTCCCCGCTCTCTGTGGTGAATCCTCTCACCCTCCCCCCACACCTCTGGCCTGTACCCCAGTGTTTGTATGCATAAATAAATAAATCTTTAAAAAAAAATAAAATAAAATGCAGATTCTACCTCTATCTAGACTACATGTTTTTAATGTTTACATGACACTATTCCCCTCTCCCATAAAAAGAGAAAGAATCCTAGCACTTAAATGTATGATAGATTACTTCCATCCTATTGAAGACCGTGGTGACCTGCAACCAGGTGTTTTGGGATTGGAGAGGCTCCTTGGTGGCACAAGGGCTTAAGTCTCAGCACTATCTAGCTATTGTCAGCTGCTGTTGCCTGAGTTGAATCTCTAGCCAGGGAGGGGACCCACATGGCGCAGCAGACCTCTCCTGTCTTTGCTCGCTGCTCCCCTCAGCAGTGTATTTCAGTGGATCTGCTGGTTCTGCTGCCCGCTCTGTCTCTGGTGAATCCTCTCACTGCCCTCCCCCAACCCCACACCTCTGGCCTATACCCCAGTTTTTTCAGTATAAATAAATAAATCTTAAAAAAAAAAAAAGATGGGGTTGGAAGTCAGAAGTGTACCTTAGTGATGCTTCCTCCACCCAAAGATAGCAAGCAGAACCAGATGTGCATTTCTAACTCAGAGATGTTGCCAGTGTAGGACAGTTATTGCCTGGTAGGATTTTATTGTATAAATATTGTATTTATTTATTGTATAATATAAGTTATTTTATTGAAGACTACCTTCATTAGGGTGGACGTAATCTAAGATTCATCTTATGGAAATAATTCAAAAGAAGAAAAAAACTATATGGATAAAGATTTTTTTCATTACAACAGTATTAATCTTAGTGGGGAAAGTACAACCTAATTATCCCAAAATAGTGCAAAGTTTGCATAAAACTATAAAAGTATAATTCTGAAATTCAAGTCCATTTACAGGATATTGGTTTAGAAAGTAAAGTAGTATATATCAAATCATTTCTACTTGGAATACAACTATTTAAAAATTATGACTGCCTTTAATGAGCAATAGAAAAAAGCAAGCAAGTGAAAATATTTTGTCATCATTGATATGGTGTGTGCATGTGTTTAACCTTGGTGCAAGAGCAAAAAATCTCAATTTTTAGAAGGAATTCAAAAATCAGTTTTCTATAATTCATCTAGAACACAGGCAAGTGGTGTGAAGGGATTCTGGATTCTAAGGCTCAAAATAAATGCAGTTGGAAGCAGACTGAGTGTTTGAATCTTCAGTGGTGAGTCCTCCCTTTCCTTTTGCCTTTACAGTATAATGGAATGTGCTTACAAGGGCCAGCTGGAGTGCCAGGCCGAGATGGGAGCCCTGGGGCCAACGGAGTTCCTGGAACCCCTGGGATCCCAGGTCGGGATGGATTCAAAGGAGAAAAGGGGGAGTGCCTGAGGGAAAGTTTTGAGGAGTCCTGGACGCCTAACTACAAACAGTGTTCCTGGAACTCGCTGAATTATGGCATAGATCTTGGGAAAATTGCGGTAAGTCAAGTCTGAATTATTTTAAAGTTGTAGCAAAATGTAAGGGTTTCATAGATTAGGGTTAATTCTGGGTGAAATTTAACTTAACTTAATTTTTTAGTATTGATTATTTTTACCAAAGACACTTAAAAAATGAAGGCATACGGCGTGTGACTTTCAATTTAAATTTAGTGAAAAAAAAAGGGTAACATTTCAGAGATAATTTTATAAGCATATTTTGAAGACAAATAAATCATCAAATTAATTTAATCCTAACACAACTTCTTTTTACTGCCAACAAAAAGGGAGTAACTTTCCAATCTTGTCCTAAAGTGAATTTAAACTTAAATTAGCCTTAAAAATTGTACTGTGACTCCAGACAGCATAGAAAGAAATTTCTCAGAAATCGCCACCTGCTAGGAATTATATGGAAGTTGGAAATCCGTTGATATTTATCCTTATCAGGGTGGCAGACCCATCTTAAAATTGGTAAATTAAAAGAGACGTGGAAAGGAACAGAGATGTACTACAGTCGCCATTTAAAATTATTCTGTGACATTTGAGGAGGGAGGAGAAATTACTCTAAATAGCATGTCTGGTAATGCATTTTGATTAATGATTCAGTCACTTTGATTAGTGCTTGCTTTCAAAGGGACTGGCAAGTCCACTGGAAAGGCAGAGTTGAGGAATGTGTGCTATTTATAAGCTTCGTTATTCTTTTGTTGACCAACTTTGAACATCCCTCCAGATCCAAGATATATTACTTCTTGATGTCAACTAGTCCTACCCGCAGGCAAAGAGCAGAGGTTTTATTTTCATATAAATTCTGTAGTTTTGGTTACTGATCATTTTTATTTTCATATGTGATTTCTTAGAAAACATTTTGTTAAAATGTTGCCTACTTCATTAAACATCTGACATTGATAGACATGTTGTTTATAGTTTATCGAAAGCTGCTGAGTTCTGTTGGAAAACTATAGCTATGGACTGTGAATTAGTAATGTTTTCAAGTTCCTTTTAGCAGTGGTCAGGATGGGTTCGGGAGCTTTTCTGCAAGTAAAAGATGAGCTGAACAACATATTTTGAAAAAGCAGTTCAAAAACCAAGAGCTTGGGCTTTAATATTGTCACCTAGATGAAGACTAAAAAGACCCCACGTAGGCCTCCCTAGTGGTGCAGGGGTTAAAGTCTCAGCTATCATCTTTCCCAGCCACTGCGGCATTAGTGTGATCCCAACCAGGGAGCTGACCCACAGGCTGCAGCAGACCTCTCCTGTCTCACCTGCTGCTCCCCTCAGCAGTGTATTTCAGTAGATCCACCTGTTCTGTTCCCCACTTTGTCTCTGGTCAATCCTCTCACCTCCGCACCTCTGGCTTACCCCAGTTCTTGTATGCATAACTAAAAATAAATAAATAAAAAGACACTACCTGGGCCTCCGTGGTGGTACAGTGGGTTAAGCAACGCACTATGAAGCAAACCGCAGCCAACTGCAGCACGAGTTCGATCCTTGCTGCCAGCTGGGGAGGGGACCCACATGGTGCGGCAGACCTCTCCTGCCCTGCCTGCTGCTCCCCTCAGCAGTGTACTTCTGTTGATCTGCCTGTTCTACTCCCCGCTCTGTCTGTGGTGAATCCTCTCACCCCCCACACCTCTGGCCTGTACCCCAGTTCTTGTGTGCATAAATAAATAAATCTTAAAAAACAAAAACAAAAAACACCACCTTTGCTTTATCTCCTAGTACTGTTTGATGTCGCTCAAAAAGAAACAGGTCAAGAGTAAATATATATGGACAGCGATGGTCTAGAATGTAAGTTCCAGAGGGCAGAGGTTCTGTTTAGCTTTCTGCTCTATCTGTAGTATCTTGCAAATTGAGTTCAGGAAATATTTGTTGAGTGAGGAAAAATCATATAAATGTGTTTAACCTAATATACTGAATGTTGCCATCTTTTGTAAACCTAGAGTGAAGACTTCTAAGAAAGCCATAATCTGAGTTTCTTAGGAGTTCTTAATATCAGAGTCACATATCTGTTTTCAGAGACTCTGTCCCCTGTGAAAGTTAAGTTTTTTAAATGTGGTTTGGAACAACAGGTAGGTCAATAAGATTCACAGTACTATTTGAAAGTGTCCTCTTAAATGCTGATTAAATCCTCTTTCTTCATGTGTAATAGGAGTGTACCTTTACCAAGATGCGTTCAAATAGTGCTCTGAGAGTTTTGTTCAGTGGCTCACTTCGGTTAAAATGCAGAAACGCCTGCTGTCAGCGTTGGTATTTCACATTCAACGGAGCTGAATGTTCAGGACCTCTTCCCATTGAAGCCATAATTTATTTGGATCAAGGAAGCCCTGAACTGAATTCAACAATTAATATTCATCGTACTTCTTCTGGTAAGTAGAATAGTGCAATTGTAGAATATGCCTCAGAGCTTTAGAGACCAGGGATTTAGTTCTGAATCCACTATCATGTTGGGTCACTAGTCTGTTACAAAGAAAGCTGTAGCGAGTTTTTAAGAAATCATTCTGCATTGTGGTTGCACTTCAGAATTTCCTATGGATTTTTTTAAAATTACATCGATGCTTAAGTCCCATCCAGCTGAATTAGAATATCTGGGAGGAAGACCATAGAGCTATATTTTAAAAGAGCCCCAATTTAAAGTCACTTAATTAGATGAAATGGCAAAACAGCCAATAATGCGATAGAGCAGTGGGTTTTCATCCTTCGCTGTGCACTGGGCTCACCTGGGGAACTTTAAGAAATCCCCTTGCTGGGTCCACCCCTCCAGGGAATCTGATTTAATGGGCCTGGGTACCTCTCAGTGGGATCTTAGAATCTCTCCTGGTTATTCTAAAGCACAGTCGAGGTTAGGAACCACTAATTTAGACTGATAAGGAGACTTATTTCTCTGCCCTGTACTTTGAAAGGGTAGATAAGGTATCCTGAGTTTGTAAGAGAAAATTTCTATTTCGGTTTCTGCATTCTCTGCAGAATGAGAAAGGCAGTCAGTGAAGCTGTAAGGAAGAAAAAAAAATGATTTGTTTCATTTTAAATTTCCTTTTAAAAAGTTTAGAAAGCACCAAAAAAAGTAGAAGGGTCGAAATCACCTATTGATGTCATAACCCAAAACCACTATCAATATTTGACTGGCCCCATTTTGATTTTTAAGCGGCAGTAGGGGCGCACAGCATATGCCAAGTGTCCCAGTGATATTTTATGTGATGGATGCCCTAAGTGGTTGGCTTCATTTCTCCGATTTCTTCAAGGGATTACTCACTAATCTTGTACTTATTAATGGCAGAGGGGAGAGAAGAGATTCTACACTGCCAAATTATGTTTCATTATTCTTCGGGGATCCAAATCAGATGCTGAGCATAAAAGCATGATACATATATGCCTAAGAAATCAAGGGCATCTCTTCCACATCCTTCCTCAAATCCCCATAAGATCCTCAAGCTACAAAGAAGACATCTTAACCCTCTCTCTTTTACATCAAGAAGGTCCTGGGAAATGAAGTGTCTTACTAGACAATAATGTTGGTGTTCAGGATGGCAGAAACTGGAGCCCTACCCCTCCTTTCTCCCTGTCCTCTCTTGGGTCCTATTAAAAAACAAAACAAAACCTTTTCACTAACTTCCTAGATACATGGACTGGAAAGGAGGATAAGCTTTCCATCTGAGGAACAGTCTCTAAAATAAGGAAAATATAAAGACATAAAATACTTGTTATGTGTTTAGCTAGTATTCGATATAAGCAAGTTTCTTTCTATGATCTTTATGGAGTTTGTGATAAATCTCTTGCTATAGTGTAAAAGCCCTGACTGAGGACCGTGACCTTGTACATGCATTTCCTTTATAAAGCATTTAACAGTGTTGCCCAACCACACTGCCAAAGTCATTTGGTGACATCGGTTGGGTGATATGTCACAAGCCTTTAAAACTTTGTTGCTCATAGTAGTTTTTGTATGAAGATGAATGTAAGTTTGCCTCTCTAATAAAATTGCTTTCTCTTGCACACTGATACTCTTCTTGAGGGAAAGGAAAAGGAGGGCACTTACAGTTCACACATCAGTGGGTCACTTAACGCCTGTGGATGTCCATAGACATTTGACAAACATTTGAATGTCATTTTATTATGTGGGTCTAGGAGGTAACAACAAATTCCAGGTGTTTAATAAGCTGCAGTACAGTACTGCATCATCCTGGAAAAAATTGATTCATTCAAAAAACATGTCATTGTTGAAGACTGTGAAATGATTATTTGATGTAGCTTCCACTAGACCCAAGCTCGTCTGACTTCTGTGGGGTAAAATGAACAACTCTCTAGTCCAGGAATGTCAAGGAAAACATGAGATTTCTGGGCATTCTCACCTCGAGCAGCACTGAGAAGACAGACTTAATGTGCTCGTTCTCTCACTTTGAAAGGGGGCTGAAGCAGAGCTGGGCCCCTGGGCTCTGTTGCAGCAGCTAATGGAAGCAGATTGCTCTAGACCTATGTCCCTGGGGCTCGGCTGGAATGCACTAACCTCAGCCAGTTGGGAGCCCAACACTCATATGATATCACCCCGGCACTCGTCACACTCACTTTCTTAAAGAATCTGCCAACCTCCAGTTCCTTTTCTCCCTTACACAAATATCAAAGCAGCCACATCTTTTCACCAGCTAAAATGACCACTGGGGGGATTATATTTTTTAATGTAGGAGAAGAACCTTGGTAAAGGGGACACAAGTTGTATGTTAGTATGTGAAACTCAAGATCCTATCTGGTAGCCCGAGATGCACCAGCACATCCACAGGGACACGCCAAGATATGAGTCGTGGAGCAGGTTTGCAAGGCAAGACACTGCGCCCAGCGAGCAGCCCTCTTGCTGTTTACTGGCCATGATACACAAGCATGATTGATCATATGACAATGGCAGGAGAAGCAGGGTCCAGGAGACAAAGGATACTCAACTTTGAGGGGAACAGTATCCAACGGAGACAATGGGTAATCAGTTTTAATGGGGGCCATGTGGGGACATGTTGGCTACGTATCTAAGAACTTTCCGTGCAGGTGCTTGGAGTAATTTTGGGCTACTCGCAGACCGTCTTGGACTCCGACCACACAGTCAGTCATGGGCTACCATCGCCGCCTGTGATGTGGGCCATTGTCCCGAAATAGTCATGAGGGAGTGCCTGGTCTGAATCTTTCACACACACATAGGTGACAGTGGGGCCTAGCGAGCGCTAGGTGCAGAGGCTTTAGGTGGGAGAGAGGCCACAATCCTGAGAAAAGGCACCTGAATAGAAAGCATAAGAGCACAGGGATTTTAAGCTTATTTTTCCACGATGAGGAAATTCTGTGCAAAATGGAATTCCAAGTTTGAAGAACTAGGTAGAATGATTGTGTTAGAAATTCCTTTAATGCTATAAGTCCTTTTTTTCCCCCTTACGTGAATACCATCAAATATATAGGTAAATTTTGAAAAGGGAGTCCTTTAAAAGAATCTTGCAAGTCAAATAGAAGATTTGGCTTCTAAAAATGTAGGCTTCTTTCCTCTAATCAAGTAAATTATTTTTTTGTAGGTTATCTTGATAACCGAGGGATTCTATTTTTATGGTTGAAACCTGTAAGAATACTGCTGGTTAAGCTTATATCACAGGATGAATGTGTACACAGCTTTGAAAAATATTTATGTACTATAAAAACGTGAACTTGTCTTTATGAAGCCCTTATCAAGTATTTGAAAGTTTAATTCACCGTACATCAAATTGATTAATAATCTGCTTTGCTAAAGTAATGCAGTTTGGCTAAAAGTTTTTGCTTTTTGTTCTGAAGATAGATGTAACATTCATCTTTGTTTTGCAGTGGAAGGACTTTGTGAAGGAATTGGTGCCGGGCTAGTGGATGTTGCTATCTGGGTCGGGACCTGTTCAGATTATCCCAAAGGAGATGCCTCTACTGGATGGAATTCGGTGTCTCGCATCATTATTGAAGAACTACCAAAATAAGTTCTTTAACTTTTATTCCCTACCTCCTTTTCATTATACTTTTAAATGGCTCATTTTAATATTTTATACAATTTTATATATCCTTCTAAATGAAGAACAAAGCTACACATGTTTACAGACCAAAGTGTTTTTTCACACTGTTATTACCAGTATTCATTTTACTTCAATCAAAAATAGTTTCAGGATTTTGTAGTTCATTAGAATACTTTCCTCATATCCCCTTTCTCTGAACCTGTAATTTGTAATGTCATTGTGGTCTTTAGTTTCTTTCTATCCTCGGAAAGGATGAACTTTTTAAAATATAAAACTACCAGTCTTTGTACAGGTTGTAAATGTTCAGAATTCTTTTATATCTGTGAAGTAAAACTTATTTCAAATAACTTTAACATCTTTAACCTAATTACAACTTAGAGATTTTTCGTATTTTGTGCCTCAAGAGTTGACTATAAATGTGATTTTACACTTATCCATTTAACAGTTACACACTAACTTTTATTATACTTATAGTACTGTTCTGTATTTTGAGGGTTTCAAAGAGAAAGGGTATTTAATCAGGAAATACACTAGTGCTTTATAACCTTTATCTTTGTTTAACAAATAGAACTCTGGCCTCAAGTTATTTATCATTTGTTCCGGAGAATCAGATACAAGCAAAAATAGCGTATTCATCTTTGGTTTATTGTTGACTGCCAAAGAAGTTGTTGAAGGAAGGTGGTGTGAATTCTCACTCTGGCTGAGAGGATCACAAAGGATGATGTGATGTTAGGAACTTTACCTTCATAATGAAGGTAGCACAGGTGTAATACTCATGAAGTCAATCAAGTAAATCCCAGGCTTGAACTGGAAGGATGAATTCACACAGTTCATTATATTAAGTAAACCTAGGAAACAGTATATCTCTTAGTGTTATTACTGAAAAGGCCTGGAAGCAATCAATGCCCAGGCTGTGATCTCCATGTACCATTTCCTACTAAAAGGAACTATGGCTCCTTGAAGAAATGGATGATTTCAGCCTTAGGACAGGAAATGTACAATATCAGCCTGGAGCAGCCTATCACACTGAAAAAACTAGGCCACAATGAGAGACACTCCAGGAGCCAACTTGAATTGGTTCCCACTAGCAAAGGTGATACAATTTAAGCATCCATAAATATCCTAACTGCAACAGTTTTAAACAAATCCAGCATGTTTAAATGGAAGTCCAGAGTTCCTTTTATCAGCTCAAGACTGTTCCCAGCTCCTAGAGATTGCTTAAGTTCTTGCCAAGCAGCTGTTCTTCCAGAACAGCAGGAGAGCTCCTGCTTTTAAAAGACTGACCTGATTAAGTAGGTAGGATCCACCCAAGATAATCTCCCTTTGTAACACAGTTAACTGATTAAGGGGCCTTAATTACAACTGCAAAACTCCTTTGCCATCTAACATAATCATAGAGGGATATTGGTCTTATTTACAGGTACCAACAACACTCAAAGGGAAATTACACAGGGTGTGTACACACCAAAGGGCAGGAATGATGGGGTCCACCTTAGAATCCTGCAGACTACCACCTGGCCACTTTGCATTCTTCATACCACTGAGCCAATAGGTTAAAAACAGGTTAACCTACTCACTGTGGTGATTGATCCTGATTACTCAGGGAAACTGGTTGCTGCTTTGGTGGAAACAAGGGCTATGTACAGAACCCTGGAGATTTTCTGAGGTTCTTCTTAGTACTTCTGTGCCAACAGTAAAGGTTTATGGAAAACTACAGGAACCAGAAAAAGGACGATTATTAAAGATTGAGACCCTTCAGAGATGAAGATTTGGCTCATTCTACCAGGTAAAAAACCCAGAGCTCTGGGTTCTGACTTGGGCAGGAAAAATATGGAGTAGGTAGTTGAAGGTAGAGCCAAAAGTAAATATCAACTATAATCTCATGAGCAACTACACAAACAAGGATTGTTAGTTTAATATATTTTCACTTTTAAATGCATGTGTTGATTATAAACGCTATTTTCTTCATCCTTCTATCCATCTTTACTTAAAGTTTGGGGGATTTGGCTTTACCATGTAGTCTTTAGCTACGGAGTATTTAGTGTGAGATATTTAGTGTGAGACCATGACTGAATCTGAGTACCCAGCAATGAATGCAATGATTGTGGAGGCTTTGTTTCCTAATTTGCAAGAGGGACAAGAACTTCTTTTATCAAGATAGCTCTCTCTTGAAAGTTAAATATAGTTGGCTTCTCTATGCAGGAATTCAAATGTGTATAGAAGGGAGCAGGTGGAAGTGAGTAGTCAAAGGGGTCCCCTGAGCCAGTTATCAATGTGTTGCTTCTCAGCTCCAGATTCACCCTGCAGCACCTGCTCTGTGATAACAGACTGGCCTCTAAGCAGTAGATACAGGAGGGACAAGTAGGAGGGAAGTAGCTTCTCTTCCTGGGTTCTGTGTGCTAAGATTTACTTTTTCTTGTGCCTCCTGCTGCATGGTCAGTGGTGTGAGTGCATCTGGTGGTGCTTTGCTCAGTTGCACATCCAGAACATAGTCACAGCTTCTTCGCAGCCCCAGCCCAGGAGGCCTGCTGGTCGGTCACCTTGCTGCAGTCCTGAGAGGGACACATGCCCCTCGCCTTATGCTTGCAGCAGTGCCTCTGCTTCCCTGGCATGCACACTAGCAGGCTACATTTGTCTGCCCAGAACAGGGGCTGTTCCTGAGGGCTTTGCCATGTGGACAAGATCTACTCCTGACTGCACCTGCAGAAACCTAACCTCCTCTGCCACCTGCACCCCAGCTTTGTGTCCCAGGGGATTGTTTCCTGTTAAGTCAGATTCTAAACCAGCTCTGACCCAGACAGCCCAGCAGATTCTCAGCACCCAGTGTTTGCAACAAAACTGAGTTGGGGCGGGGATCTCTTTCAAACTTGCTCTTTGGCCTTAGGATACTGTTTAGAGTTCTTAACATATTTCTCATACTCTACCATGGCTTGTAATCTTTAGCTTCTGGGTTACATTTACTCTGTTGTCTCCTGGCTGAACCTAGATTGATAGGGGCATGTTTATGAGTTTGGCACAAGGAAGCAAACATGAATAGCACTTTCTGTATTTCTTTGGGAGTGTAAAAGCTGCTTACATAGAGGATCACGTATTCACTCCATTCCTCCTAGTCAAAAGTTTTACAGGCTGTGAAACAGTCTTGGTCCACTGCTGAGGCTGTACAGTATGTCAGTACAATTCTGGGATTTGGCATAAGGAAGTACTCTTTTAGTTTTCTAATCGTCTATCTCCTTCCTTTATGCTTTTCAGTGAGTTGAACAATCTTTTTTGTAAATAGTAAAAATATTAATGTTTTATGTAAAACTAAAAACAGTTTAACAAATCTATACATATGTAAAGGTCCCAAAGGGTCACTTTTTATAAAGGTGACATGAGTTTCTATAAAAACAAAGCGTTCCAACACCATGCCAGTTAATGGGAAAGTGACATACAGATGTTAGGGTCTGTACTGCAGGTTCTGTGTCACCCGAGAAATTTTCGGTTATAGCAAGTAACAGAAAAACCAAATGATAAAGGCTTTAAAGAAAGGGTATTTATTTATTGGTTCACTAAGTTGAAAATTACAGAGGTACATGTTGTGAGGCATGAGAAATGACCCAGAATCTCATGCAATGTGACTTAAAACCAAATTTCTTTCTTTCAGTTTTTGTCATTTATTTTAGCATTGCATTCACTTTGGACAAACTCACTCCCTGTCTCTCCCCCACCCATTCATGGTCCTAAATTGACTTTAAGGAGCTCCCCATTCATGAAATAGCAAAGAGAGAATGTCAATGATTCAAAGTCTGTAAGAGTCTCTGCATGGACCAGCTTAGGTAACTGCCAATTCCAAACCATAGATGGAACATTCAGTGGCTGTTAATCAAAGCCACTTCTGGGGCAGGTGAGGCCTGCTGCATCTGAATCAAAAAGGTGAGTAGACTGTGCAAAGAGACTCAGGCCACTACATTGAGAAGGAAAAGGAATAGTGACTGGGCAAACCAGTAACAGGTATTTGTCAGGTCAGAATCTATTTCCTATTTACTCCTTTAGAAATTTAAGATATTAAGTAACCTAAAATTCCACACATTTTCTTCATGTTACCTAACACCTCTTTAGATAACAGCTATAAAGGTTAAGTAAATCATTTCACAAGTATTTTATTTCTAGAAGTAATTTTATAATCACTAACGAACCTTGTGATGAAGGTGGTTAAAACATCACTTATCTGGATAATTTTATATTCAGTACAGTGTTCATATTCAAAGGAAAATCCTAACTTTGATGACTCATGAATGTACCTTTTAGTTGCTATCCCCTTTTCAGTGTGTTTTAAAAACATGACTTTCAGCAGCAAATACTGAAATGTAACAGCCATCTTTTCACAGGCACCCACCGTCTTCAATTAGAATCTACCACGTTTGCTCTCTAGTGCCCAGTTCCAACACTGGTTAGTAGCCTACATCTTAATCTTCAAGTGCTGTTCCGGTTTTCCCTTTGTCAGCCTCCCACTCTTCTTGTCCTTCCTAGACTTCTAGTACTTTTTTCAAGCTACAGTTCTTTAAATTTTATTTGCTGAAATCCAAAAAGAACCTAGCGTGGCATGAGTATTTGCAGAATGCCCCAACTTCTTAGCTGTTTGCAATCTGTTTCAGTCTCTATAATTTGAATCTGCTTCAAGTTATCAGCAGCAACAATCTTCATCTTTTTGAAATACTAGGTGTCTGAAAAGTCGTGACATATTCTTTGAAACAGAAAGCATAGGAAAATACATCATGAATTTTCTGACAATCCAATATTTACATAACTGGTAACTCCTTTTTGATCCTATTGTTCTTTTCCAGTCTTCTTCTGCTCCCTAAGATGTAGTCATGACTCTCTATGCTAAGCACCTTACTTGATGCATCCATTTATCCTGTCTATAAGCCTGTGGACTACCTACTTTTAATATCCTCTTTGGTAGTAGCTGCTATTAATTGTAGGCTGCTAACAGTTCACTCCTTCACCCAGATTTAGAGGATTGCCTTTAGCTGAGACTCACCTCGCTAGCCCACCAGTCCTCCTTTACCCAAAGCAGGCAGTCAATGACTGCCAGAGATGGAAGCAAAGCAGCCTAGCCCCTCAGCTCAGGGCAAAACACTGTGGTTCAATTACACTGCAGTCTCTGTGGGGCCAGAGGGAGGCTGAATTTCTGAAACCTCTCCCCGGGCTCCTCCTGTTTTCTTTATTCCACTACAGAGTTCTCCCAAGAGCACTCCCTCAATAAATCATTTGCCTAAGAACCCTCATTTCAAGCAAATGAAATGATCGATGATAGCAGTTTACAGATGAGGGAGCTTGATTCAGAAAGGTTTAGTTTTAGCATAAGGGCAAACAGAAAATTAGAAAGCTGAAATTTGAAGTCAGGGAGCAGGCCCCTAAGGTGCGTTCTTTCCCACCACACTGCAATGGCCACTTCTCCAACTAACTCTCCAGTCACCCTAGCCTCACACTCATGCCTCTAGCCAAGTAATTCCTATCTCAGGATCTTTGTACTTCTTATTCTCTGCTTAGATACTCTTAGTTCTCTTTTCTCAGAATTCTTACAGGGTTTTGTAGGAATCCCCTTGGACATTCTTAATCTAGAAATGCAGTTATTTAGTGCTTATGTATTTATTCTGCAAGCTTGTAAGCTCGATCAGGAGAGGAATTATATTTTATTAATTTGGGGGGTATATAGGAGGCACTCAAATCATGGTGCTACCATTAAATCCCCAAATAGCCACTGTAGCATGTCTTTTCGTACAGGACTAATTTTAGGATTTCATATAAATTATAGTTTAATCCAAAAATATGAAAAAATACATTACATTTAATTTATAAAGCATTCCTGTGCAATTACATAGATTATAGTAAATACAGTTTGGTTCTTAACATTTTCTCTTTATTTTTAAAGCAATGCCATTTTCAATATATAAAAAATAGAACTATTTTCAAAGAACCATTTCAATATGGCTTTGAAAACCAATGTTTTATTTACAACAAATAGATGGTAGTGCAACTTCATTCATACCATGTTTATGACAGATAAAAATATTCATACTATCCTGGAATCCTTTTGGGGCAAGCTTTTAAATGTAGAGCTATCTGCAACTCACAAAGTCAATCAACAGTGGCGATAAATGTAATTTGTACGTAAGCCTGAATTTCAGCAATCAATTTAGATGAATCATTTAATTTTGGATCTAGACCCGTTTCTCCAAAAACTGATAGGAAGTTAAAAGTTTCTTATTTCCAGTTTGTCAACAAACATATACTGATCATTCCAGTATCTGTATACAATGTGATCTATTAGCAAATCCTTATGTGACTTTAAGCCAAATATGTTAGTAAGACTGACCCAACTGGATCAACTAGAACTTCAAATTTGTAAGTTTAAAAGACATTAAGTATCTGTTCCAAAAAATAGTAACTGGATTATGACAGGATTACATTTTAAATTACAGAAAAGCCTGTAGTAGAAAATTAATGATGGAGTGACAACAGATGCTAGATATTTCTCAAATTATGGGAAGTACATAACTTTACAAATTTCTCTAATTAGTGCACTTCAATTGAATTAAAACTAAAGTACATTTACAGTAAAGTTTTTCTTACTCAGATTTCTCAATTCTAAAATGGTTTGGTTTTGGAAACATCTTTTCCACTAAATCCTTAAAACAACAATGACATTCTTATGAAAGAACATTTTCCTGGTATTGCACAAAGGTGGATTTTTAAAGCTAATTCAGACAAATGAGTTCTGAAAATGAAGCACATACATCTATACCCTTTAGCAATTGCTGCAGATCAGCTTCTACTAGAATAATGAAATGAAGAAATCTGTGGAACTCTCTGCTTCATGTCAGCTTTACCGCTGTACTGACGGTTGCCATTTCTGGCAGAGGTATCCAAGTCCCATACAGATGGGGAAGGCAAAAAGCAGAGACACATTGCAAAGACTTAGCAGTTCCTTGACATATGATTACAGACCGATCTTGATTTGCATAAGCCATGGTGCTGTGCAGTATTCTGAGTTTTACATCTTAAGCACAAGGGAGCCATGTGGCTGCCTTGGGCAGAGATACTGGAATTACTTTCTTTTAGTTTACTTTCTATTTTCTTTAAGGTTAAGCAAAAAGTGTGAGACGTTTTCATATACCACAAAAGTGATACAGCAGGCTGGAGTCACTCTAATCAAATTAGGGGCAATTCCTTTGTAAAATCCACCAATGCCTTCTTTCCTTTAAAAGAAAAAAACAAAAACAAAAAACAGACATAAGTTTAATTTCCCACATAGCTAGTTTGAAGATACAAATTAAACCAACACAGTATTAGGGGTCAAACTTCACTGTGATTTAAATCTATGTTTTCAAAGTCATGAAATAATGTGATTTCTGAACCATGTGGGAGCCACATTCCTTCTGTGGGATGACTTAGGAAGAGAGGGCAGGAACATCTCAAAACTAAACTGACATGTGCTTTAATGACAACCTTCTTTCAAATGCCTTTAAATGTATGAGTAAGCAGGAATATTAACTAACCTAATGTAGTCATTAAAAAACTCTCATAGCTTATATACGTGATAGAAAATACCAAATGATAAAGCTATTTCCTTAAGCCTGGAACAGATATGTACCTTGGATCTTGTCAGTTCTGTTCTTAGTATTTACTGACTTGATATATATTCAGACATTCTAAACAGTCTGTTCTGGCCTTTCAGTATGAAGAGAAATACAGGATGTCCACCTATGACAGTTTAACTAGTCCCATGCTGAAGAACAGGAGTCTCTTCTCTACAGAGAGGAGTATTTATAAAAGTTATGGTGCCAGTAGGTGTGGGAATGTCATCATAATACTAAACTACATTTCTTTTGAATTTGTTTTTAATGCTATTTAAGTATTTTATAACATCTAAATTTTCATTCATTTTTGTCGAAGTAATTGACAAGTCATTTAATTTTTATAAATCATTGTCAGTCAAGATAAAAGAAATCAAGCCTCAAAGTGTAAGTTCATGGTCCTAATATGTTAGTAAATGAAAAATGGGAAAGGAAAGGCAATGAGTCAAGTTTTTGCCCTGGCACACTCGCCTTTATTATAAAATTAGGATCAACTAGACATTTTAAGATTTGCAAGTTACCTCCTGGAAGCAACTCTGATACCCCATGTGCTCTCACCTCCACGTCTTGGTGATTACATCCAACACCCCCTTGTAAATCATGTGCTGATCCTGAAGACGAGCTCTCACCACTTGATACGGGTATGTTGCTGCTACAGCAAATATTTTGGATAGTGCTGCCACAGATATATATTCTACCGTGCTCTAGAAAGACAACATAAATATTTTTCCTCAGACAGGATTTCTTTAAAAATACAGAAGTTAAAATTATATATGAAAACAAACGTTTAAGATGCTATTTCCCCTCAACACAGGCTCTATGCAATTAAGGGTCTCTATTTCTAACATCTGTATGTCATCACCCTATAAAAAAATGTAAACAGCAGCAGATTCAGTACACATCCTCATAGCAATACTACTGAAGTAAGGGTGACAAAACTTTTATCTATTAAATCATGTTCATAAAAGTAAATGATATTATTTTCAAGAATCACCTTACCAGCTGGGCTTCTGGTACTCTGTTGATATGCTGGTTGTACTTCACTTTCAGTAATTCATAAGCCATAAACTGAAGAGCACCATGTGATGTTCCAAATAGCCCAGGAATAAATCCCTAAAAGGAAAGAATTTAAAAAGAAAAACTAAACTACCCAAATTTCCAAGAGACCACAGCTTTCAGGGAGAGGGGTACGGAATGTGTGAATTAATGAAAGTATTAATGGCAAAGTTTTAGACCATCTTTCTCACATCCATCTGACATGATTATACATCTTACAGAAAGTACAATACAATATTATAAACTAAATTACAATTTTTGTTAAATTGTTTCTTGCCTAAGCTTGATTTCTTTTTAGTATTACAATTCATTTAGAACTCAGACATTAGAGCTAAGGGAATTTATAACTGTCAGTTATTCAAAATATATTGATAATAATTTATTACCTTATACAGTCCACGCACACCTTCATATTTATATATTTTCACAAGTGTATCAAACATTCCTTTATATTGTTGCTGTGGGGGGTTAACAACACCACTGTACTGCAACATAAGGCGAGTTTTTGTTACCCATAATGGATTTGTAATGCAGAGGGTCATGGCTCCTAAAATCAGATTTAAATAAGATTACTTAGCTTACAGATACTCCATTGTGACAACCCAAATTAACAATCATTGCATGTAAAGAATGAGGCTGTACAGGGTTACACTCACAAAAGTGAGATGTGGTTTCTGAGACAGTCTTAGGGCAAGCAGCAAACAGAATTTCGGGGGTCATAAAAACACCTTCAAGCAGTTCGTGTGAGACAGATTAGCAGGGTGATAGAAATGAGAAAACCTTTCTCTTTGAGATGTCCTGGCTCCTAAATAATGTGGCCTCTTGTAGAGAAGTACTGGAGGTGGGGTGGGGAAGGGGAAGGGTATTCTAATAAGGAGATACAGATAGGTAGGAATAGAGAGCTGGCATAATCCAGAGGGTTTGAAGATTAGGGGAAAAGGACCAGTAATCTAGCACTTGAATAATCTGTGCATGTGCACACACAGATTCACCACAATCTTCCTAAATCTGTTCAAATAGCTCTTAAATCTCAAAAAATGAACAAAGTATATAAAAAGTAATAGTTTATATTCTTAACAGAAGTGACAATTTTATAATCATCCAGTTAAATTTCTTATATGCCAAGTTTCCTAAGCTTTAGTCAACAAATATTTTGATTCCTCTTGTGATTCAGGTCCTGCTAGTGGCTAAGTACTCAAAAATAAGTAAGATAGTTCTTTACTTAAAACCAACCAAAACAGTAAACATTAAGAAACCAAGGTATACTAAGTTTCAATATAGGAGTTATGAAGACTATGGGTTTTACTTTTTCCTTTTTAAACATTGTACATTCATGAGGCAGTTAAACAAGTTTACTACAATAAACTGCAATACAGAAACTGAAATAATACTTTGACATATTGAATTATCTTGAACTACTTCAGATTCATAACTTTTATAAATTATACTATTCTGTATAAAATACCTTTAAATATACTTAGGTAATCAGAAAGACTACCTGTCTTCAAAGAAATTTAATATGAGAACAGATTAGTATAATTAGATGTGCATAATTATACTGATGTTCAAAGTAAAAAGGGCAAATAAAAGTGAGACTCAAGTTGGAAACTGGCATTTCATATTTCATACACTGGCTTACCAGCTTCAGCAGCTGACACGAGGTATTCTGTTGCCTCTAACCGTTCAGCTCTTCCTTCTGTCTTATATGACTTGATGGCATTATAGCTGAAAGAAACAGGATAAAAAAAAATGCATATTTTCATAAAACAATAAAGTCTGTTTTAAAGTATAACTTAACTAGTACCCCAAAAGTAAAAGTCAATAGTCAATGTAATTTCAAAAAGAGATTGTTTTTGAGAATGGATTTCATGGAAATGGTTTACTGCGAGATTATATCATCCCCATTCTTCCCCCACCATGTATATGGCTAGCAATACATATGTGAAATAATTTAATCACACCAGTTAATAGAAACAACAGATAGGAAAACTGAGAGGGGGAAGATATAGTGGTGGTGCAATGACTGGACAGAACAGGCAAAAGAGACCAAAAAGAGCATCTAACTAATGTGTGCTGAACACCTCTGTTCCGGTACTATGGTGGGCAAGTCTGATAAAACTCTCAATGGGTCTTTAACAGACTAAAACCATAAGCAGCGCACAAGTAACCTAACAAAAAAGCATGGAAAGTATCTAAGAGATTAAGAAACAGATCACAGAAGGCTTTTGCAGGAGGAAGTGGCATTGAACTGGTGTAGAGAATCAGGAAAGTATGTGAATGTGAGCAAAAGTTATCAATAAGGGTAAGAGCTAGGAGAACGAAAACTGAGCCACACCTGAGTGGCAGGCTGACATTTGGGCTTCATTTGGCAGAAAATAGTCGCTAATGTTTCTCAGCAGGGGAATCAAATCAGTCTATTTTAAAAAGCTACAAATCTCACTTATTCTTGGATGAAGATTAGAGCTAAATAAATCCTTTCAAACTTTACTAATATGATTTAAACATGATATGTGTATAATTTTATGATAAATTCTTTTTTTTTAAAGATTTATTTATTTATGCATACAAGCACTGGGGTAGAGGCCAGAGGTGTGGGGGGGTGAGAGGATTCACCACAGAGAGTGGGGAGCAGAACAGGCAGATCAACGGAAGTACACTGCTGAGGGGAGCAGCGGGCACAGCAGGAGAGGTCTGCTGCACCATGTGGATCTCCCCCCTGGCCGGCAGCAGGGATCGAACTCGTGCTGCAGTGGCTGTGGTTTGCTTCATAGTGCGTTGCTTAACCCACTGCACCACCAGGGAGGCCCAATTTTATGATAAATTCTTATCAAAAGAACCTTAAATTCACATGGCCTTAGAAACTCTCTTTGGAGAACCTGCAACTCTAAAATTCCTAACAGAATAGATTTTGTACATATCGTTTCACTGATGTAAATATGTCTTAGAACTGAAAATTTTAAAGATATTTAAATACTAAGACTGAATTTTATTCTGCTCTCATTTAAAACTGTATTTTAAGATTGGTTTGGAGACTGCCATAAAAACATGAGGGAACAAGTAAAATAAACGACACATAAAAAGGCAGTCATCTCAGAAACTGGCATTTTACTAAATATGCCATCTATTAAAACAAAGAAGAGTACCCTATCCATGCACTGTGGGACAGCACACGTCTCTCCACTCTGTGCATGGTGCTTTCTTCTCATGTTCTGGTACACTTAGTAAGTTGAAAGTGCCTACCAAAGACACTTTCTGTGGCTTCTTCAGTAAATATTCAACAGTAGTTATTTCAAATGGTTATGATACATGACAAGGAGTTAAGGAAACAAAAGAGCTGAGAAGGTAAGGGAGCAGGTTGACTAGGAAGTAAAAGGAACATTTCAAACTCAGCCATGCGCTGGCTCTTTTTTCTTTTCTCAGTAGGGCTCTTCTAGTGATATATGCTCTTTCAAGGACCCAAGGTCTGTCCCCTTCTGCTTTTCCAACTTCATAATGAATCAAATATATTTTAGTAAGCCATATTCCTGAGTTCCTCTCACAGGATTGGCTTCTGTAAGAGTGTTTCTCTGTCTTTCATTTTCTTTCTGTTAACTTTCTATAAGTCCAAATGTCTCTGATAGAGAATAAAACTACCAAGCTGACAGAGGAGGAAACTAATATGCCACTTTGTACTTTCTGACCATCCAATTCAGAGAAACTAATTAAATGATTCTTCTTACTTCATAAAATGAAAAATCACTGAGAACAAACAAAAATCATTTTACTTAGTACTGTAAAATCTTCTAGATCTACTCACAAAAAAAAGTAGAGTCCCCAGGATAAACCTGCACCCCACACATTTGGGGTCACTCCTTGGTAAAGTCCCCGAAGTCCATCAATTTTCCAAATGGTAGTCAAGCAATGCACAATTCCTTTATATTTTGGTCTCAGTTCCAATCCATCACTCACTGCAGTCAAGGATACACAAAGTTAGGTGAGTGCAAAGTTCTTGCTCTGAATCACATATAAAGTGAGACTATCACACAATCAAATGGAGATCAGATTAAATTCAGAAGAAAAGCTTTTTTGGCAGAGAAAGTTATTTAATATGTTAAAATGAACACACACATTCATGATTTTATTCAAGTTTGAAGTGCTTAGTATGCCCTCAAAAACTTTGGATTACAAAAAGATACTAATTTCACACCTGTGAGAAATGGCCCATATCAGAAAGATTATTAACAAGTGGTTACAAAGATCTGGAGAAAAGGAATCTTTGCACAATTTATTGGTGGGAATGTAGACTAGTTCAGCCCTTATGAAATAGTATGGAGGTTTCTCAAAATATTAAAAACTGATCCACCATATGATCCAGCAATTCCTCTCCTAGGTATCCACCTGAAGAATACAAAAGCACCAATTAAGAAAGATTACCACACCTATGTTCATTACAGCACCACTGACAATAGGCCAAATTATGGAAATAAATCTAAGTGCCCAGGGAAAGATGAGTAGATTAGGAAGATATCTACACACAATGAAATACTACACAGCTATTAAAAAATAAACTTTTGCCATTTGCAGCAACATGGATGGAAATGGAGAGGATTTTGTCAAGTGAAATACACCAGGATAAAGACAAATACCAGATAGTGTCACTTAAATGTGCACTATAGAGAAAACAAAGGGTCAAATAAAGCCAAACAAATAAACTCTAGAAATCTAACTATAGAATTGAGGCTACTGGAGGGGGAAAGGTCGGGCACAACCGTGAACTAAGGATGTGTTGGTAGTAAGTTTGGTAACATACATTTGAAGGGTCTGATCTAGATCTCTAAATCATTTACAATGTTTTAAATAAATGTTATCTCAAAAACAAACTTGTGTAAGGACCCGAGGAGTTACAGCAAAGAAAATGCAGAGCATAGAGGTAAATTTTTTTTCTGTAAATGCTTCTTACCCTTCCTACCACCATCAGCACACACACCAAAACAGAAAGCAGAAAAAGTATCTATTCCACCCATTGTTTTCTTTCTCTCAGTAATTTTAAATTAATAAACTGATAGGGTAAAGCAAAAAATAAGTTAAGCACTTTGTGAAGGGGAATTCAAATCTGTTTTGAAAGCTTAAGAGCTACTGTAACAGGGTGGTTTCAGGAAAGGGGGAAGTTCCCAAAATTTTGGTTCTGCCCTAAGTGGGTGGAGCTGAGGAGAAGATTTTTGCAGAAGAGAGAAGAGAAGAGAAGAAGGGAAGATGGAGAACAGCAAGGAGGCCTGGATGGGGCACGTGGAGCAGAGGGATATGTAAAGAAACTGTGCTTGCTTTTTGGTCTTGAACTGGTTGGAACAGATGTGGGTGAGAGACCCGTGGGGAGGTTAGCAATGGCAGCTTTCATCTTGA
>JAGFMF010011395.1:7026151-7181123 GCA_019455555.1 Galemys pyrenaicus | reverse complement strand
TGTGTGTGCCTGCAGTTGGGGCATTATAAGTGCAGTTCGAGCGCGCGGGTGAGGACCCAGTCAGGCAAACCCATTTTATATTAGGGTTGCCCTGTAACAATTGGTCTTAGAATCTTAGTAAGTTATTAGTTATCTGGTCTTGTTATTAAAAGTCTGTATTTTCTATAACACTTTCCTGTGAAAAGTATATTATACTTTCTTATGAAAGTGTTAATAGCAAAATGGAAAAGTAGAAGTGTTGAAACTAAAACATAAAATAAGGGAAACCCTTATCTTCCTTTATTCTTTCATTCTTATTTTCTTGTTTTGTGCAGTATTTAGCATGTATGATAACTTGCTATGAGTTTGTAACTGTGATATTCTCAGTGCTTGTGGCATATGTCAGATGCTCCATAGACATGGGTTAAATGTTTATTGATGACTGAATGTATGAATTTAGAGGCGAGCAAGACTATGGTGATTTGAAAGCTAGTAGAGAAGATAGGAGATTTATGCTGAATATTTTTAAAAGATGCATATAGTTTATTTAGATAGATTTGGATGGAAGTTGGAGTACATTCTTGGTGGAAAAGTTGACTTCTGCGGGAACTCGTGGGTATGTGGAAGACAGTTATAGGGGACAGTTGATGAACTACCTTGGCTGGAGTTGAGTTTTTGAAAGTACTTAAAGCAGAAGTAGGTTGGGGTCAGATTGTGACAAACCAGTAAGGAACTTGAACTTCATTCCATTGACCAGATGATTCTATAATGAACCGAGCTATTTATTACAGAGTAGGGAAAAACAATACTTCAATTTATGTTTCTTATCTTAAAAAAATAAATTAATCTTTATATAACTGTATTGACACTGACAGCCTTGTTTCAGCTATATGTTAAATATTCATGTCTTACATATGATACTTCAGGTATCCAGAGACAAAACTAGAGATTGATAATGGTGTATTTGCTTCTACCTTCAGAATATGGCAGCATATTACCACTTATATTCATTAGACAATTATAATAAACAATAGAACCCAAATAGTTACTTGTGAAGTGTTAGGGAGGACCATGTCTTCTTCCCTGCAGAGGTTCCTTGATTATATTTTGACAGCTCTTAGAAAAGTTGTAGACCATAACATTAAGCATTTTCGAAATTTGATGAATACTTCTCTGGTTATGAATACTAAATAGGAATTTTTATATTTTTTGAAACACTTAAGTAAGGTTCATTTTTAGCCATGAGCAAGGAAGTGATTACTTTTTTAAAAATTTTATGCTATAGAGAGAACCTCTTGAAAATTTCTGCTTGGAAATGTTTCCAGCGTTAAAAATAAATTGTACTGAAAATGATGTGTTGTCTACAAAAATTCATTTTTGCCGACATGAAGAAGTTGGCAGAGTGATACACCTTGTTGAGTCTTTTTTTAATTGTTGAAGTTATTAAAATGCTAATTATTTGGAGGAACAGCTATTGACTCTAGAGTAGATGAAGTTTTTCTGCATATACTTCAGATACAACCTTTGTAAAATGGGTGAATGGGATTGAAATTAAATAAATGTTGCTTTGGATCTGTATTTTCTCTTTGGAACTGCTTGTCTTTGCAGTTGTTATTTTACACCAGACCCTATTAGATGAACCAATTCTACTCTTTGACAGGTTTGCAGTGACTGAAATCATCTGTCACCACAGAACTATGCAAATTGTAGAGTTGTTTCCTATATGCCTGTAGTCCCCATAACAGCATACCATGCAAAAGCGAGTTCTGTCTGTATCTTTTTTATTTATGGTAGCTGTTAAAACTAAACATTAAAATAAATTGAAGTTAAAGCTTTTGAGTCACTCTATCATAGTGTTGAATTTTTTTTTAAAAATAAGCATCTTTAATCACATGTTCTCACTATATAAATATATACATGTTGAGGTCACAGACATGCTCAAAAACTGTTACTAATGGGCCACACAATCAAAAGAGTTCTGGGCCTCCCTGGTGGCTCAGTGGGTTGAGCGCCGCACTGTGAAGCATCTGCGGCACAGCAGCATGAGTTTGATCCCCGGCCAGGGAGGGGACCCACATGGCGCAGCAGACCTCTCCTGCCTCGCCCGCTGCTCCCTTCAGCAGTGTACTTCAGTCAATCTGCCTGTTCTGTTTCCTGCTCTGTCTCTGGTGAACCCTCTTACCTCCTGCGACTCTTGGCCTATACCCCAGCTCTGTGTGCATTTAAAAAAAAGAAAAAAGTTCTAAGACAATCACTGTCTGAAACCCCCAAAAGTTTCTGAATATACAAGTGACATGTAAAAAGCTGTGTTTTAGGATTTATCTGATGATAGCTTAAACTGCTCCCAGATAGTGTAGTGATGATTTTACAGTAGTAAAATCATCAAAAAAATTACAAGTGCAAAGTAGTAATATCCAGAATGAAGGTACTATAAGTAACTTAATTAAAGGGAAGAATAAATAAGAGATATTTCAAAGGGGTGAAGTTGTAGGACAAGAAGACACGTTTACTTTAAACTTTGAGTATTTTTAAACATGTGGGCTTAAAATGATTTCCTAAGCATAAATCTTAACCAAGACATGTTTGGTCGCATAGCTTAATACTTAAGAACATGGATTCTGGAACCAGACTAACTTGGTTTGAATACAGGCTCCATCATTTAATAGACAGATACCTCTTGGTGCTTCAATTTCTCCCTCCTATTAAGGAGGAGATAGTAATAAAACAATCCATAGGGTACTGTGGAAATTAAATGAGTTAATAGGAAGTATTTGGGACAGTGCCTGGCATATGGTAAACTCCTTTAAGTAAATAAACATGGAAAGTGTCCAATAAATAATAGCAATAATCATAATCACAACATTGTGTACCAGCGGTCAGTACAGTGATTAGCACAGGAGGTTAATAGTTCTCTGTCCACAGGGAGCTTAGAGTTCAGTTTGAGAAACATGTCAGGCGTGTTTGTGCAGGTAGGCACTGTGCTAGCACAAGGAGTACAGATGAAGATGTAGTGGAGGCAACGCCCATGAAAGCTTAACAACCCAACCCAGATCAGGAGTACAGAGGTGGGTTGTACAGAGAGAATCTAATTATTTGCAAGGCATTCCATGATTTTCTGGTAATTGTGGAAAGGTTCTGAATATCATGTCAACTTTTGTGTACTCCACAATGCTGGGCATAGAACAGTGTCTGTTGAAGGCTTATTGAATAACAAATTGAAGGATTAGCTGAAGACCACAGGAGATATTAAATGTGAAGAATTTTACTAAGAGGAGTTGTTTTTATTTCAGTTCCAAGAAACTATGATCCTACCTTGCATCCTTTTGAGGTCCCACGTGAATATGTAAGAGCTTTAAATGCTACCAAATTGGAACGGGTTTTCGCAAAACCATTCCTTGCATCCTTGGACGGTCACCGAGATGGAGTCAATTGCCTGGCGAAGCATCCAAAGAGCCTGGCTACTGTCCTTTCTGGGGCATGTGATGGAGAGGCAAGTGTCACTCTAAATGTTAATTTTTTTTTTTTAAAGATTTTATTTATGCATACAGGAGCTGGGGTACAGGCCAGAGCTGTGGGTCGGGGGGAGTGAGAGGAGTCAACAGAGACAGAGTGGGGAGCAGAACAGGCAGATGGACTGAAACACACTGCTGAGGGGAGCAGCAGGCGAGGCAGGAGAGGTCTGCTGTGCCATGTGGGTCCCCTCCCTGGCTGGGAATTGAACTTGGCCTTCAGCGGCTAAGGAAACCCCACAGTGCAGTCCTCAAGCCCTTGTGCCACCAGGGAGGCCCTAGATGTTAATATTTTAAACTAATGGTAGTTTTATTACAAATATTATGTTCCATTAGTTTTGAGATACTATGGGTTGTAATTGGTTTGATTTCACTTCATCTCCTATTTTCTTTTAATTCTCAAGACCAAATTCTGTTTAAATTAGTAACTTCAATGGTTCTTGATCTAATGTTGGGAAATTTAAAATATAGTAGCTTAAGATTCATTTGACAGTAAATAATAAATCATGTTTAAAGCTATTTAGGTGTGACTTTTTTCAGTAGACGAGTTCACTATTATTTTCCCACTCTGTAAGGAAAGAAAGCTTTGAAACACTACACTAGAATCAACAGAGTATTTAACAGATTGAGTTTTCTTCTTGTTAATATACTTACCCATCTGCGTTTCATTGTTTAAATCCAGAGGACTTTGTTTTCAGCTGATAGTGATTCATAGCTTTTTCAGTATTGAATTTATTTTTCTTGGAATGTAGTACCTCTGTGCCTGAACATTTCATATTTATAGTTCACTGTAATCTCCTTGTATTTTTTCCATAGGTCAGAATTTGGAACTTAACTAAACGAAAATGTATCCGTACAATACAAGCACATGAAGGTTTTGTTCGAGGAATATGTACTCGCTTTTGTGGGACTTCTTTTTTCACTGTAAGTATAATGCAATTAACTCTTCAGCATAGCCAAGTCTGATCTATTTGCATATTTCCCGAGTTCATTTTTTTGGTGTTTCACAATTCAAATATTTATTAAAAGCCTTATTGTGCTATTTTTTAAAATGTAGTCTAGTCTTTCCTATGGTTTTTTAATTTTTAAAAGTAGTTAATATATTGAACTAATAGTCTGTAAAACATTGAGAAGTAAGTAGGATTCATGCAAGGTGAGGCTAGAAAGGAATTTGGTTTACTTTGAACGATTTTCAGTACTAGGGGGTGAGTAATTTGTGCTTTGTCAGATAAATTATTGAGGATCTCTATGTGTGGCAAAATGTACATAACATAAAATTTGTCATTCTAATCATTTTAATATTTACCATTATAAACATTTCAGTAATTCACCTCATTATGCAGCCATTAGCACTCTCCACCTCCAGAACGTTTTCATGTCCCATTAAACAAAAACTCCACATTCTTCTAACCCAGCCCTGGTAGCCACTGTCCTGTTTTCTGTCTCTATTTGAGTTTCTTATATAATTGGAATCATGTAATATTTGTCCTTTGTATCTGATGTATTTCACATAATATCCTCAAGTTTCATCCATGTTGTAGCATATGTCAAAATCTCTCTTCTTTTTAAGGATAAATAGTATTTTATGTATATACCATATTTTCTTTACCTGTAAACTTTGTCATTAGACATTTGGGTTGTTTCTGTCTTTTGGCTTTTTGAGCATTGTGCACATTTTCTAAGACCACTGAAAGGTTTTAAGAGGGGGGTGACAGTCGAAATTATGCTTTGAGGTAATTAATTTGATAGCCCAAGTGATCAGTTTGGAGGCTGTTTTAATAATTGGAAAGGAGTGAAAACAGTGGGAAGTAGTTGTTAGGTAGAAACATTTTGGAGGTTAGCCACATTTGACTACTGAGAGATGCTTAGGAAGACGGTGGTTTCTGTTACAGAAATGGGGAAGCCCTGAATGTCAGCAAGTACAGAGGAAAGTGGGAATGGGAAGGATCAGGTGTGATGAGTGGCATGCCAGTGGGCAGGTATTCCAGTGAAGGTGTCCATCAGACCTTTGCAGATGCAGATCTGGGGCTCAAGAAAATCAAAGCTTGACTTGTCATCTTTAATACAGAAGTAGTGATTGAAACCATGCTATGGAGTTGCGGGGGGCTGTCTGGAAAATCAGGGAAGCTTTGCAAGTGCTCACCTTTAAGAAGTGGGGAAATCTCAAGGAGAAGCCAGAGATGAGAAGAGACTGTGAATGAGCTTAATGTCCTGGGAAGAAGGGATAGTTGTGTGAACTACTACAGAGACTGAGAAAAATATTTTTGGAATATATGCCTATAAAAAACAAAGTTAAATTTCCCCAAATTCTTCTCTCAGTTCTAACACTTGAACACTTTAGTGTATATCTTCATTTGTCCTAACCTACATACACACCAGTATACAAACGTAAGAATCAATCTTATGTAAATCTTACTCGGTGGTGAATTTTTAAAGCGCAGGTTGACTAGCCTTCTGGGTGCAAGGTAGATTGCAACAGGACTAATAAAGGAAGAGGTGACATCTGGGTAACCTGATAGTCCCCCTTAAATATTTGCAAGATTGTCATGTAAATGAGGAAATAGAATTGTTTGTCGTTGCATATATGTCATTCCATGTTCTTACTAGAATCGGCATTACTATTAGTGAGATTTGGTTTTTATATACTTTTTGGCTATTATAAAGATGTTGTAAAGATTCTGTTCATTAGCACCCTAACAAAATAAATTCCTGTCTGATCTGAGACATCTCTCCTAATTACTTTTCTGGTTTGACCTCATGGACATTATGAATTATTTTACAGGAATTGTTGGCCATTTTGAGTTTGCTGCAAGAAGAGATTGAAATTCAGACTCCTTCAATAGATAAATATATACCTTTGTTAATATTTTTATTTAAGAATAGGTTAGATTGTATATAATATAGAAATGTAAAAAGCAGAAGGTTAATTGTACCTAATAATTTTACTTTCAGTTAAAACTAGCAGTTTGGTGTATTTACAGTTGTACAGCACCACGTGTGATTATTTTGTTTTTTTAAACCCAGACAAGTCATTATATATTCTGTTTTGTATTTCATCTAGTATTTTGAACACTTATAGCAGTACTGAGCTCTGAATTACCATAGCTTGTTTTGTCTTGATTTGGCTGAAGATGCCAAAAGTTCTACCCACACTGCTTTTTCACCATTCTGTGCATATGTCAACACTGTGAAAGGCAAATGATATCTTTATTAACATAAAAAGTTTTTCCCTTTAGACCTGTAAGGAATTCTCAGGATCTTCCAGAAGTTTGCAGTTCAGAGTTTGAAAACTGCTGATTTAATAGAGGATTTTTTTGGGCATGTGTCATGCAAAGGATTTTATCCATATTAAATATACCTTATGTCAGATATCAGATTGGTTCAAGCTTTTTTTGTTGTCTGTTTTTCTCCATACTTTGAAATGCCATACTTCTTAGAATATGCATTTTTGACCATATTTATTACCCGATTTTATTGCTTGTCCTTTTTTCTTTTGTTCTGTTCATATTATTTCATTTTCAATTTTATATATTCTATATTTGTCACAAATCTTAACTACCAGGGCAGAAGACAAATGCATCAGTAAATATGATACTGGAAAATATGGTGTTATTTTTAAACTAGAGATATTAATAGTTTGGTCTATGCGTTGACAAGTTTATAATTTATAAATGTTACTCATCATCATCATAAATATTTCTAGATTGGCGATGACAAAACTGTGAAGCAATGGAAAATGGAGACACCAGGCTATGGAGAAGAGGAAGAACCTTTGCATACAATATTAGGAAAGGTACAGAAATAAATTGACTTTTTTTTAAATTAAAAATCTCTTATAATTTTAATTTCTAGAAAAGATTTAAATTAAGAAATCAGAGACTTTATAATAGTTGTAATAATTGTCTTCTTTTGAGCAATATTTAATGCAGTGAAGGCCTATCGCTAGAGAATTTGAACAGTTCTTCAGTGTTCATTGAAGTAGGCTTTGATTTATCTTTTTAGGTAATGGAGACAGTAAAACATTTGCTATAGCAAGACTGGGGAGAATTCCAATAGGGGAAAAGTCAGGTATACTTTATCTAATTTGTATCATAGATCTTACACTAAGTTCAGAATTTCTTATTTGAAACAATACTTTAGGAAATTAAAGCATGTAACCATATGATGCTTTTGTATAGATCTCATTTACTTTTTTTTACAGTGCTCTTCTGCAAATCACATGATACAGTTTAGTTACAAGATTAAGTATAATTTGGAACATTTGATCTTACCAGTATTTTATAATCCTACATTTTGATATTAAGTGAAATTATAAATTAGATTTAATCTTTAAATATCTGTATTTTTGAAATTACTTTTGTCATTTCAGCCTTGTAGTTAGAATATATTTAATCCTGCTTTTCAGATTTCAAGAAGTTCTAAATGTCTCTCAAGGGACATGGAAGTGTGATATGCATGAGATGGAAATATTTTATAGATCTTAAATTGGCTAAATATTTCTCTTCAATTGCTTTGCAAGTATTTTATACTTTATAGACAAGCAGACTTTAATGTGACCCAGAATAAACACATATTTCAAGTAAATAATATAAAATTTATTGAGATCTTATTGCCTTTAAAAATATTAGCATCTACCTTCACCAATTTTACTCCTCCCCTTAAATTTTAGTGCAGTTGTTGGTATCTGTGTTTCTGTCCCAAGAGTCAGTATTTCATGTGTTAAATATGGAACAAAAATTTTAGAAATTATAATTGTGTTATGTTAGTTCCAAAACCCTTCAATACCCAATGATAATTTAAGCATTACTTTAAACATTGTTACTTAAGTAATGTGTATTCAAACTTCATTAAATAGATTCCATGTTAAAACATTTTCCTTTATTCTCAGATATATAACGGGAAACATCACTCTTATTTTACTGTTTTCTCCTTTAAATAAAGACTTCAAAGAAGTTTCTTTGTGAGCAGGAATTTCCTTTAAAAAGAGTGTTGATAAATATATTTAAAACATTGTTCTATAGACTTGAAGTATTACTGAAAGACCTCTCTATAATAACTTTTTTGCTTTTAAAGACCGTGTATACAGGAATTGATCATCACTGGAAAGAAGCGGTTTTTGCCACGTGTGGACAACAAGTAGACATTTGGGATGAACAAAGAACCAATCCTATATGTTCAATGACTTGGGGATTTGACAGTATAAGTAGTGTTAAATTTAACCCAATTGAGGTAATGTTCTTTTTGAAATGTGTTCTACTTCCTTATTTAATAATTTCAGGTCTATGTAGGAAACATTTGCATATATAAGAATTTCCTGAATTTTCATGGTGCTTGGTATTCGGTTACTTCTCTAGATTATATTCAAGATATGATACCTTTGGTGAGAATTCTCCACTTTTTAGCCGTATACCAGTGATTAAATACTGTGGGCACATGCGCCTGTGGGGTGGGGAGCATCCAGGCACGTCCTTCACTATGAAACAT
Source organism: Galemys pyrenaicus (assembly GCA_019455555.1). Classification (NCBI taxonomy): domain Eukaryota; kingdom Metazoa; phylum Chordata; class Mammalia; order Eulipotyphla; family Talpidae; genus Galemys; species Galemys pyrenaicus. Next base: position 7,172,151 of record JAGFMF010011395.1, on the reverse strand, counting down.
CAGTAATCATGCCTCCAGCTTTCATGTTCCTCATATTACATCATTATACCTTCAGGAAATTGTTCGTTTTTTCTTCTCTCCCTCAGAGGTCAGAAGAAGGAGCATTGAGCATTAGTTTCTCTTAATTATATGTAAATGACAAGGTTATCAGTGCTTCATATTAAATGCATGATTATTATTGTACTCCATAGTGATTGCTTTTTTTGTTGTTTGGTAGTCTGAGTTGTGATTTCTAATTCAGAGCAGGTCTAAGAAAAGAATTGGGTTAGCCACTATTTATTATTTATTCAGGTCCAAATTTAGGAAAGGAAACTGCCTTGAAGGCTAAGCTAGCAGGCTCTTTGAATCCAAACCTTTCTCTGAGCACATACCAATAGTTGAACTCACTGTTCAGAAGACACAAATAGGATACCTTTTCTGAAGAAATATGAGGAACTTGGCACAGGATTTTAGAAGTTCTCAGTAGATTATCATATTAGATGGTATAAGAAAACATTGTGATAGGCAAATTTACATTCTTAGAGACCCAAGCTGATAAAAGGAGGGAAGGGAAGGTAAGTCAAAGTAGCTGGTACAAAAATTGTTTGTATCGTGTTTTGAAACATGAGGTATACAGTGTGATGTACACTTTGCCTAGTGGTGGTGCTTCTGAGATGGCACAGTCAGAGGACCTCCTCCTGTCCCCAGCACATACCTGCTGTGTATGCTCATCTGGAGTGGCCAAAGCGCTAAGGCAGGGTTGGGAAACTATGGTCTGTGAGCCCGCTGCCTATTTTTAGTATTTCTACTAGAATACAACCATTTATATAGTATTTCATTTATATAGTATTTCTAGCTGCCACTACAATAGTAGAGTTGAGTAAAATACTACAGAGAACATGTGACCCACAAAGCCTAAAATGTTTACTCTCTGGCCCTTTACAGAAAAAGTTTACTAATTGCTGGTCTCAAGTATCTCTCTCTACTGTATCTTCCTCATTTTATTCTCCATTTCCCTTCCTTATGTTCCCTTTGGATACAGCAGTGAAATATGGCATAAAAGTGTAAGCAACTTTGCAGAGCCAGGCCAAGGTGACACTAGGCTGAAAAAAGACTACAAACACAAGCAGTTGAGGACACATTTTGTATGTTACTTGCTATGGAACTAAGCTGGAACTGTTATTTCCTGCTAACATGTCTTTGTATCGATCTTATATAAGTGACAATTTTTCTCTATATTTGTTTTCTTTATTTTTAAAATGAGATTAATTATATCTTCTGGGGTAATTCATAGGACCATTATGAGTATAGTATGTGATGATGTATATGAATATTCTTAAAAGGTGCTATCAAATTTAAGATGGTGAAGTTATTACTATTTTAAGAAATAACAGAAGGAATAGATACTGATTCTTTCTATTCTAAAGGTAGAGAAGATCTTTTGCTTCTCTATTTTGATAAGCACTTGTTCAGAAGAGCTAATAGTCTATCCTAAAAACATATTAATGGCAACCTAGTGACCAAGTTTTTCAAATTTGTCTGTATAACAGCTTAGCTTTTTTTTTTTTAAAACCTTGTGATTTAGTAGTTAAATTGCTGTATGTGTCTCTTCTTTATTCTGTATTAAAAAACTTAATGGGAAAGGCATGTTGATGTGGACAAATAGAATATATTTGTCTCTTTTAATCATTAGTAATTAATTTTCTGTTAAAGTATTAAAGCCTAATTTCTGATAAATCCAAAAGTTTATGCTGAGTTTTGCTTTGTTTTATAATGTGACGGTTGACGTTCAGTATAGGTAGAATTTTTTGCTTCTAGATCAAAAACTTTATTTTTAGAAATGGAGACTAGTCAGATTTGGTGGTGACATAATGAGAAACCAGGAAAGGTTGTGTGTGATCACTAACTAGAAGAGACTCTCAAAGAAGAAACGATTAAAAGAGACTTAAAAATAATCAGGATATATTGGCATTAGCTTTACGATGTTTTATTTCACTGCAGGGAGTAGGAATTAACTGGCAATTCAGTTACTTAGTAAATTTCTCTTCCTATTTCTTGTGTACTTGCGATAGGAAATAATACTAGAAACAAACTGAATTAGTGTCATAGGAACCACAGGTGAGACGGAATGGTGGCACAAAAGGTGGCATTCAGGGTTCTACTGGCAGGGAGAGGGTTTATTGCCACTAAATGCCAGGAGTTAGTACTTTTAGGTTAGTGCAGCTAATTTACAAATATATTAAGTATTTGAAACACCTGGAGACAGTTGGCCAAAACCTAGCCCTGATATGTACATAGAATGAACAAACATGAGGGAATGTTTAAGTAACTACTAATAAAGCAGTAATCTATGTAATTAGGAGATGTTGTCATAAAGATTTTAGCTTCCAAATAATATCATCTATTGCTTCTTGGTTGCAATAAAATTGGCATATCCCACATAGCAGTGTATGTTGGTACAGTACCTTGGAAAGAGTTGTTCATACTCATTAATACCACGAAATTTTATGCTAAGGAATAGAAAAGCTAAGTGCAGAAAATATTTATTGAAGTGTTACTTACAGTACTGAAAAACAGGAAGCAAGTAAGTTGAAGAATGGATAAATAAAATGTTCTATTGTGAAATACATAAAATTATCTTAACTTCCATCACTGGCATCAAAAACACATGCACAGGGATTTAACAGGGACAGTATTTGACATAAGTTGCTGAGATTGTGTGATTAATTATGCCTTCTTAAAGTGGACTTTAATGTAATGATTTTGTATCTTAAACATTGAGTATATATTATTTTTTCACTGAATGAACATTTACTGCCAAGCCTGGCTTTTAACTGGTGATTGTTACACTTACTTTTAGACATTTCTCTTGGGCAGTTGTGCTTCTGACAGGAATATAGTACTATATGATATGAGGCAAGCTACTCCTCTGAAGAAGGTGAGTTTCAACTTAGCTTCCACTTTATATAATTGTTTATGCATTCCTCTATAAATTGAGTTGTTGAAAATGTGGAGTAAATGTTTTCAGAATTAAAAAATTTTAGAGAGATTTTTCTTAGAAACCAAAGTGATTGTAGTGTTATTCTCTGGTCTCCCTGCTGCTTTTTTTAGAGACTCTTAAATTTCCTCTAGTTACTATATACTAGTTTTTGTGTCTTCTGTAATGTCTGTAAGTTTTAGGTATCTAGTTCTCATTGAATTGAAAGTTCTTAAAAGTACTGCATTCTGTTACTTCATACCCCACGATTATTACGTGATTTATACATTATTTAGAAAGTTTTATAACTGATTGATTTCAGCAGCTTTATTTGTTTAGACAGGAACTATCCTGTTCAAGGTGACAGATTTCCCAACAGTTCTCAGGTAGTCATTTCAGGGTTTAGATATCAAAGCTAATACAACCTTAGGTTGATGCGCAAGAGAGAAATACTGTCGGTGGAGAGGAGTGCCATTATAAATAAAGGGATGCAGAGTTGATTTCAAATGCTGGAACTGTGAGTATAGGAAGGAGACACCATTCCTGTACTACTAGTCCATTGTCAGAATCTACGAGTAAAAGAAAACCCTTTAGTACTTTTCTTGTTACTAAATAATTTTATAACATGTTTTAAGCAGAAATATAGAATATTTACTGATAAGTAAATCTAACATGCCACTTGAATCATTTCACTCATTTATGTGATACAGTAGGAAGATTTTACATCAACTTTGGTGTTAAAATTTAGGTAGGCAACTTATGGACTGTTTCTCTTGTAAAATGGTGATATTAGTAACTGCCTTGTAGCATATTAGCGAGATTAAAACAGGAAACTTAAGAATTTAACAAAATGCTTAAACATGGGAAATAATTTATAAATAGTAGTTTATGCTCCCTCTACTCCTACCCCCCCTCAGGAAAAGAACTATAATTCAGCTTTTAGTACTTTCAAAAATCTGGTCCCAGTTTATATTCCTTTTGTTTCAGTCAGTAAGGCAATTTTTAATTGGAGTTAATAAGGGTCACATTGATGTATGCAAAGATGTTTTCTATTATTTCTCTGTTCTAGCTACTAAACTATTGATGTTTTTATCTTTTTTTAAAATTTATTTATGCATACAAAAGCTGGGGTATAGGCTGGAGGCATGGAGGATAAGAGGATTCACCAGAGACAGAGTGGGGAGCAGAATAGACAGATTGGCTGAAATACACTGCTGAGGGATGCAGTGGGCAAGGTGGGGAGGTCAGTTGCACCATGTGGTCACCTCCCTAGCTGGTGATTGAACTTGTGCTTCAGTGGCTGTGGAAGCCCCACAGTGCGGTATTCAACCCCTTGCGCCATCAGAGAGGCCCTCTTCTGTCTTTTCTCTCCTAAATGTAGTAGTTCTCAATCAAGAGCTGTACTACCTCACCAGGTGAACTTTTTTGAAATGTGGGAGAGGCATTTTAGAGGCTGCTCCTCTTAGTGGGCAGAAGTGTAAAAGACTGAATACCCTACAATAGACAGTTACATACAATAAAAGATTATCTTACATAAAATACCAGTAGTGTTCCAGTTGAGAAATATCATAATATTCTGGTCGTTTCAAATCCTGCTTAGTTTTGAACCTCTCACATGACAGGATGATGGGGGGAAAAAAAGAATAAAGGTGAAATCCAAAATTTATTACGAATTATAACAAAAGTAAACATTTTTAACAAAGATAAATGTATTAATTAATGAATCATGACCAAATATACTCATTGATGTTTTTGATGGGATCAGATTTCAAGGACCTTTTGATACGAACCAGATGACTCAATGGCCATTTTGGACTGAACCAAATGTCCACTAACCTTTGAAACCTTTCTTCATTTTAACCCTAAGTTCATCATTAAATTGCCTGTAGTTTGCTACATAGTCATTTACTGTTTCATTGTTTATATTTTAACTTTTCTATGTATGCCTCTTTTTCCTGACTAAATTATATGTTATTTGAGGCCAAAGGATGATGTTTTAAGTGTTTATGTTTTTCAATATTTACCACTCTATATTCAGGAAACATTGATTTTTTTTTTTCTTATTCCACTGACCTGAGTTGTGTGAACGTGTTTACTAAATATTTGCTAAGTCGTAAAAAGAGAAAGAAAGGAGGGCCTCACTGGTGGTACAGGGATTAAAGTCTCAGTACTACCAAGATGTTACCAGCCACTACAGTCTGAGTTCGATCCCCAGCCAGGGAGCTAACCCAGTTGGCACAGTGAACCTCTCCTGTCTTGCCTGCTGGTCCCCTCAGTAGTATATTTTGGTAGATCTGCCTGTTCTGCTCCCCACTGTCTCTGGTGAATCCTCTTAGCCCCCACCTCTGACCTAACACCCAGTTCTTGTATATGTAAATAAATAAAAATGAATCTTTAAGAAAAAGAGAAAATTTCCTGGGGGTTAATACAGACTTCTTTCTCAGGTCATCTTAGATATGAGAACAAATACAATTTGTTGGAATCCTATGGAAGCTTTCATATTTACAGCAGCAAATGAAGACTACAAGTAAGTTTCCCTTTTTAATACTTCTATCAGAAATAACTGATTATATGTCTTACTAATAAAATAAGTTTTCCTAGGTAACAATTCTTAATATACAAATTAGAAAATTGTTGTTGATTTTGCTTTAGGAAAAAAAAAAAGGTTTTCCAAATTGGAGGAGAACTTCTTAGAAAATATTCTTAATTTTCCGAATGATACAGACCAGGGATAGTAAACTATACCCTTTGGACAAAATTCATGTCATACCTGTTTTTATAAATAAAGTTTTATTGGCCATAGTCAAACCCGTCTGTGTATTGAATTGGCTACTTTTGTACCATATTTGACATGGACCATATAGATAGTAACTGAACCATACATATTTTAATAGAAACTAAAATTTATGCCTATAAAACCTGTAGCTCTGTAGGTAACTGGTATTCAGTATAGTCATGTTATCAACTATCACTAGTACCTCAAAATACAGTTTAAATTTTACCTTAATACTTACATACATATTATTCTGTGATGCATGTGAAAATGACTTTTGCTGCTTTATGTTTTTGACCTGGGTAATTTTATAATTACCTTATATAGTGCTTTAAAACTACTGATGACATTCACATTGGTATCTTATTTTATCTTCTCAGTATCCCAGTACTAAGTTACTTCCTTTTGGAGATGAAGATACTGACTCATTTTAATACCCTAGTGAGGAAAGATTGTCTTTTTCACTTTTTTTAAATTCAAAGATTTATTTTAGTAATATATGTATGGTTTATTCTTGATACTTTTTTTTTGAGTAGGTTTAAGTTTGTCATTAATTGAGCTTTATGTTTTCCATGTTTAAAAGTTCTGTTCTTTCCACTTAATTTCCACTACTATTACTTATGCTTTCATAGTAGTATTAGCTCATAAATAGGATTTATTGCACGACATATTAGTAGTAACAGTTAAAAACATCTATAATGACTTCCTGTAACTAAAAGCTTGGTTGTACTCTCATTTACTAGCAATACCAAATCAAATTAATTAAAACTCTTTTAGTCTTTATTGGTGTTTTGAAATTAAATGGCCTTGTTCCACTTAAAGGGAGTAAAAGAAAGTCATGCTGACCAATCTTACTAAGCTTTCTAATTAACTATTTTGGCTAATTAGAGTTTATTCAGAGTATTCCTGGAATTTTTCGTATTTTGCTTTGGAATAATTATGTATAGCAACTGAAACAGAGTACATTCCTTGTATAAAGTGATTATTAGAGTCCCACAGTTAGAAAATGTTCTTGCTGTGACACCCTTTTTCTATATTTTTAATATTTTCTTTTATTACCCTTTATGTAGTCTATATATGTCTAGTCTTGAAGTCCCAACTTCAAGCCTAGACGTAACCCAGTAACTACTGTAGAAATTTGGAAAAATCATTTAAACTAATGATGTGCCTTGTTTTCATGGACAATAGTGTTGGAACAGATGGTCCCTAATGAATCCTTAACTTGAAGTATAAACATTTTCCATCCAAATGGGTTGATTGGCTTAGGATTTAAGTAAATTCTAATCTTTTCCTCATACAGAAATGACAAAATTTACTAAAAAAGTTTACTAAAACAAACATGCTCTAAATAGGGAATTAAAGTTGTAACTCGGAAATTTACCCTTAAAAATCAGTATGCCCTGGATTGACAATCCTCTGGAATGTTGGAAGGTTTGAAAATGAACATCACCTGCCTCTTGATGAAAGCTTCATAGCAGTCAGATTATTTTGTCTTAAAGTGTTTGGTGTTATGAACTTTGTCAAGTTATGCTTGTTCATGTTGTCTCTTTGAAGCACTGTTCTGTTAGCTGTCGATTTAAGACTGTTTGCTGTTGATTTAAGAATTTTTAACTCTCGAAAATCATGAAGGCATTGATTTTACAAACTATGCACAGTGTACAATTTTCAAATTTTAGTACAACCTTTAGAAAAATATGCTTACTCTCATATCATTGATAGGAATATAAATTAGTGTAACTTTTGTGGAAATGATAATCTTCTTATCCAGGTCATATGGAATCTAACCTATTAATTAAAGATTGTCAGCATTTCAAATATTGGAATTTAGTTAGCCAACAGTTTTTATAAATGTTGCAAAATATGCATTAAAATTGTTCTTTATTAGGAAAAAAGAATAAAAGTATCGACTGCACTAGATGACTGTTACACTGTCAAGAATTTAATCAAATGATTTGCAAACAATAAAATAGAATTATTTATATTAATAAAAAGTTGGAAACTATCCAAAATAGTGAAAGAATAATTTAAATATAAGATTTAAACCATTTTCAAAAACTATTTGAAAGATACTTGCTCGTAATAGGCTACATGAAATATCACTATAGCTTTCTGTTACCTCTTTTTTAGCAAATTTTTAAAAAGCATGGTGAAAAGATTAGATATAATTATAATGCACTGACTCTCTGGGTGATGAAATTAAAGGTAAACTTTATGTTTTTTATAAATTTCCACATTATATATGTTCATAAGGGGGAAAATGTGTTAACGTGTAATCTTAAGAAATAATACTAAGTGTTGATATTTTCCCCTACCCCTTACCTGTGAATAAAGAATTAAACTCTTTGGATGTGTATTATTTTGCTAGTAATCGTATGTTGCCTAGTATGTCTTAGTATTATAAATACTGCTTTCTACAAATTTGTATGAAATAATTTTAAAATGCTTTACAGCTTATATACTTTTGATATGCGTGCGTTGGACACTCCTGTAATGGTACATATGGATCATGTATCTGCTGTGCTTGATGTCGATTACTCCCCCACTGGAAAGGAGTTTGTGTCTGCTAGTTTTGATAAATCTATTAGAATCTTTCCTGTGGACAAAGGTCGAAGCAGGTAGGTGGTTCCCAGTAAACCATTTGTTTTTGTTTGATTTTTTTACTTGTTTTTTTTTTTTTTCTTTTTAAAGATGTATTTTTTTATGCATACAAGAGCTGGGGTACAGGCCAGAGTCGCGGGAGGTGAGAGGAGTCACCAGAGACAGAGTGGGGAGCAGAACAGGCAGGTCGACTGAAATACACTGCTGAGGGATGCAGTGGGCAAGGCAGGAGAGGTCTGCTGTGCTGTGTGTGTCCCCTCCCTGGCCAGGGATTGAACTTGTGCTGTGGAAGCTCCACAATGTGGTGCTCAACCCCTTGCGCCACCAGGGAGGCCCCATCTGTTGTTTTTGTGTTAAAAGTAAACTTTTAAAAAATTAAAGTTTTTTTTTTTAATGGCAGTTTAAGATTTACAAGAAAATTGAGAAATACTCACTCCTCACCTACCCTCCACCTCCACACATGCATAGCATTTCCCATTATCAGCATCACTCCTTGGAATAGTACATTTGTTAACAAGAATGAGCCTATATGGGCATGTCATCATCACTCCAGAGCCATGCTTTACTGTAGGATTCACTTTTGGTGCTGTGCTTTCCGTGGGTCGAAACAAATATGTGATGACATATGTATTATAGTAAAATAATGAATATTTGCATTGCTCTAAAATATAGTAAACTTAAAAAATAATTCAATTTGAAAGTGAAGAACTCAGACAAGTTTTGCCCTAGCAATAGTTTAAGAGCAGTTAACAAATAATACCTTATATATGCTATCTCTTATTTACTCAAATTCAGCTCTTAGACAATAAGGCAGAAATAAAAATGCAGAACATAGCAGTATAAATTGTCAGGAACATTCTCCTTCCATTCCTCATAATAGGTATGAACACACTGGAATGAAGAAGAGGCAGAGATATGAATACTCAGTGTCTGTACACTGTGTGTTTCATTCTCTAAGCATGTTGAGTGCGAGTCTAGTTTAAGACATGTGATTTTATACAGCTTTTCTGTCCCTTTACCACGATGTGTTACTGAATTTAGTTTATATGCATCATGTTACAATGTATCATAAAGTATATCGTAATAGAAAATTATGACATTTTAAAGCCTAACTTTAAACTTCTTGACTCACCATCTTGCCGTGCCAGCAGTCGGGAGTAGGAAGAGATGAGGCAAGGTACTCAGGAAACAGAATTTAAGAAGTTACTCATTCTCAGTGTTGTGCAAGTGCCCAGCCTGTAGCTGTACTACCCCTCAGAGTGAGTGCCTCCTTAAACTTTACATTGAAGGCCTCTCACTTGTCTCCTCCTGGAGACAAACAGCTTATCCGTGGCTTTTTTGGTCATAGCCAATTTGCTTGTCTAATTCCTTGGTGTTTTCACTCTTGATGGTTACTTCTTTCTTCCCTCTAACTTGAGGAAGCCAATAAGGTTTAGTTCCTAAACCACCTTGTCATCATTGATTGTCAGCAGGTAATTGTCATCATCTCTGTGCATCTGATTAAAAAGGTGCTTGAATCAAAAGCATGTTGACTGTACTGATGACTAATCTTTTTTTTTCCCATCAACTCCTTTATAGAACTCTTGTATTGGTTCCTGTGTAACTGTTGCTTCCTTTTCCACTAATTAGATATTCTCCAAACCATCATGAATGGCTTGTTAGGATTATTCATTCAAGTCCAATGCAAGTCTGAATGTTTCCATTCATCTCACCTCTTTAGAAAATATTATCAAGGGAATGTTGCCTTCCATTATTGTACCAGAACCACTGAAGGCAGTAAAACAATACCTTTCTAACGTGATTGCATAAACAGCCATGGGAAATGACAAAGAGGAAGAAAAATGGGAATGCTTAGGTACCAGTGATCCAAAGGACCCAGCAAGCAAGTGCAGGCTAAATTATTTCAGAGCTAATGTGGGCAACTAGATTTAGCGCTAGTAAAAAAAATTTCAAGCTCTTCCCAAATTACATGAAGTTAGGAAATCTTACGTCCAGTTCAGGGAGTTATCTCTTGTTGTCATTTGGAGTTTTTGTAATCAAAATCTTGCTATCACATGTTAAGGTTTTCCTGTTGGATTACTCTCTGATATGGACTTAGTCCTCTGCCTTCATATGCTTAAAAACTAGTTCCTGTAGTCTGTTCTGGTTTCCTATAATTACAAGCATCAAATAACATAGGCAATGCTTTGACTAATTTGTATTTCAGAAATATTTTCCTCTGAAAGACCTTAAAATATTTACAACAAATTTGAACCTGATTTTATTAAAATTATAGTAAACCAGTATTTAAAAATAGACTTCTATTAGGATTTCATTCATCATCTATGCTATGTAAACAGGTAAATCAGTTGCACTTACCTGGAATAATTTATTTTTAACTCTAAGACTTTAAGATTTTTTAATGTACTTATCTCTAATAGTTTAACTTTTAATGAGATTTTTATAAAGCTGTCATGTGCAAGCATGAACATATCTAGAAGTTAAGAATATTGCATAGTTTACCACTAAAGAGGATTCTAATTTGGTTAAATAACTGTTGAATTTGGGTGGACTAAGATAAACAGGTTATTTTTTTTTTCTTCCAAACATTTTTTTTCTTCGAAAATATTTGATGACTACCAAAGCCTTAATGAATTGTCTGTGATTCAAATTCACTAAGTTGCTATGGGGAAGAGAGCCTCATAAATAGGTAGTGTGTATAAGAAATGAATCCGTAAAAAAGCAGAATATTGAGAGAAGAAAGTCTTGTCTCATCTAGTTTTTGTTTTTTTTTTTTTAAGATTTACTTATTTATACAAGAGCTGGGGTACAGGCCAGAGGTGTGGTGGGGTGAGAGGATTCACCAGAGACAGAGCCGGGAACAGAACTGGCAGATCAACAGAAATACACTGCTGAGGGGCAGCAGCGGGCAAGGCAGGAGAGGTCTGCCGCACCATGTGGGTCCCTGCCCTGGCGGGCAGCAGGGATCGAACTCGTGCTGCAATGACTGTGGTCTGCCCCACAGTGTGTTGCTTAACCCACTGCGCCACCAGGAAGGCCCTGTCTCAATCTAGTTTTTATTGTAATAAGTTAATCTTTCTAACCGTCCTCCTTAGAAATGAATGGTTTATCTATATTCATTTAAGATATCAAATTATCAGTTAAAACATGAATTTTTATGAGTGTATTTCAGAGTTTTTTTTATAGGTTTGAGTTCTGTTTGATTTGCTCATTCTGCATACGTTTACTTTTACTCAGTGCAGTTTGCTGCACTTGTTTCCTTTCTCTCAAGTTGTCTGAAGTTTGAATCATCGATGTAGATATGGGACATTTATTTCTCCAGAAATCTGGTGGGTTTTTTCCTGACTTTCTCTTATTTGTTGTTTAATGTTCTTCTTAACACATCCCAATATAGTACCTTCTGTGAATTCATTTAGCATGTTTCACAACCTTTCCAGATAGGTATGATATTTGACATCTCCATCTATTATATGATTCTTACTGCAATTCACAGGTACTTCTATAGCTCTCTTTTTTCCCTCACATGTAAATCATCAGGTCTCACTTCTATTAATTAAGCTTTTTAAACAGTTCTACAAAAACAAATTTCAGATATTAGGATCAGTGTATTAGGATGTGCACTTTGAATGTCATTGCCTTTACCATTTTTTCATGTAAAAGAAGGGAAAATGTGGTTCTTGGTTTGCATTTATTTGGAGGAGAGGACCTCATTAAAATTAATCCATTTCTTGTTGGTACAGATTTACTCCAGCTTCAACATATTTTATTTATACCGTAGCCTTCAGTTAGTGAAATTTTCTGGACATCTGTTTTTGCTTTGGTTATATTCACTTTTCTTACTGGATTGTAACTTCTCTGAGGGCAGGCATTTTTTAAAAAACTCCCCAGCATTTAACATAGACCCTCACTAAAAAAACTAAAATGAATTTGAATTTCCCTTTTATACTGTTAGGACTGAAACGTGGTAACCTGTTAATTAATCGTCAGTGATTAAAGAAAGCTTGCCCAAAATTGTAAGGTTCCTAACTTAATTCCCTCTTCCATAGGGAAGTCTATCACACAAAGAGAATGCAACATGTTATCTGTGTAAAATGGACTTCCGACAGCAAGTACATTATGTGTGGATCTGATGAAATGAACATCCGCCTGTGGAAAGCTAATGCATCTGAAAAGTTGGGTGTGGTAAGAGGCCCCATTTTTTTACATTGTTATAAAGCTAGTTTCTCATTTTATTGGCTATATGTTATAAAGAATTTATTTGAAGTGCTATAGATAGTTTGATCAAACTGGAATAATTGTGATAAAAAGGAATAAGCAACAAAACAGATAAGGCTGCACTGAGATTTACTTTTTTCATGTCAAGGGCACTTGAGGCCTTTGTCAGTTCAGATATTTGATAATATTTGAGCATTCTTGATTTTTTTTTTTTTTTTATATTTTCCTTGAGGTTGGAGAAGATGTAGAAACTAGAAGCTTAGAGCTTAGAATGCCTGTTTCTTCTGTCAATGGCATAATAATAAAGTAAATCAAAAGGTGCAAGTCCCAGTGAGGTCTTTTAATATCTGAGACACAGTGAAGCACTCAAACAGACAACAGCAAATTCTTAGGATGTTTTATAACCTAATCTAGTGTGTGTGTGAGATGATGGGTGGGGAAGTCTCCACATAATCAACAAGCAGTGCTCGGTGTCTGAGTGTTCAACTCAATTCTGACAGTGTCTTCCCAGATACAGTGTCAGGTCCCACAAGTTAGGAGCTCAGTGCTGCAAGACTGTCCTCCCCAGCACCCTGTCCTGAACACGTACACCCCATATATACACTTCAGATGCCGGTCAAAATAGTCTTTTGACCCACCAACTATAGATTAGAGGTTCTAACGACCCACTCTTTAGACGTCAGACACCAATCACAAGTTCAGATTGTTACTTGTTTCTGACCAATTGGCTATATCTTACCTCTTTCTTAGGTTAAGTTAATTTGCTGGAGTGGTTGACGAAAGTCAGAGATACATTTATTTGCTAGCTTCCCTGTTTATTATAAAAAAATTTAACTCAGGGACTGCCAGGTGGAAAAGGTACTTAGAGCAAAGACTGGGGAAAGGTAAGTGGCTTCCATGCCCTCTTCAGGTGCACCTTTCTTCCTCTGCACATATTCACCAGTCTAGGCACTCTCTGAACCCTGACTTTTGTCTTTATTTTGTTTGTTTTAGTTTTTTTTAAAGATTTATTTATGCATGCAGGAACTGGGGTATAGGCCAGAGGTGCAGGGGTGGGATGAGAGGATTCACCAGAGACAGAGTGGGAGCAGAAGAGGTGGCTCTACTGACATACACTGCTGAGATGAGCAGCTTCTCAAGATCGGAGAGGTCTGCCTTGTCACGGAGAGGTCTGCCTTGTCACGTGTGGGTTAGCTCCCTAGCTGGGGATCGAACTCATGTTGCAGTGGCTAGGGATAGCTTGAAAGCACTGTGTCTTTAACCTCTGCGCTACCAGGGAGGCCCTGACTTTTGTGATTTTGTGGAGATTTCAGTACATAAGCATCACTGATAAAATCACTCATCATTGGCAGTTGATTCGATCTTTAGTCCCTTTTCCCCTCCCAGAAAGTGCAAGGTGGTGGGTGGGGTGGGGGACCGGAGGCTGGGGACGACAATGGATGACAATTTCTAGCATAGGATGGCTACTTGCCCACATCCTTAGGTTATCTAGGGCCTTTCCCAAGGTGACCTTGTTGACATTTCAAAAGACACTTTACTGTCCTCATCTCTTAGGAAATTCTTAGGGTTTTTAGAGCTCTGTCAGAAACAGGAACTAAGAGCTTTATTTCTTATTATAAATCAGAATTATCTCAGAAAACTTCAGATTAAAAATTATTCAGTGGGCCTCCCTGGTGGCGCAGTGGGTTGCACGTTGCACTGTAAAGCATCCAAGGCACAGCAGCGCGAGTTTGATCCCCAGCCAGGGAGGTAACCCACATGGAGCGGCAGACCTCTCAGGCCTCGCCAGCTGCTCCCCTCAGCAGTGTATTTCAGTAGATCTGCCTGTTCTGCTCTCCACTCTGTTTCTGGTGAATCCTCTCATCTCTCATGCCTCTGACCTGTACCCCTGCTCTTGTATGCATAAATAAATCTTTAAAAAAATAATTAAAAAATAAAAATTATTCAGTGAAAATATAACAAATGTTAGCATTGCCTAGCTACCCCTAGATTGTGGAGATCATAGTTGATTCTTGTTTTGTTTTTGATGTGTTTCTAAATGTCTCAGATTTTCTGTACAAAACCTAAAATGTTTATATCAGGAACAAATAATAAGTTAAGAGGACAGATTAAGTGACTGAGTTATTTTCTAGTTTGCCCCAGTAAGAAAATCAAAATGAGATGCAATTATTAAAGAAAGGCTATTAATGATTGAGCTGTATTATTCCCTGCACAGGTTTCAATTCATCATAAGAATGTATTCCTCTATATAGATCATCCTTAACATTTATTAAACAAAGACTAGTTACTGCAGAAGCTAATACTTTTCCTTTTCTGTTTCAGCTGTTATTTTTACAAAAAAAGTTTTGGGCTATTCAGTGTTTTTTCTGTTACTTATTTACACTTCGGGAAGGTTCATCTCAGTGGTTCCCACGGACATGTGCCTTAACCTAGCTGTTTTTTATTTGGTGGCATCTGTGTGCACGGACAAAGGAAGCTCGGTGCCCAGAGAGCTGGTATTACTAACATAACCTTGTGTAGTGTAGCATTAGCACTGGCACTTTTGGTGGCATATCATGAAAGTTTTGGCGGGACAGTACAATCGTCATCAACATACCAAAGTGCTTTTTTTTTTTTCAGCTTACATCACGAGAAAGAGCAGCCAAAGATTATAACCAGAAATTGAAGGAGAAATTTCAACATCATCCTCAAATAAAGCGTATAGCTCGTCACCGACATCTACCAAAATCTATCTACACTCAGATTCAGGAACAGCGAATCATGAAAGCAGCTCAGCGACGGAAGTATGTTTTGGGGCACTTGATTCTCAGCATCTTTTCTAGCACTACCCTCTCATCTCACCAAAAGCAAACAAATCCCTGCCCTTTAGGAGATAGTTTATGTGTTGTTATGCATTGTAGTTGTTTGGAAGACTTTTCTGGGCTCTTTTCTTGATAAAAGGGAGAACAGTTAACATTTGAGATTGTGATTATTTCCATTCCTTTTTTTGAGAATATGTCTAAAGCACACACAGCAAAACTGTTTGTTGTTCAAAGTAAGAAAATACATAATTTTAAAAAACAATGTAGGCAGAAAATGTTCTGAAAAGTAATTCCTAGTGTATCTAGAATGAAGACATGTTTTTTCTGAGTTAAAGAATGCAGAAAACCAGTTGCATACGTTTCTTAAATAAACATTTCTCTAATACGTGTCGTCACAACATTTGGAATCTAAAGCAGAGTGAGTTACTACCACCACCATTTCCCCTGTGGACAATTCCATTTGGAATCCATGAATTTATGCAAAGTATTATATAGAAATTCTAGGTTTTGAGTTTTCTTTTTTATAATTAGACTTATACAAAGAGTATTATTTTCTTCTCTTTGGATAGGTACTAGAATTGAATTAAACATTTTAATAACTATGGCAAGTTTTTAAACTTAATAAAGGGGATTTATATAATAAGAAAAGAAATATATAATTAGTAAAAGTTAATTTCCAGCTACTAGCTACTTTTTACCTAATATCATGGTGAAAGCTTTTTTTTTTTTTTTTTTTTTTTTAATAGGTAGCTTTCCAGTGAAATGTTTTTATTTTTCTCAGAAAGCTTTTTTGGTTAAGATGATTTCTCATACACTCGCTTATACTTTACATATTCTGTTTATTTCTAGGGAGGTGAATCGTATCAAACATAGTAAGCCTGGATCTGTGCCAATTGTGTCAGAGAAGAAGAAGCACGTAGTGGCAGTTGTGAAATAATATTTGGTACTCCTACAAATCCTGATGTATAATTATGTATTCCTTTGATAAGCAAACTATGAATAAAAGTACTAGCTCTGGTGTAACAACACACATTTTAGCTATCTGTGTAGAACTTTATCATTGCTCGTTTTTGCTACCTTGTAAAATTATCTTTAAAGGTGGCCTGGGTGATAGAGTGTCCAACATTTTGTCCTTGATCTACTTTCTTACTTCATTGGAAAATACAGTATTTGCAGACTTTTTTATTTTTTGCTGTTAGCAATTGCAGACACACTTTCACTGTGCTCTGTTATTATAAATATTGTACATTGAATTTACATTAAAGATCAAGTATCTTTTTTGTTATCTTTAATATAATTTTGGATAATCACTGTGGTGATTCTCCCTGTAATTCCATATGACATTCTTCCCTATAGAGAATTATGTTAGAACTTCTTTCAATTAATTTTCTTTCCTTTATTTATATTTGACATTTTAAGACTATAAAGATCATCAACTTGCATTTATATAACCTTTATAAATAATGTGATTTAGAGTCAAGATAATAAAACTTCCTTTTCCTCTGCATTGTCTCTTTCATCATTTCTGCTACATCCTTTCTCTTCAGAGTTAGTGAATCATAAATAGTTTTGTGGACTTAATCCTTGTTTCTACTTCTCTTTTCAAAACAGAATGATCAGCAAGCTTGGAGGGACAGCCAAATAGCCTTCATCTGTAGGGAGCTGTAGAAACAGTATAAAAGCTTGGTGTCCTTGAGGCAAAATAGATGGGCATCCAGTGAAGGTACCCCTTGACATCTACAACCAGAAAAAGGCAAGGATGGGGCAGTTATATTTGCCAGAGCAGCAATTGCATACTGTGTACCTGAATGCTGGCAACATCTGCTGTAACAAAAATACTGTCCAATTGTGATCAGGGCTCTTGACTGCATGCGGTAGTCTGCATTACAGTCATTCTCCAGAATCCACCTGGTCTATACAGAAGTCAGAATGGCAAATTAAATGGAGCTATGAAAGAGATTATACCTGCTCACCTTTTGTCTTTAAGGTCTGTAATGGTAGAACTGACCCCCCTTATCCTGCCCACCCCAGAAGTAATAGTGTTTCTGATTTATTATCTTGCTTGGGGGAATCAGAAAATAAATTTCTACTTGTTTCTTCCTCACTATCACAATTCTTAGCCCACACTTCAAGGACACAATGTGGTAGTTACTGCAACTATATAAATTCCTAGTTATGCACCTGAGAACTGAAGAAACCAAACTGGACCTAGTGAACTTACTAAAAGTTAAACTTTAGATAGGTCTGCATTGGTTTATTGGTCTCAATAAGCTGCCATTCTAACAGGAACATGGGACTCTTCAAGTCTGGGAATCAAGGTCACCTCAGTCTGTAGTCCTTGAAATATCTGGGAATTCCCTATTCCCCAGTGAACAATTAGTTACCTGCGTAAATAGCCTAGATCCTTTTGAGAATCCACAGAATGTAGCATTTATTTACTGTGGTTCATGCAAGTTCTTCCCTCCTTGGGTTCAAGCCACTTCTTCAGTCAGTGGTTCCAGTTATAAAAATGAGCTCAGGTCCGATAACTGAGCAAAAGGTTGTGCCTTTTTATTATAACTATACTTCACCTCGTACTCCTTGATTCTTGCCTTTCTCTAGTTGATGTCAAGGGCCATCAGATGTCCCTTCATATCATCTGGATACCCATCTACTTTGCCTCAAGGACACCCTGCTTTTAAGTTTTCCAAAGCTCATACAGCTGTAGGCTCTTTGCCTGCCCCTCCAATCTAGCTGATTGGTCTGACTTCATGGCTTCTAACAGTTAAATATCACTACTTATCCCCAACAACTGGTGTTTGTTTGGAAGCCTGGGTGTGATCACCATAGATTTTAATGAACCCAGTTCTGTGACTGCCTCTCCTTCTATTACCTTTACCCTACAGAGAAGAGCAATGAACTTTTTGATAGTGTTAGTGCTCCTCTCACAATCTGTTCCCACTGACCTTGGTGAGTGGAGTGTCTTCTAGGCTTTCCCATGGGACACAATGTGATAGTCTTGCTTTACATGTAACCACTCAGCTTGCCTACTTCCTTCAGCTCTTTATTTCTTCCTCTACAGGCTGCCAGGGCACACAGGCATCTCAGCTTTGCTCAACCTTGACCATCACTTTCTCCAAGCTTCTAAGAACTACCTTAGCAGTGAGTTTTCCCTATTCACTATGGTTCTTGTCAGGGTACTATATCCCTTGACACAAAGTGCCCCCAGTTCAATGTATTATTATTCATTTTCTCAGTGTTATGTTTCTGCCTCTTGATCAGTCGCTTTCAAAATCCAATCCCAGCAGTACTCCTCTGGCTTCTGCAAGTATACGTTAGCTAATTCTCACAACTCCTTTAGTATGTGACCACTTTCTTCTCTTGTTAGGCCCACCATATCCCTAACAAGTGCTTGATATGAAAAAGTTCATATCAAGAAATGCTGTAAGTTAAGTCATTATTGACACAGCCCAAAGTGTAGGTGGGGAGAATTCCAAACCCTGTTGACTTCCAGGGGAACAGCTCTACGTGACCTTTTCACTTGGGAGAAATGCTGGCTCTTTCTATCCAAGCTCTAGAGTTCAGGGAGATGTCTAGAGTCCAGTTCCTTTGGAATATACTTGGAGATCTCCCAGCCCAGTTCCGGTGTTTTCTCTACCAGAGGAATGTCCTTAGCATACAGACTTACATTGGCTGAGCATTTGAATGTTTCAGTTTTGCAACACTCATCAAATTCTATGTCTGCTGCTCGACTTTGTCTGCACGTTCATTGAAGAAGGTAAGAACTTAAAAACTAACAAAGACTTTTTGGGATATTGGGTCAAACCTTTTCAGATGTATGTTACCAGATGGCACTCACCACCAAAGCACCCATAATCCACCAGAGTTCATTGGATTCCTCCATCCTCCCTTAAGGTAGCCTCAATTCTACAGTCAGATGTCTAAGGTTTGTCTTGGTTTGATGATGTTCCTTTGTTCTGTTTTTCTTTTCTGCATATGTGTAAAATCATCAGGTATTTGTCTTTCTCCTTTGCCTTACTTCACTAAGCATAATGCCCTCCATTTCTGTCCATGTGACTTTTAACTTCTAATGGATTTCAGTTTCTCATTTCTCTGCAGTACATCAATACAACTTAGTAACCAGCTAACTGAACTTTATAGGCATTGCGCCCCTCCTGCCTTTTAAATGCTTAGCTCCACCTGCAAGAATAGTTCCCTCTACCTTCCCTCTCTCTCTCTCTATATATATATATGTATGTATATATATACATATATATACATATGCATATATATGTGTGTGTATATATATATAGAGGTGTATATATAACCACTGAAATCTTCAGCAAATAGGCCACTCAGGATGGGAACATTTTTATCAGCCAAGCAGAGTTTATCTCTGTCCAAACTCCATTGATCTGCTCCTGGTATCACCTAAGTCTCTTGGATTCTCTAGGAACAGATGCTAAAGCACAGTTAGAGAAGCAAGAGATTTATTGGAGAGAACTGTATGAAAGAGAAACGGGAGGGAGCAGGAATAGGCAGCCTTCTAACTGAACTATAACTTGACACTCTTGATAGTGTTACTGGGCAGGGAGAGGAGCACCCCAGAACACCCAAGCCTGCTCTCTCTGAAAGGGTTCTGCCATCTGCCACATCAAGGCAAGCATATAAGACTTTTAATGGAAAGGAACTTTAATACAATTGGGGAACAATACAGAAAGGACAAAGAATATAGTTACTAAGTTAAGCATCCAAAGTTATCCATCTCCTTGAGGGTAAAAGTCCAGCCAAATAGGATTGGCCCAAAGCAAGGCCTAAAAGCCTGCCACAGGTCTAAAGGACCTTTCAGTAGAGACCTATAGAAAAGGGTCAGAAAGAGTCAGACAAATCCAGGAGGAAAAGAGCAAAATCAAAATCAAGATGAAAGCTGCCATTGTTAACCTCCCCACAGGTCTCTCACCCACATCTGTTCAACCAGTCCAAGACCAAAAAGCAAGAGCAGTTTCTTCACATGTCCCTCTGCTCCACGTGCCTCCTCCAGGTCTCCTTGGTGCTCTCCATCCTGCTTCCTTCTTCCTCCCTTCCTTCTGTCCTCCTCTCTGCAGAATCTTATCCCTGCTCAGCTCCACCCACTTAGGGTGGAACCGGGATTCTGGAACTTCCCCCTTTCCTGGGGATGACCCTGTTACAATAGAAGAGAGGGAGGAAACACCTCAGATTTCAGTTCTGAGTTTTAGTCACGCAAATGGGGATTCCTTGAGTCAAAGTGGCCCGTTGGAGAAGTATTGACTCCCACAGGGGTAGTCCTAAGAAAGCTGCTGTTCTTCAGTCTGCCTGGGAACAACCAAGGAATGAGTGGTGTTGGTGGGACCCTGGTGTTAGATCCAGGGTGGGTACAACTGGGATTCTTAGT
Organism: Galemys pyrenaicus; assembly: GCA_019455555.1. Classification (NCBI taxonomy): domain Eukaryota; kingdom Metazoa; phylum Chordata; class Mammalia; order Eulipotyphla; family Talpidae; genus Galemys; species Galemys pyrenaicus. The sequence continues at coordinate 7,151,416 of JAGFMF010011395.1, read as the reverse complement.
CAACTATTTTCTCTACTGCTGATGCTCTTGAAGGAAAGCTGACCGGCACATTTCCATGACTGCTACAGCTACTCACTTTCGTGCCTGTTCTCGGATGTTTAATATCTGTATAGGAAACCACAGACAATTTAACAGTATACAGTTTTAAAAGTGATGGTGCATTTCATTTGCAAAGTACTGTTTAATGACATAACTGTTGGAAATAACAATGGGAGAGAATGGTGTCAAGTTTAATGCTTAGCAAATACCCCTTTCAGTGGGTATCCACTAAATGTTTTTTGTTTTTTTTTTTTTTTTTAAAGATTTATCCACTTATGCATACAAGAGCTGGGGTACAGGCCAGAGTCCAGGGAGGTGAGAGGACTCACCAGAGTGGGGAGCAGAACAGACAGACCGACCGAAACACACCGCTGAGGGGAGCAGCAGGCAAGGCAGGAGAGGTCTGCCTGTGCCATGTGGGTCTCCCGCCTGGCCGGCAGCAGGGATGGAACTCATGCCGCAGCGGCTGTAATCTGCTTCACAGTGCGCTGCCCAACCCACTGCACCACCAGGGAGGCCCCTCACTAAATGTTTTTTGACATAAAACCCAAACATGTTCCTGGTTGAATATTTGCTGATGATTTTCTTTTTAATATATATTTTCTTGACTTAACCATTTTTCTCCTAGTTTCTCTGTCTTTCATAAGTCTTGGAATGCAGAATGTCCTTATTTAAAGAGAATGCCTTCTTAAAATATATTTTATCCTGAAATACTAAAAAATATTTTGTGTAAGTGCATGACTAAAAACATGTTACTCAGTTTTTTGATGGTTCATTTACTGAACTTTCTATCATAACTTAAGTTCACCTTGATGAAAATAAGCAGTTTTTTATCATCCATACTATACCTCAGTTTGAATGAATGAATTGAAATAATTGGTTTAAATAAATGAAAATATATCCATTCATAAAAATGCAGTCAGATATTTTAAATTAGGACAAATAGATACTATAAAACACCTTTATGATTTTATTGTTTTGTTGTAATCACTGTCATTGTTGTAGGGCTCAACCATGATTCTTAAGGACTGGGGAAGAGAGTATTTGGCTCATGTAGTTAAGAAACAAAACCCCACATTTTCCCTTTGCTTTATATCTTTTAAACTGTGATGCAGTTTTCCTTTAAGTTTATAAAACACAAAGGAGGAACATAGATTTTTCTGCTTATTGAAGGGAATAAGCAAGTGTTTTCAGTGGTGAAAAAAATCCTCATACAGAGTTCTGGCCTGTTCTCAAACTATCTGACCACTTTTGAAAGCTGGGATATTTGAAGTCATCCCTTTTCATTGAAGAGAGTGCTGACGGGAATGATGGAGGTTGATGGTTACAGTGTTTACTATCTTAATTCACAGTAAAAGATGTTGATAAAAATGAATCAGTGGCATAAACATTAAAAATAAAAAATTGTATACAGTGATATATAGAAAAAATGTACTTGGCACATATATTGGCAAATATCCAGGAAGAGGCATCACTTCTAAAATGAGTCATATTCCTCTGCCATTGAAGCTTAAGAATTCAATTAAAAAAAACAAAACATTTTTCCTTAAAAATAGTTAAGAACAGTGAGTTAACTTTCCACTTACCTGAAGCAAGACTTTTCACCTTTAGTCCTGTGGTTCTCAGTTGAGGGCAGTTTTGTCTCCCTAGGAACATTTGACAATGTCTGGAGCTATTTTTTTTTTTTTCTTTCTTTAATTGTTAAATGGCCAGGCGTGGGTAGGGACCTATCACTGGAAAGGGGGAATAGAAGCCAGGGAAGGGAGCTGCTAAACACCCCACCACACAGAGTTCCCCACCCAAAATACCAGTGGTACCACTATGGAAATATCCTGCGTTAGTCATATTTAGCGAAGCCAGTAGAGAAATAAGAAACAGAGATCCTCCTCCTTTCAAAACAGATCTCAGAACTGTACATTTTGAGCAGCTTTAATTCATTAAGAAAAAAAAAAATCCCGACAGGGAAAGTTGTTTCATTATCTGGCAACATCTTACCCATTAAGAGGCAAAAGAATAAGCATGACAGGAAAGAGCTCCCTTCCCTTCCAGCCTCCCCCTAAGTAATTGCAGTTATAAGGGCAATTTTCATGAAGTTAATTTGGATAGAATGAAAATTAACCTGTTTTTCATTCTCTTTCACGATTTGACTGATCTTCTCTTTTTCTGTTTTTCTGCTCATGTTTTGGCAAATCTAAAATCTGGTGGTTGCACCTCAGTACAGTAAACATCAGTGTATATCACCTAGAAATGTAACAACCAGGATATGATACTTGCTTGGCATTTTGTCAGGGCCTTGGGTACTACTGATTGTAAGAGAAGTACCACCTGCTGAGTCACTGGCAGGGCCTCCTGCTACAGCTTGTGGTTTCCATAGTGATAGCTCAATGAGTTGCACTTAACAGGACCTGATGGGTTAAAGAAATGAGCAATTTCCTGTAACTTGAAATTTTACTAATCTAGAAATGGGAACATTATTTTGACCATTTTGTAAAGCAGCTTTACCATTCAAAATCTTTTGGAATAAATGCAGATATATGTTAAGAAAGAGGTGAAGCTGTTAGAGTCGAACTCTGAGAACAGAAATAAGGATATTGATGATGTAAAAGGGTTGCTTAAGAAGATTAGTCAATAAATAGATTTATAGTAGTCTCTCAGCCAAGACGTTTCATCAAATGACTTGTTATTAAATCTTGCTACTTTGTCATTGCTAAGACTCTTATCTTTGATGGAACCAAAGAAAGCATATTGTTATTCAACCAACTTTTTTGTATAGTACCTACTCATCATCTTATTTTTGGAAAAAGGGAAGGGAAGAGAGCTATCGAGTCTCCCTATCTCTACTGAGTTAGTGATATGGACATAGAGCAGCATTTTGTTTTTAATTTCCTGCCTTCATCCTCCTTTTCTTTTTCCTTCTTCCTGTTTACCTCCTCTTCCATCTCCTCTTCCTTCTTCTCTTTTGCATGTTTTTACAATTTTGGGCCTGATGAGGGAGATTTTTAAAACTGGTGTAACATCTAGAGTCTAAGGTGACTTAAGGACTATGTCATAAGCAAGAAGGAATAATCAGAAAATCAGACATTTTAGTCTTGAAGAACATTCATGGTCATTTAGATGTTTGAGTAATGAACCCATATTTAGAAGGTGCTAATTAAGCATTTGATTAGTTGGTAAAGGGATTTAAAAATATATAATGGATCAAATTGAACAAAATAACCTCAAATTTCTAACAAAGCTAATAGTGCTTAAATCAGTATACTAAGCAATCGTTAGATTTTTAATCTTTTTGTTTAGTTGCAGTAAAATAGTGTTTTCTCTTTTTTTATCTTTTTGGTATTCTGACATTCAGTGCTAAATGGTACAAACACTTTAAAGTAAACATTAAATTTGCTTTGCTTTCTTCCCTTGCAGTTACTGAATAGCTAGGGTTGAATGAGGGGCAAGAGTTGTGTCATTGAATGGATGGATGGATGGATGGATGGATGGATGGATGGATGGATGGATGGATGATTTATTGAATGATCCTTCTAGTCAACATTTCTTGAGTCCCAGTTATGGGCATGTGTGTTTTTAAGTCAGGAGAAGTAACAGCTTCAGTCTTTATCTCTGGGTCTTTTCACAAGCACTAAAACTAATGTCCAAAAATGAACTCATTTATTTTGCTCCAACTCCTAAATTCCATCTCTTTCTGCATTCCCTATTTCTGGCACCCACAGAGACACCCAGACAGAAGCAATTTTTATTATTAATACTAGGAATAGCAACAATAACTGCACTCACATCACTGTGATTTAACTTAATTTGCTTTTAGTTTTTATAAGAACCCCCCCAAAGAAGACTCTTGAAATCCATGTTAAATTTCTGTATTCTGCATTCAATCTATAAAAAATTCTGAAAGGAATTAGATCTCAAAGGAGCTAGACATGAAGACACATAATTGCACTATATAATGATGCTTTAGCAGGCTACTATAGCTGTACCCACCAGGAAAAGCCTAATTTTCAGCTGGAGAAGGGAGAACCCTCTAGAGGTGAATGATACCTATCAGATGCTATCTGACTCTGGCATATTGCATAGGTGAGTAGAAATACAGCAGGGCTGTTTTCAAAACCTGTGATCCCCCTTTCACATTTATCACTATTAATGAAAGAAGCTGCTGCAGCAACACTATATTATCAGAAACTTTTACTACGCTAAGTAATAGATAAGGTTTGGGATAATGTTCTCCAGAGAGATGAGAGTTATGGGATAGAGGTTTTATTAGGCTACTCTCATACCATACACAAAACAGTCATTCAAAATGTATCGAAGACTTGGGTATAAGACCAAAATCCATAAAATATATAGAATACAGAGGCCGAACACTTCATGACATTGTGTACGAGGTGTCTTAGGGGACTCAACTACAGTAGCAAGGGAAACACAAGCAAAAATAAATGGGACTAAAAAGCTTTTGTACAGTGAAAGAAGCAGTCACTAAAACAAAAAGACATCCTATCCAATGGAACGAGATATTTACACATTGTACATTAGATAAGGCATTAATATCCACAAAAAAAGGATATATAATCCGACAAAAAAAAACTCAATCAAAAAATGGATAGAAGAGCTAAATAGACACTTTTCCAAAGAAGACATAAAGATGGTCCACATGTACATTAAAAAATGTTCAACATGACTTGTCATGATGGAAATGCAAATCAAAACTACAAATAGATGCCACCTCACATATATGAGAATGGCCCATATCAAACAGACCAGAAGTAAGTATTGGCAAGGGTGTGGAGAAAAAAACAAATCTGTGTATGTTGTTAGTGGGAATATAAACTGTGGTCTAGTTTCTACTGAAAATAATATGGAGACTAATCAAAACATTAAAAATAGATTTACCATATGACCCAACAGTATGATTCTACTGAATACAAAATATTCAAAGGAATATGTGCACTCCTCTGTTCACTGCAGCACTATTCACTATAGCAAAGTTGCAGAAACAACCCAAATGCCTAATGACAGAAGAGTGGATTAAGATGTGGTATATGTACACAATGCAATGCTACTCGGCTATAAAAACAGATGCACTTTTGCCATTTGTGACACATGGATGGAACTGGAGAGGATTATGCTTAGAGAAATTGAGGACAAAGACAAATACCAAATAATTTTACTCATGTGAAATATAAAAAGCAAAGTAAAGGAACAGATAAAACAAATCCTAGAAACCTTACAGCACCTTAAAGGGAAGGGAGAGGAGTAGGTGAGCTATGGTAGAGGATCATAGGTGTTTCGGTGGTGGTTATGGTGTGATGACATGTATTTAAAGAGGTGTCATCCTAGACTCCTAACGTATATACAGTGTTGTAAATCAATACAAGCACAGTAAAACATGAAAAAAAAAAGATGTTTCACTAGGTATTGAAGATTAATCAATCAGACAGCACAAAAAGTTTATCTGGGGATCTTAGATTGCAGGACTGATTAGGCAACTGTTACGTAAAGATAAAGGCATGTGTGAGAAGCAGAGGCAAGAAGTCAGAGTGGATGTGCTGAAGATCCTGGTGGATGGGCCTATGACGAGATTAGTCAGCAGTGCAGGGACAGAAAATAGGCTTCCTGCCCGTGCATATAGAAAGGCGTGGAAAGAAGGCTGGCAGCCACGAAAAAGAGAAACAGTGCTTCTCATCTTTACTACTGTAATTCATCCAACCAAAGGAGAAAATCAGTTTTACCTTTAGGGCCAGCTTTTAAAAATAGGCCTGAGGGCCTCCCTGGTGGTGCAGTGGGTTAAGCAATGCACTATGAGGCAAACCGCAGCCACTGCAGCACGAGTTCGATCCCTGCCTCCGGCCAGGGAAGGCACCCACAGGGCACAGCAGACCTCTCCTGCCTCGCCTGCTCCTTACCTCAGCAGTGTGTTTCAGTCAGTCTGCCTGTTCTGCTCCCCACTCTGTCTCTGGTGAATCCTCTCACTGCCCTGGACTCTGGCCTGTACCCTAGCTCTTGTTTGTATAAATAAATAAATCTTAAAAAAAAAAAAAAAGGCCTGAATGATTTTGTGATTCGCTCTCTTCTGCCCCCACTAAATAACATATTTACTGCAACTAAACAAAGATTAAAAAGATAATTGGTTGAATTAATACATTAACTACTATAGCTTTGTTGTAGATTAGGGGTCATTTTGTTGCAAGGAATATAGGTTTCCTTAGAGCAGTTCAAGACATTTGTGGGTAGAATCTCACAGAAACTCAAGGACAGGAGCCCTAGCACAGCTGAGCTGATACCCAGGGTTCTTGAGTTAGGGATTTAAGAGTCACAAGGAAATGAGACTTCTTTGCTACTTTGTATGGTCTCTACTGTCTGGCTTCTCCTTGCTTATAATTTTTATTCTGTAATTTCCATTCTTCATATCTCAAAACAGCAGCACAAGCCTGACTAGACATAACTTCAGTTCTAATACCCCATCAGTTAGCTACTGCTGTGTCTTTGCAATTCAGTTCTCCAGAATGGAAAAACCTCTTAACTCTGTATGCTTATTTAGGGCCAGAGTTCTGTCAGAGGCCTTGGTCAGCAGATCTGCCTTTAACCACTTGCATGGCAGAGGTAGAGGTAAAGTATCTTCAGAATGAGCTCTGCACAGGCAAGTCCCCAAAATGCTTAGTGCATTTCAGTTAATCATCAAAATAAATAACCCTATCTTGCCAGTATTTTCTTATGAATAGTTGAAAAGAGCAGGAAGGACTTGGGAGTCCAAAGTAGGGAATGAGGTCACTTCTGAATTGATAAAATGACACAGAAATAGGAGACTGATGTCAACCTTAACTCACTTAACTGTCTCTGTTTTCCTAGATCTTCAACTCCCCAGTGTTCCTGATGCTCATCCCCAAACACTATCCCAGGTCTTGCCTCAGTTGCCTCTAAGTGAATTGGGAGGTGTAGGGAGGCTTAACATCCACTTAGGCTCCCTAGACCCTCAGTGTCTTCCTGCTTCTGGGTGTAGCTCCCAGTTGCCATCCTTTTCTACGTGTGGCTGTACCCTGAGCCCCTGTGGTGAGTGTGCTAAAGACCCTTCACTGGTTGCTGACAGCTGTGCTTCACGTGCAGATCCCGCTAGCCCATGCCATCTCAGCACCATGAAAAGAAAAACAAACCACTTTTTGGGTAAGTGGTCGAAGCTGAACCACCACTCAGAAACCCTCCTTTGGTGCTCTGACCAAGCACTGATGAGCCCTGGAATTCTGCCCAAGCTTGCTAACCCACAGCACCCCGAGAGCACTACACCAGTTTCGCCAACTGTAGCCCCCTACTTTGTCAAGTCAGAACCCCTTCCTGCTGCTGAGGGTACACCTGAGAAGAACGGAGACTTCGTAATTACCTCAAAGGGAGTTTTATCTTCACCTTTGCAGGGATAAAATAGAAGCTCTGTACAGAGGTGTTGTTGTCCTGTTAACACGTTCAGGAAGCCTTGCTTTGCATGATTTATGAAGCTTTTTGTTGGCTTTAACACCTTGAACTTCCTCATGAAGAAACTTATTTCCCCAAAGATTCCTTAATCAAAACATCACAGCATTAGATTTGTGAAAAAAATTCCCTTGAACAATCAGACTTGCTAGGGAATATAAACCCCAATCTGAGTTTGGTGTGATGGTAATACATATTCTTCAAAACTCTTGTTCTCAATATTTATAATTTTAATTAAATAATTCACTTAGAATTAATGTGTTATCACAGTACGTAGAATCCCAACTATAAGAGTTTCAAATTCAAATACGGTTAGTAACTATGTATGTGTGTGAATATATATATATATTTATGCGTTTAGTTTCAATTCTGTAAGGAAATAGGAAATTAATTTATAAAAAGCAGTCTTGTTAATTATACTATATCCTTTCCAGGTGAAATGTGAAGCTTTGAATAGCTTTATCCATTCTGATTTATAATTAATGAACTCAATTTCTTTTGTAACAAAGAAATTTCCTATTCATCCATCAGGGACTTTCAAATCACTGTCATTTATTTTATGAGAGGAAAAATGTGAAATATTTCCTAGAGAAATAGATATTTTAATATTATTTTACTAATTATGTTTTGCTTAAACTTGAACTAAACAAGGTAGAAGTAGTTGATTACCCCAAATCTGTTTCTATTCCATAGTAGCCAATTATGACTAAAGCTTGTGACTAAGGCAAAGCAATCTCTCTGAGACTCAGTAATGTCATTTGTAAAATGGGTAGATTAAGAAGGATGTACCTACACCTTCCCACAGCTGACAGTTTCTGATGAAACAGTTTAACACACTAGGAAAATAGCGGTCTTGAAAAAGATGTTTGCTTCAACATACAACAATCTAAGTCAAGGGTAGACTTTAGTAATGTTTACTGTTGGAATCAGCCAGTGGAGGTTACTCTTGTACAGGGGTTTTCACTTCCCTTATAAACAATTCTGAAATCCTTGGCTGAAATTCTACCATTTCATTAAAATACCACCTTAGTAGACTACTATAAACAGTGGGCATTTGTCCTTTCTGTGGGCTGCTCTGTGTCTCCTCTGATGGAATACATGCAGTGTGATTCTTAGAAGGGACAACAAGACGCCCCTCTCCCTGTTTTCTTAGAAGTAAAGCCAGTTGGATGCTCCTGCTCAGGGTTTTGAAATCTGCACTTGGTAAAGTTATTATGTGGACAATTTTGAATTGGCACATAGAGATCATCCAATAGCAGCCAAGGACAGCAGTGGCAATTGACACCCATGGAAGCATTCCAAACGGACCATTCCTGGTGCAGGACTTGGGTCTGGTTCTTGCCACTAACCTTCCCTGCCTACCACCAGATTTCCAGCTTTGGAGATCAGCCTTCCTTATGAAATCTGTGCTTTATCCTATAACTTTCCCACAAATTCCTTTTCTGCTGAAGTTAGCTGTAGGGACTGTTAGTTTTTGAGAACAAGGGTAAAGCTCTTGGCCAATTAATTCATTGGGAAAAAAGAAAGTTTTGTGTTTATAAGAATTATTTTTCTTTAAAAAACAGTTGAGTGGTAATCCTACAAAAAAGGGTGAGTTCTGTATAATCTTCTGATCTGGGTATCTTGATGTGAACTGCTTCCTCTTCTGGTTTCCTTGGGAAATTTTTTGTCCTGTTGGGGCTGTACATTTTTTCTCTCTCTCTCTTTTTTTTTAAGACTTATTTATTTATGCATACAAGAACTAGAGTACATGCTAGAGGTGCAGGGGGTTAGAGGATTCACCAGAGGCAGAGTGGGGAGAACAGGCAGACTAACTGAAACACACTGCTGAGGAGAGCAGAAGAGGTCTGCTGCGCCATGTGGGTCAGCTCCTTGGCCAGGGATCGAACTTGTGATGCAGTGGCTGCAGATAGCTTCATAGTGCGGAGCCTTAACCACATAAGCCACCAGGGTGGGCCCCATTTTCCTCTCTTTTCCTTTGTAACCTGTCGGGCTCTTTGCAAGACCATTTTTTTCATCTTGTTTTCCCTACCACCCCTGTGTTCCTGCCACTGATCCCCTGGTTAGCCCCTGATCAACAAGGAAGGTGATTCCAAATGGAGAAGGAACACAAAGAAAGGGAAAGTGGTGGTTTCCCTATTATATTTCTACTTTAGAAAATTTCAGTCTTCTACATTCCCTGCACAGTTTCTTCTTTCCTCTCTGGGGCTAGACAAAGGAGAAAGAGGTAAAGATAAGAGAAAGGATATCTTGTCACAATTTCCTATTCTCGGTCCCTGATTTCCAACTAGACTACAAGGGACTTCAGGCTGTCATTTTGTTGATTTCTTAGCATATAGCCATAATATACCCTGTTGCAGATGTTCAGTGGAATTTGTTGAATAATTGCAATGGATTGAGTTTATATTAATTTTTAGACTGAGACTTAAATTCTTATAATCTAATTTTGGAATTTACCCACAATTTGTAACTTTTCCTATCAGAAATTATTTTCCAAAAGCCATTGATCTTATAAGGAAATAGTAAGGTAATTTCAGGTCAGGTAGGGCTTTCCTTTCTAGTGGAAGAGTGCTACTGTGTCAAGGAGACGTCAGCTCAAAGTTGAATTCATGATATTTGCTCAAATTCTGTCTTCAGTAGTAAATCTGAAGTAGTTTGTTATTGGAATCAGCCAGTGGAGGTTACTCTTGTACAGGGTTTTTTGCTTCCCTTATAAACAATTCTGAAACCCTCGGCTGATATTCTATCCCTTCATTAAAATATTACCTTAGTAGATTACTATAAACAGTGGGCATTTTTGTCCTTAAATTTCCCTAAAATGAATTTTAGTAAAATATTTAAGAAATGTTTTTGAATATGCCGAAGGAACTTCAGAAACTGTCCTCCCCTCTGCCCAGGTGAAGTCTTCCCCACAGCCACCGACATGTTTACCCTAACCCTAAGACACTAGCCCCTGCTGCTCCTCCAGTTTGCAGCCTGCCATCCAGCATCCCACCCCTCCATTTCCTCTACCTGCCCTGCAACATGCTAGTTTTGCTCCATTAGTTAGTTTGATAATTGCCAAGACATGAGACTTCCACCTTTGAATGTCCTTGGCACTTCCCTACCTATCTGTGAGTCATCAAATCCAAAATACCACCTATTTATCTTTGAATCTTCCCTCTCTCCTTCATCCCCTCTGCCAACATCTCAATCTAGCCCAATGTCAAGCCTCTCTCAGACTATAGCAACCAGCTTCCTAATGGTCCTTTCTACCGTTTTCTCCCTCTTTTAATTTGTTTTCTACTCTTTGGCCAGAGCAATCTTTTTTAAAAAGGTAAATTCATCATGGCTCTCCTGTGTTTAAAAGCCTTTCAATCACTTACTATTGCCATTAGGATAAAGTCCCATGTTAACATGACTTGGAGTGCTCGCCACAGCCTGCTCTCTCCATCAACAGCACGTGTCCATTCCACGCCACACTCCTCTGTGAGGAGCCGGTGGTGAACTTCTCTCTGGCCTCTGATCACACTGCATTTCCTGCTTCAAGACCTTCCACAACTTGTTCTCTGTGTCCTTGGCTTGTCCCACATTCTTCAGGTCTTCTCAACATCATTTTCAGAGAAAACTTTCCTGACCCCACTGGACAGTTAAGTCTTCTATTAATAATCCTTAAGTACTTGGCTAACTTTGAGTTCTGAGAGGACATGAACAGATCCTGTCTTATTTTCAGCTATATTCTCAAGTCCCTGACATCTCTGCCTGGTCTTGTTCCCCAGACTCTTTCTTTAACATCCTACCAGTGTGGAAGTCAGTGAGCGCTCGCTAATCCATCTATTTCAATATGCAGTTTTAGAGAGAAAGAATGGGAGAGTCGTTCAGATTATGGCCACTCAAGTTAGACCACTTGGATTCAAATCCTGACTTTGTCAATCATGAGAGTGTAACTTGGATGAATTCCTCACTCTCTAGCCTTGACTGAGTCTCCTTGTATGTAAATTGGTAGTCATCCCTTGGAGAGCTGTGGGGACAATTAGTGAATTAACATACGGCAACTGCTTAGGACTCTGTAGGAATATAATATGTACTGAATATTTTTATTACATTTTTTGAACACAAACTGCCACATTAGATAGCAAAGTTAACCCTGTGAGGGTGGGACTTATGTTGTATTTGTTCGTTTTGGTTTGTCCAATAGGCATTGTAGTATGAGACAAAAGGATGAATGAATGGTCGGTCATTATTTGATGTCATCCTGGTATAGTAGATCTAATTTTTTATTGAGCAGTTTCCATGAACTCCCTCTCCTATCTGAAAGTGGAAGTAACAATATCTTTTTCACCAGGTTGTTGGGAGATGTCAATGTCAGTAAAGCATATAAAATAATTATCTCGATGTTTAGCATATAAATAAACACACCAATGATCGGCTATTGTTACTCTTCAAAGGTGGAATATAGTTTCTTTGGGTTCCAATATTAAGTTCTCATTTCTGCATTTTCAGCTGTTCCTTTTAAGATCTGTCTTCTCAACCTCTGATAATTGTTATAACACCTCCAAGAAAGGCTTGCAGACGCCTCTGCTTTCAATATAAGTCAACACTTTCCCTGTCCAGAGCTTACTCCATCCTTACGGATATTGAGAAGATAAACAGAAATGATTAGAACTCAAATATAAAACATTGTACTATAGGCGTCTCCAAAGGGTATTCATACAACCAGATATCTGTAGAAGAATTTTATGAAGACCCTGTATATCTCTCAACCTTAATGACTAAGATTTTAGATAGGTTAGAAATCTGTAAATAATATGTAAGGCAAATTTATTAAAGTCTAGGACAACCACATCACATGAGTATATACAGTGTATTCTTTCTTCGGATATTGAGATAAGTGAAAGAAAAAAAGGTTACTATAGAAACCCAGAGAGAGAGCTAAAATTATACTCTTTTGCTAGCAAATTAGAAGTTTAGTTCTACCTATCAGAAGAGATTGTACTTTGCCTTTACCTGATATTTCCAGATTATTTCTATCACGGTCCCAATCCAGCTCTGATGTTAAACCCACAAATATTGGGTTGCACTTTCAAGCACTTTCATCCTTTTGGTAAAATTTATTTTAACATTTATGTGCAAAACTTAAAAGCTGCTCTCTTTTTTGCTTTGTGAAATGTATGCTAAAGTTCTTTCCTAAATATTATAAAGTCTTCCTTGAAATCTGTTTTATTACAGCACTGACTTCATTTTCTTTGAAGCTCATATTTTATTTTTGAATCATTGTCAGAAGCAATGTATAGTATTGTAAAGGAAACACCAGCGCAGGACATGCTTATGAAACATGGAAAACACATTTAATAAGTCATAGTAATCAGTTAGAAAGATTTGTGGATGGTAATATTCAGATCCTTATGTAGTCATTTAATCTGTTCTTCAAAATTCAGAAAGTAATTACAAATCCACCACCAGAAAAATCTGCCAGTTGATGCAAGCATTTGCTGCAGGGAGAAAATTTCTCAAGGTTAAGCTTATTTTGCCTGGTTGGCTAAGATAGGTTTGGTGGATAACAGAGGAAGCTGAATTTTTTTTTTTTTTTGTAAATTGAATGAATTTTATGTCATCATAAATCTGACCACTGTTCCCTGAAATATTGCTGCATAAATATGTTTTTTCGGGTGTGATAACTTAAAAAGAGATATGCATTCCCCAAAGAAATAATATTTTCCCTTTTTTCTGGCACTGGGGGTTCAGTCTTGACCTTCCTTTGCCCAGGTCAAGGTATAGATAATTGTATCTTTCCCCTATACTGGTGGTTACTATTTTTATCATTGTTTGTGTGTATTTGTGTGTGTGTGTATACTCATATATGTTTAATTGGGTATTCAAAGGGAGGGAGAATAGCAGAGAAAGGTACCTTGCTAAAAATCCTGAATTCCAAACCATTTGAGTGAGACAATAATCATATAGCTGGTTTCCCATCCTTCTGCCCCATGCCCACCCCTCCATATCTATCTTTTAAATGTAGGAAAAATCAGATGAGTCTATATGAATTAAGATCTTGGGCCTCCCTGGGGGCGCAGTGGGCTAAGCAACACACTATGAGGCAAACTGCAGTCACTGCAGCCCAAGTTTGATCCCTGCCACCTGCCAGGGAGGGGACCCACATGGCGTAGCAGACCTCTCCTGCCTAGCCTGCTTCTGCCCCCAGGGTGTGTGTTTCAGTCAGTCTGCCTGTTCTTCTCCCCACTCTGTCTCTGGTGAATCCTCTCACCTCCCTGGACTCTGGCCTGTACCCTAGCTCGTGTGTGCATAAATAAATAAAATCTTAAAAAAAAAAAAAGATCTTTTAGGACCTAAAAGGGAAGACTATAAATTCATTTAAGGTAGAATATCAGTTTTCCTTTTTTCTGAGATGAAGTGAAAAATTCATTACAACTTCAACACACTGCCTAGGCTAAGAGAGTTGAAAGGAATCATAGACTCTTCACTTTTTTACTTATGTTGCATAAAATCAGTTATTTTATTTCTTTATCTAGAATCTCACAAGAAAAAATGTGGGGACAGGAGGTTTCCCTGATGGCCTAGGGGTTAAGTCTCAGTGCTATCACTGCTATGGCCTGAGGCCACCTGTTCTGCTCCCCTGTTCTGGTGAGTATTCTAGCCACCCCCCTGCCCCGCCCCGTATGTCTAGCCTTTATCCCCATTGTTCTACACACATACACACACACGCACACACACACACAAACACAAATAAAAAGTATGGCAACAGTGCAATCAGACTAGCCTAAAACCCAGCCCCACCCCATAAGGGCCGTTCTCCACACCCAAACCTCCACTAGGGATGTGGGAAATGTATTTTCCTTCCTCCCTTAAAAGCTAGCAGTGGTCATATGAACCTGTTCTTGTCAATGTGGCACAAGCAGAGATCCACTATGAGGTTTCTGGAAACGCCCTTCCTGATAAAGGAACAGAGGTGATTGGTGCCACCTCTTCCTCCTCCCACTTTCCCTGGCCTTCTTTAAGTCTCAAATGTGGATGTGCTATCTGGTCCTGTGGTGGTCTTACTGTAACAATGATTCCAAAGTATGAGGATAAGGATGGTGAAATGAAAATTGAGAAAAGACCAATGTCTTTGATAGAATCATTTGAGTGGGAGAGATTGTCTCCTGTCTTCTATTTTACGAGACAAATACTTTTCTATTGGTTTAAGCCACTGTTAGTTTGATTTTGTGAATACTTGACACTCAAGGAAAGTTCTCACTGTTATGACTTTGTTTCAGTTTCAATCTAAGAATAACTCCCCCCTAAAGGATAATTAATACTTTCAATTTTATTTCTCATTTATTTTAGGTGAGATAGTCTCATCTGTAATAATCATCTTTCAGCTTTTTTAACTTCAGTAAGTAAGCTGGGCCTTTCCAGGGGTGGAAGAGAGGGGATAGTTTAGTATTAGGTAAACATTAGCATGTTATCAAGATGAGCATGTAATAAAGTTCAGGAATTATTCTTAGGATAATAATAACTTGCAAGAAGTGTGAGAAATGAGGTCAATTAATCTAGAGTAAGCAAGTTTTAAAGTTAATCCCTTTTCATCAGGGGTTCAGGTGGCTCATGTCAAGGAATTTTCTGTAGAAGTTAACAAAATTAATTTCTGTAAAGTAGACAGCATATCTTCCCTGTAAGGATTTTTAGTTTTTCTGCCCAATTCTGTATCTCTAGGAATAGAGCATGCTTTCTTGACAAACACATCCCTTTTTAGCAGAGTGATATACTTCTGTTGATTCCTCCCATTCCTAATCAGAAGGCCACGGAATGGCACATGTGTTTCCATGGTCTCTAAGCTGTCAGCTGAAATGTACCTATCAGCTTCATCATGTGACACAGTTGGGTTCCCCATAATCTCCCAGTTGCTTCAGATGGCCTTCATGTTTAAGTTAATGGCACTTGTCTGATTCAAGTCTCCATCAGTTATGGGGAAACAAGGCTAAATAACTTACCCTGCTATTTAACAGAAAATTAAATTCTGAACATCACACACTTATAAAAAGATTTCTCTGAAAAGGGAGCTCTTTTTGATTCTTTGGAAAACTATTTCAATTCAGTGGGTCACATACATCATCAAAAGTTATGGATATAACAATGTTGCATTTTGTTGATTCTGATTTCAAATTTATATGTCAGATTTCAAATTTATATGTCACTAAATAACAACCAACAACTGCTTTTTTAATTTGAGGTTAAATTCATATAACACAAAATTCACCAGTTTAAAGTGACAATGACTTTAGTATGTTTCCAGTATACTAAGTATATACTAATATATTCACCGCCACTATCAAATTCCAAAACATTCTCATCACCCCAAAAGAAAACTCCATCCTAATTAAACAGTCACTCACCATTGTCTTCTAGGACAATCACCCACCTGCTTTTTGTCCTTATATATTTATCTGTTCTAGATAGTTCACATAAATGGAATTATACACTATGTGACCACTTTTATGTCTTTCACTGAGCAATTTTTTTTTAAAGATTTATTTATGCTGAGTTACAGGCCAGAGGTAGGGTAGGTGAGAGGAGTCACCAGAGACAGAGTGGGAGAACAGAACAGGCAGATCCACCAAAATACACTACTGAGGGAGCAGCTGGCTAGACCTGAGAGGTCTGCCGTGCCATGTGGGGCCCCTCCATGGCCAGGGATTGAACTCGTGCTGCTGTGCTGTGATGCTTCACGTGCTGTGCTCAACCCACTGTGCCACCAGGGAGGCCCCACTTAGCAAATGTTTTGAGGTTCATCTGTATCACTACTGTTTTTTTAAGGCAGAGTAAAATTCCATTGTATTCATAAACTACATTTTGCTTATTGATTCATACACTGATGAACATTTGGGTTGTTTCCACCTTTGGGCCATTGTGAATGGAGGTGCTGTTGACATTTATGTGTCAGTATTTATAGAAGTATCTCCTTGATAGTCTTTTGGCTATGTACCTTCGTGTGGAATTGCTGGGCCATATAGTAATTTAATGTTCATCTTTTATTCCCCTTATCATTTTTTTAAAGGATTTATTTATTTATGCATCAAGAGCTGGGATACAGGCCAGAGGTGTGTGGGGTGAGAGGATTCACCAGAGAGGGAGTGAGGAGTAGAACAGGTGGATCCACCAAAATACACTGCTGAGGGCAGCAGCGGGCAAGGCAGGAGAGGTCTGCCGCGCCATGTGGGTCCCCTCCCTGGCCAGGCATTGACTCGTGCCCCAGAGGCTGTGGGTGCTTCACAGTGCACTGCTTAGGCACCACCAGGGCACATTGTTGTGGTTTTGACCTGCATTTCTCTAATGATTTAGTGGTGTTTAGCATTTTTCACATGCTTGTTAACCATGAGCCTTCTTCTATGGAGAAATATCAGCAGAAGTTCTTTGCCCATTTTTAAATTGGGTTGTCTTTCTGCTATTAAGTTGTAAGAATTCTTTATTCTGGATATGTTCTCACTTGCATATGTTGTTTGCCAATATTGTCTCGAGTCACATGGGTTTTCTTTCTTTCTTTCTTTTTTCTTTTTTTTGTAATGTTCTTTGGTGCAGGGATGTATTTAAATTTAATAAAGTCCAATTTATGTATTTTTTCTTTTGTTGCTCATGCTTTTGGTGTCATGTCAAAGAAGTCCTTGCTGAATTCAAGTTTATGAAAATTTATCACTGTGTTTTCTTCTAAGAGTTTTATAGCATCAAATGCTTTTGTGAAGTTAGCACAGCCCAACTGCTAAAAAGAAAAGTAAGAACAAAGTTTATTACCAACCTGCTGTAGAGAAAGCTTATCTAGTGCTAAAGAAATTTTGGTTTCAGTACTGCAAAATTAGAAGCTGGTCCTTAATTTTGCTACCTACACATCACTTTGTCCTCTTTGCATCTAATTAATAATAGAGATTGCTAACTGATGAGCTAAGTGAGAAAAAGACAATTGAACAAGGAGGTCGACCCAGCCTTTGGAAGAGAGGCAGATGGTACGGTGACAAGATGCCAAACTTCTTATCAAATGAATCTTTCCTGCAGTTCAAAATACCCTGCCTGCCACATAAACTCATGTCATACCTTAAATAGTCCCTTTAGTGAATCCCTTTCATTGAATAACATAGACTAACAGTCAAGTTTATCTTTAGTATCTAATATACCTACTAAGGTTTCCAATAAAGACCAGAGAGCCTTCTGAGCAAACCGGGACCCAAATATGAGTAATTTTCTTGGTAGAGTAGCCATACTTTTTTTTAAAACTTTTTTTGTTTCTAGCAAAACTGCTTAAGTTTAGAGGAAATATTCATTCTAATTTAGCTCCCAAGAGGCTGCTTTAAAAGATTTTGGAATTTCTAGTAGACAGAATTTACATCTGCCCAGATGCCAACATCACCCACTTGTTTCAACTTTTCTCTCTTAGTGGTAAATCTACTTGGGAAAACAATATGTTGGTGCCACATTTTGGTGGAAGTTGAATAAAAGTGCGTGTCATGGCTCCTGATAGTTTGGATTTTCACTCCATTCACAATGAGAGGACTTGCATATAAATATCAGTTTTTCCCAACGAGGGTCTCTCTCAGCAGGTACACTGTTCATTTTCATATACAGCTTTTCTCCTTGGTGAGTTGGTGAGTTGTAATCTGGATAAATGTGCACTCAGAACATCAGAGAATGCTGATCTTCTACATCTCTGCATTTCCTACAGTCTTCTTGCCAAACAACTACTCTTCTGCCTTGACTTTGAGTAAACTGGTAGTTTCAATAAGTTGAAAATAAGCCTCTGAGCCACCTAAATAGGAGGAAGTTAACAGTGTTTTATTTTTCTCCTTTTTTTTTTTCTCCTCTCAAAAAGCAAGAAGGAACCTGAAAAAAAATGAGTTCTAGTTCATTTAGGACTCCTGTTCTTACTCACTAAGCCAACTGTTACAGTGGACAACATTATATAGCTTAGGATTTCTGGGAATGAACTCTGTGGTATACAGATTGATTTCACCTGTCGTAATGATGAAGCGGTTTCTGGGAAAAGTTTGCATTTATGTTAATGTGTGTTGGAAAAATCTTACTAGCACATCAAACTTATGGATCATAGGTACTGTTGTTTACCATGAAGCTAAAGTGTGAGAACAAGTTTTAATTGTTTAAAGAATTCTATCAAATGGATAAGAGAATAGATAGTTTGAGAGTGTGGCAAAGATGGTAAAGGTAGTCTCCAAAGATGAAAAATAGGAATCATGAAACTTGTTTATCCTCTATTAACAAAGTTTTAGCGGCATTTATGCAAGATGTCTTGATAGCTGATTTATTAATACATCCAGCTAATCATAGTTTGTCTCCGATCTTCTGCTTTGACTGGTTATAAATGCTTACCCCTCATTGCTTGACATTACAAAGTATCAACTTCATTTGAAAAAATGCTTACTATGGAAGCTCTCCGTGGGACGCCTTCTCCCAGTTTTCCTCTTTGCTCAGACATTCGGATTCAGCATTTATCTATAAATGCACTCCCTTGTGATTATGCCTCATTCTAATTTTTTCTTATCAGTAGGTCAGCCTTGCTTTTCTCCTAGTCTTCCTTTCTGTTCACCTCTTTCCTGAGCTGCATCTCTCTTGAAACTTCCATAGCAATTTATTTTCCTATCTGGCACTAACTGTGCATTACTTTCCTCATCCATGACACTCCCTTCCACTCCTCTTCCTAGTTCTTTCTGCCTACTGCATCACTTGGTGAAAATAATGACAACAAAAATAGTTAGATGTAATTACTGGCGCTTTTTATAAAATTAAGTGTAGCTTGCCCCTGCTCTATTCTAGGTATATTCTAACTAAATAATTGACACTAGTGCTCTGAAGTCAAAGTGTCCTTCCATCTGGGAGGCTGGAAAAAAAATAACATCAGCTTGTACCCTTACTTTCATTTTCTTAGGTGTGAGGCAGACTTCCAGTCCTTCTTCTGTTATGACAGCACAACAATAATCTGAGACATTTGGCAATGCTATTGAGTAGGCAATGGGTTTTCGAGAAACCCAGTACTTTCTTAATTGGACTGAGAGAAAATGACTTCATTTAGGACATGTTTATAAACTACTTTATGTGAGTCATTTCTGCAGATATAGTCGTATCCAGTTATCATTAGTTTTAATATCAGAACTTAATCTTTTTCACCTCATCCCCAAATTGTTGAGCTGTATCTTACGGGGAGTCTGAATGAATTATGGTAAGCTGCCGTGTGACTCCTCAGCACCTCTTGCATTTCCTGTGGTAGGGTCTTTCTCTCTTAATCAGATAACCGATTTAAAACCATTTTTGCTAACATAGTTTTTCTTTGATGAAAATTCAGGGCTGAAAAAATATGACCCTTCTCCAAGGAATGGGTTTAAGGATTTAAGGGTATAGTACTCCTGCCCATATGCTAGCAAGAATAATTAAAATGTCAATGCTTTTTTTAAAATCTGTTTTTAATCAGGTGATATGTAAAGAAAATGTTTTTCTGGTCAGTCTCCTTATAAAAATATATATATATAAGAAAATCTTTTATATTCTTCTTTATCCACAAGTTATGGCTCCCTGTTTTGGCCTTTATGTTGTATCAAGAGGGATAAGATGAAGGTTCTGGAAGTACTGGAGTATAATTGTGAGAGAAGAAGTTGGATAAAATGAAGAGCAGAAGTTACTTCCAGGGACACGTGGGGAAAGTTCCAGAAGCTTGGGAAATTAGAGCAGGAATAGGAGGTGCAAGGATACTTGGAGAGTCCAGTTGGAGAAGAACATTAGCTTTAGATTAATTATCTAGAAAAGACCTGGAAAGAGAAAGTAGAAGTTTAAATCACTTCATCTGAACAGACTAAAGGAATCTTGAGATAAGGAATTTGATAAAGAGGTATAGGATGAAATCCAAATAGATTCTTTAATAGATGTTCAAGCAGTATTTGGAGGTTGCAAATAGAAAGCTGTCTTCAACTGGGATCGGGAACATATCTCCTGGCTAAAACAAAGCTGAATGACCAGCTGACCTGGCAGTGAATTTTGAGTAACAATCAGTTGAAATTAGTATTTGTGAGTTAAGAAACATCAAGCTGGTTTAAGAAGACAGACTGTTTTCTGTCACTATGAATGATTTATATCCTGAAATGTCTTTACTGTAAAACAAAGCTATGTTGAAATGCAAGTGACTGATGGACTGTGCTGAGATAACAAGGTCCAGAAAGGAGGGCAAGCAAGAGACGAAAAAATAAATAAATAAAAGGAAAAGTCACCGTCAATACAGCAGGTGGTGATGGGGAAACGTACCAGTCATTGAATTCTAGAAAGAGTCTCTCTGTGGGTTATTATGAGATATTTTTGTCCCAAAGTATAAAAAGGATTATTTTGGGGTATAAGATCTTTTTAATATGCTTTAAGTCCTGAGAATGAACTGAGATGATTCAAAAAGTACTTTTTCCTCCAGGGCACACTGAAGTTCAAGGGATAACTGAAACATAAGTGAGATACCTTTAGCTATATTTTCCTTCAGATCAAGTTTTCACTATGTCAGAAGTTAAATCAAAGAAACACATGGCCAAATTCTTTATTCTCTATTTTTTTTTAACCATAGTTGCTTCATTCTTACCTAAAGGTAAAAGTTAATGCTAATGTTTAAACATAATGTTTTTGATTGCTTATGATTCAGGTTACTTTTTTTTAATGGATAAAACTCCAAACACATTTTTTAAGATTTCTTGCACACTCATCCTCATCATGCCAAAGACTCCTTCAAAATAGGTTTTTTTAGTTGGTATGTTTTTTTAAAACCAAGTTATTACTTGAATCCATTGGTCATCACAGGCAGCTCAACATTTTGATTTTGGGATGTGGAAAGTATTGGGAAATTTATGAAAATGAAATGACTTGGAGGTAGAGTGAGCCCTGTAAGTGAACAAAGACAGGCACCCGACACTGTGCTATCTCAGAAAGGGGAGAACCGTGTCAAGTGTCAGTACGAAATGGCACCTGGCTCAGGGACAGCTATCTAGCAGATAAGCAAACCCGGAGATACTCCCCTGGGCGCTTTCTTTAGTGTATTGCAGTGAGATAAAAAGTGGGGGGTGGATTTGTACAAAGGGAAGAAGAGATGGTCCACGCTATAGGTATTAAGATGAGAATTTCATAAACATACACTTGGCACCAGAAGTTTGGGCAGAACTTGACATTTGCACCTATAAGCTTAAAGAAGCAGGTTGGGTGGGTAAAGGTCACAGGTAAGGCTTTTTTTTTTTTTTGAAGGGATCAATCATATTAAGAAGCCACTCCAGAGTGTCTTCTCTATAGTTTCTCAGTCTTGATTTCACATTTCTTCCTCATCCTATCTTCCTATCATGGTATTAACAACTGCCAAGTTCATGTTAGGAAATTGTTTAAAAAATAGCCACACCACCTATTTCCTAAAACCTCATATCCAAGGCAAAGTAAGTGACAATTCATGTCCCCTCCTGCCTCCTCCATCTTCCTTCCCAAACATGAACACTGATACTCAGGCTCTTTATAGTCTTCTGCAACTTTAACTTTTTGAATGGCCATCAAGATGTCCCTGAGACTCACCTGTAAACATTTTTTGTCCCTGTGGGATGGCCTGTTCAGATGCCATACACTCACCACTACAGTGTACCGAGCACTGTTGTACACACTGTGCATATTCTGGCAGAGAGCTGCACGGGAACATGGTCTCTGCTGGCACCTGCAGCCTCCAAATATTCCATCAATACAGGCTCTCATAACCCTTGTGCAGCCATTAGCAATTCATTTGAAAAATTAGTTGTGTTCTTCTTTCCTACTAGTGTGAATTTTCTTGCTCCTCTGCTCTGCCACTAGTGAGCCAGTGTTCTCAGCTTGTCTCTCCCTGGACCTCTCTGTCTTCCTTGGTCTTCGGCGTACTCGTTGCCCTGTATTATCTGCTCCCTGATGTATTTAAGGAAAGGCATGATTTTGTTAATTGTCCTGCTTTTTAAAAAAATTAGGGTGAAACAATGTTCTTTCCAGTTTTCTGGAACATTTTCACATTCTAGGTGGAAGCAGAGTCATGGTTACTTTTAAATATACTTGGCAGAACGCTCATGCTGATAAGTCTAATAAGTTATGTGAGACACACGACATGAAAATTGGTAGATGTGATCCTTAACGTTGAAAGGCTAGATGCTATTGAAGAGGAAAACTAAACTGGGAAAGAAGAGCTGATGGTTGGAGACAGAATGAAATCATTGAACTTAGTGTAATAAGGATAATGTTTTAATGCTTGTCTCTGTGTGTGTTTGATGGAAAGTAAATAGTGGTTGAAAAAATAATAATTACTCTTTTTTTTTAGTCCACTGTCATCCCAATGGACTACATCTAATTTCCTGCTATCTGTTAGTTAAGTAGAACTGTTCCTAGAGAATCATCTGAAAGTTCTCCCTCTCTTTTTTTCTTAATATTGGCATATTGGTTGGTTAATATTGGCATATTCTGGCATTATCAGTGAAGAAAGAAATCACTATTTCTTTTATTTCTTCATTAAAATGCCTCTAATTATTTAAAGTGGTGTTGTTCCAAATAGCAAAAGACTAATTTATAAAACCAAATGGTGATTCATTCATTTCCTCTGCCAGAGCCACGTCTCAGCCCGAGGGCTCAGGATGGCAGCAGCATGAGGTTAATTCTGGAAACGCAGGCTGCTTGCTCAAGAACTGTTAGTTTCTCCGCTCATCTCTGCTGAGTGGGGAGCTCCCACTGATTACATATACAGAATGAATGATGAGAATTAGGCTTTCTATTTGGGAATTGGGTATTTTGAGCAAAATTAAAGATGCTGTAAGGGGAGGGTAGAATAGATTGAAAAAAGGAGCACCACTCTGACAGAGTCCTTAAAATACACTCATGTGCACACATACTAGATACCAAAGCCAGAGCCAGTATTTACCCTCAAGAAAAAGACAAATTACCAAACATCTGCAGTGTCCTACTAGTTTTCTAGCAATAGACATGTAGTATGAGAACTGAGGTAATTAAAGCTATGGACTCTGAGTTGAAATCCCTGCTGCATCAGCCTTGAGATGTGTAACCTTGAAAAGTTACTTAATCTCCCTAAGTTGCAGTTTCCTCAAATGTTATATAAGGGTTAGTAATCATAGCTAACAGTTGTCAAGTATACGCCATGTGTGGTGTGTTTGTTCACTTACATGTTTTGGATTTAACAGAAGGGTCAGAAGAAGATCTTCAGACTTAAACAATTGGGTAGAATACACAGAAAAGAGAAAGATAAATGGGACACAGTGACTAGGTAACTCATGTAGATGGGGTCCCGGGAGATGATAGAAAATGAGGAGAAAGTTATTAGTTGCCAGACAGACATTGCTGTAAGCATTTTACAGATAGAACTTCATTAACCCTCATAAAAACTTCCCAGAGGAGTTACTACTCTTGCCATACCCATTTTACAGCAGAGGAAACCAAGGCACTGATGAGTTAGATAACTTACCCAGGACCACACAGCCCATATTCCAGTGAAGCTGGGGTGTAAACCCAAGCCATGTGGCATCATGGTCCTGTTCTGAGGATTTTACATGTACTCACTCATTAAATGTTCTCAGACACATGTAAAAACTAAATGAAGTAAGTATTATCATTATTCTATGGCTGAGAGAGGAATTAGGGAATTTACCCCAAATCACACAACTATCTAATATGAGACACAGGATACAATTCCAGGCAAGTCTAATTCTGAAGCTCCAAGTCATAATCAACATGCCATAGTCCTTCTCAGTAACAGAACCTACACCAAGGAGTTCTTGCGAGAATTAAATGAGATACAGTATTTAAGGCACTTAGCCCAGTGCCGGCACGTACGCAGATATTATTATTATTGTTGTTGTTGTTATTGACTATCTTCCGATGGTTTATGGTTTCCTAAGAGCCCAAGTAGCAACTGAAACGAGAGAGAGAAACAGGAATGTACAGAGCACTACCTGAAATATGACATTCTTGCTAGCTTGCTCGCTCTTCCTCAGAGGAAGAAACTTGCTGAAGAATCCTTGCAATCCTGTTCACTTACCCCCATTGCACAACAGCAGTAGGTTACTGGTTACCAGAAAATTGTAGGAAAAGAGAAAGGACCAATCTTTTGCTGAGAGTTTTAAAATTTGGTAGGATTCTACTTTGTCTTAACTGAGAGCAAGTTAGTACAGAATATAGTTGCCAACTGAAGCTAAGGCATTTATGATAGGAGCTTTCTTTTACTCAGTGCCAAGTACTTTTTAAAGTGTTTGTGTTTTGATTTATGTATTCCTAAGAAAAGCCTTATGAAATGAGTAATATTGCCCTACCTGTTTATAAATGAGGAAACTGGGGTCCAGTGTCCAAGACTATGTAATCAGAAAGTGGCAGAGTTGGGATTTGAACCCAATTTGGCTCCAGAATCCAAGCTCACACTCCTTCAGCTTTAATATTTTTCCCTGTTACTGATTTTTGCTTGTGTTTTTTTTTTTAAGGAAAGACAAAAGAAAAAGAAATACATAATTTTTAAAGAACAAGGCAGGTGTTTAAAAATTAAATTTATAAACTTCTATAAATTACAAAATTTGTAATTTTAGGTTATATTTTTTATAATTGTTTTGGAGTCTCCCAAGAGCTCAAGCATGCCCCCGCCCCCTCTCTGTTAAATTGCATTTTGATTCCTCTTTCTGTAACACTTGTAACTCTTCTCCCAAGATGAGGGTCTTGATTTTACAAAAGTCCTGGATGCATTTGGCAGGGCTTCCTTGGCAACCAGGTGGATAGAGGTATCGTCTTTAGCCCTCAGCCAGCTTGTGTGGAATGAGTACCAGAAAGCAAGTGGTAGTAGTCTTTTGTTACCTTTCTCTGTCTTTATTCCCTTTTCCAGGGTAGGGATTGTTGGTGAATATGGCACCAATGACAGCTTTGTTGCCTGATTAATTTCTTTTAATGTATTTATGAAGAAATATGTATCTTTATACTATATTGCACATTTCTATATTTTCTATATAATATATATCAAATATATATGTAAAATGCACAATTTCATGTCCATAGACAACCACACAGGATTTATAAACAAAGGAGATGTTCTTCCTCAGTGCATATATACAGCTTATTCTTTGGGAGGGCGTAGAAAACTTTAACGTACTTTGCTAAGTAGCAGGAGACAATGGTCATGGTTTGCTAGTGCCGTCTGCTACTCATGAGAAGGAAAAAGTCTAAGAAACATTTGGTCTTCTCCTGTAAGAAATTTTCCTGGAGGCTTTACATAACCACGTGATTTGCTTGTTTGCTACTTGGTGGTAGGAGTTGAACAATTCATGCTGATATGTAAAACATCAATTAATGTATTTCTTAAACTCACGGATGGCTTATGTACAGCTATTTCTGTATATAACAGATTATATCTTATAATTTATAACTGTAAATGTGTAATATTTGAGAGATATTAGTGGATGATTTTGAAAAATAAGAAATGGCTTAATGCTAAAACTTTCTCTTTGGATAGTTGTGTTTATTACTAATGTAAATTTGTTCATACTATTCTGATGCTAATGGAGAATTCTTGGAAGACAGGCTTTTATTCTGGAGTCCATAGTGAGCCTAACATAGTAACTTGGATGTAGTAGATACTTAATCAGTATTTGTTGAATATATGAGTGATTGAATAAGTATATCTGACAGAGAGAGAGAGAGATCAAATCTTATTTGTTCTATTTTTCTTGAGACCCCTGACTAATTAATACAGGACTTCATCCCCAGGGTACAATTTAGAAAAAGATATTGCTTGTAAAATTTCATATGCAAATCTAGCATGAAATAGTTTGTTTAGTAATATTTAAGTTTCCTAAAGAATCAACAATGGTAATATGATTACAATATACTGATGTTTTGAAGACAAGTGCCTAGGTAGATTTCCTTGCTTGATATATATATTTTTGGCAGTGCTGGGGAGTAAAATGTATACAAGTACTGTAGATTTGGATTTTGGAGATCTCACATTTCTAGAAAGGAAAGCTTGGTGGTAATACTCCAGACAGTGTAGATTTGTGAGAACAATGAGTAGTGACATGATAAAAATAATTATTAGAAATTAATCTGCTAGCCATATATAATAAGATAGATGGAAGTGGGATGAATGGTACTGGAGTGATGGAAGTGGGATGAATGGTACTGGAGTAATGTCAGTGAAGAAGGAAAAAATAAAGCAAAAGAAGAGAAAAGTAAAATAGAAGGATAGCTGAGATGTAGGAAACTCAGTGGAGGAAAGAGCCAAAGGTAGCTCTCATCTTTTCTAGACTACAAACCTAGAAGAATTAATTAAAAATACTCTAGGTGACACTGGTTGATGGAAGTTAATGAGAACCACATTTCTCTACCCTTGATATACTGGTGATAATCAACCCTTCCAATGCAGGAACATTTTATATACATTAAGATTTCCTCTGCCTACCCCCTACCCCCAGTCCCCAGTTATTTGTTGCCATTTTCCATCAATTATATTTGTAAGGATCCAGCCCACAATTTCCTCTGATGTCAATACTATTTCTCTTTTATTTTTAACTTTTCTAAACTTTACTCTCACTGAATTTTTACATCTTCTTTTTCTATCTCACAATATTATTTCAACTCTGTTAAATCTCATACTCCCAATTATTACTAAACACTTGAAGCCATTAGGGAGTTATCTTTGTACCAGCCCAGAACAGCATCATGTGGAGAAGAAGGTAATCATCAGACACCATGGGGATCTATAATTAAGTTGATGATGGTGGTAAAAGTAAAAGATGTCCCCACATATTTAGTCTTGTTTTGATGAGATTTTCTTCACTGTTTTTGGTAGCTACTTCTTTTAGGGAAACCACCTGAATTGACATGCTTAAGGAGTGATCCTATAAGCTTTATAAAAATATTATATGCTCTGCTACATTACAATGACCTTTTTCAATAAAAATGAAAACACACAGCCTTCTGAAGTTCATTCATTGAAAATTCTGTCCCACTTTGAATTATGCTGGGTATTAAATGCTGATCTAAGTAGTATGAGCCATATGTCCTTTTTCAATTCTCCATAGGATAAAAGAAACAGGTAGTTATTTTGAAACAAAAAACTAGAACAAAATTAAATTGCCAAAAATCAACATAATGTTTTGATGATGAGCTAATTATAACCATTCAGCAACCTTCAAGGATTAGTTCAGTTTTGCAAGTTTGGTTCCCTCCTTTCTCATCTCCTGCTGCCATGCAACATGGTATCTAATAATTCACCATTTCAGACATGTTATTTTCTTGACATATTGACTCATCCTTAGGCCAAGGCTTAGAAGCTTGGTTTAAATACCTCAGGCTAGCTAAGGTTTTTTTTTCCACAAAGTTCAGAGGTCCAGCCTGAGGTATATACTTTATCCATAATGGATTATTGGAATTATTATGATTTACACAGTATATTTTCCAAATCTTTATGGTTTAGCTTAATGGACCTGGGAACTTCTTGAACATTCTGTGAGGAATTGATCCAAAGTATTCTCATTATTATTTTCACAAAATGACTTTACTCATATCACTATAACACATATAATATACAGTAACAGAATAGGTGTCTCATAGAAAGACAAAGGGGAATGGAGAAAGAAGAAGTGTAAATAGTTCTGCAACAGAAATAATGACCTTCTCTACTCTGGGGTAGAAAAGAATTTAATCACTTTTCATCTTTTTCTAAAAAAAAAAAAAAAAAAAACCAGAAAATTTTAAATTGAAACGAAGGTGAGCTAGATTCAGAAATATAAAGTACTATTTCATCTCTTCAATAAACCAGATATATTTAAATGTTTTTGAGTACTTATAGTAACACTAAAAACTAAAAGCAAAAGGAAAAATGCTTCTCCACATTTTAAATAAAGACAAACACATATGCTTAGATGTTTTTCTTTCAAAAGTGACTACTATAGAATCAAAACATTCCTCCAATTGTTGGCTTACTAGCAGGGCTTATTGATTCTGAATTAAACTCAGTAAATATTCACTATGTAGAGAATAGATAACTATTAAGAAGAACAAGGTATTTCACATACTTTCAAGGTGTTCATAATCCAGTGGGGAAGAAAGAGCAATTAAGCAATGTTACCTAGGAATCCATTTTTTTAAGTTTTAGAAAGAGAAACTGCAGTGATTATTTGCATACTTATTGTTTATTAAATATATTTTTAGAAATGAGATTTTTTTTCCCTGAATGTGTTAATAATTTTCACCTCTATACTTTGCTGTGTTGCTCTGGTGAATTTAATTTTATAAAGCTCTGTCGTTTCATTTAGCATTGCTAGGAATACATTTAGTAAAGTGAAAAAAAAAAAAAGCATTAGGTGAGTGCTAATGATTTCAATTTATAAATAAAAGATTGCATCATAACTAGACAGCTTATTTCAGTTTCCTTTTTTGAAGTGCAATACTTCAAGGAGAATTATTCTTAATATTTTTGATCATTTTTATTTGAGTCAAAAATGTGAATTAAAAAGAAATTAAAATGCCAACCAGCTGCAAATCTACAATTAACAGTTGCACTGTGAAGCCTTTATTATTTGAGACATATTAGATACACAAATTTCAAGTCATAACATTTCAGTAAAATACACAATGTGTGGTTTCCATTACTAAAACATTTTGTGTAGAAGTGGCAAAATATTTTTATACAAAATAGCTGGTCTGTCATCACTTCCATTTGCAAAGAATAAAGACCATCAATAATAAGTCCTGTTTGCAAGAGCATCTTGGGCAAATAGGGAAGCAATAAAGAGGTCAAAGGAGCAGTTATGAAATAAATGAATAGAACGATTTCCCAGATCCCACTTGAGAAAAAGCACTTTGAAAATCCAAAGGAAATAAGAAACTTAAATTGAGATTGTCAAGGCTAAGAAAGCTGCTTGTGGCGGCATAAATATAATCAAACACAGCTATTAGAAAATCTTATTGGCCTCAAACTCATTCTGAAAGTAGAAATGGGATTCTGTGGGCTCCTGTTTGAGGAAGTGAAATTGCCTGAATTACTTTACCCAGGGATCCATTGCTAACTTGCTACTGTCTCTGAAGGGCAGTTCTAACCACCGCGATACCCTTTTCTACCTATCCCTTTTCTTTCAACCACCCAGTGCTACTTTTCAAATATATAGTGCTAACTCCACCATAAAACTGTTTTATCCTTTATTGAGTGCTCTCTTTATGTAACTCAGTGCTGAGTAGGAATATAATGTCCCTGACTTCAAGGAACTTCTAATCTGCTCACAGAGGCAGGAGGCAAACTGTACATGCATAAACACAGTATAGGGCAAGTTAAGGCAGTGTTTATTGAAACTTTTAAGAGATGGACATTAATTGGGCCTGAGGGATATTTGCATGGACATTCTTGACTTGATAACCAATATTCATTACTTCCTCATCACTAGTGTAATTCATATTTTAATATGAATAATATCCTTTACCAGAGATCTAGTAGTTGGGAAGAATTTGATCTCACCTGAAGCTTCAAAAAGAACTGTGATTACTTTAATTCAGTCATTGGCATGTTCTGTTTCCCCTGGTCACATCATTATTTGGTTAGGGCTTGGGGATGGGGGATGTGAAAAGGAGGATATGATCCAATCACAGTGAATTTCAGGACTGTTATTTGGAATGCTGGGAGGAATTTTTCTTCCTCCAACAAGAGGGCAAATGGATATGAAGCCTGGAACCAGTGGAGCTATTTTCTGGGTGTAGTTCAGCCTGAGGGCCAATGAAATATACAGAGGAGGGCACTGCCCAGAGAAATGAAAAGAAATAGAGGCAGAATCACTGGATCAAGTCATTCTGAAACCTGTCCTACCACTGGACCAATATCTTTCCTTATTGTTTAACCTAGTTTAAGTTTTGCTTTCATGCACTGAAAGCCTTGTGATTTACATGGGTAACTTTCAAGTAAGTAAAGTGACTGGGGTATTCCAAGCTTAAGAGATACTGAAGAGATACAAAAAGTTAGGAACCCTTTGAAGATAAAGAGTAAACTAGTATCTTTTTTTTTATTTAGAAAGTTTTTTTCAGTGTTTCTTTACTTTTGTTTTTATTTATTTATTTTTAAGATTTATTTTATTATGTTTGACATCATTTGTAGTCCCCAGGGAATTCCCACCGCCGTTTCACCTGTGCACCATCACCTCAGTCCCTTGTGCTCTTTCTGCCCTCATCCCATCCTCCCTACAACGATCCCTTTGGTTTGTCTTTGTCGTTTTGTTCTGTTGTGCTTTTTGTTGTAAACTAATATCTTTTGTTGGTTTTTTTTTTAGATTTATTTATTTATGCATACAAGCACTGGGGTACAGGCCAGAGGTGTGGGGGGGGGGTGAGAGGATTCACCACAGAGAGCGGGGAGCAGAACAGGCAGATCAATGGAAGTACACTGCTGAGGGGAGCAGCGGGCACAGCAGGAGAGGTCTGCTGCGCCATGTGGGTCCCCTGCCTGGCCAGCAGCAGGGATCGAACTTGTGCTGCAGTGGCTGCAGTTTGTTTCATAGTGCGTTGCTTAACCCACTGCGCCACCAGGGAGGCCCCAAACTAATATCTTTTGAGTGAAGGGTTATAAAATGTAATAGTAAGGACAAGAATAAAAAAAATGGTTCAGAAGCAGATGTAGAAAAACCTAAAACAATGGATTTAAGGCAGTAGATTTGTTTTATAGGCTGAATCAATAAATGGATTTTGATTGGGAAATGTAAGAAAAACAAACATGTACTGAGCCCTTACAATGTGCCAGACATTATACATGTGTTACCTCATGTAGTTATTGAAATGTTTCATGAGGTGCTATCTTTTTTTGTTTTCTGTTTGGCAGATGAAGAGAACGCTTAGTAAAATGGTTCGCAAGTGGCAGAGCTCTAGAACCCATGCACTCCTAGAACCTTAGAGGTGGCTCTCCTGCTATTGCTTTAGTCTCCTTTTACATGTTACAATCAAAATGGTGTTTTTAAAAGGTTAATCTGGTCGCATGTGTATGAAATGATTTGAAAAGGAAGAGTAGAAGGGACTGCAGTAGGGAAAACTGTTCTGACATGAAATTTTAGAACTGAAGAGAAGATAATGTTAATCTTGTCTAGTTCTATTTATTTTCTAGAGGAATTTGGGCTTTACAGATTGGGACATCTAAAACGACATACTCTGTAAGTGGTATCCTGACTGAAAGTCTGATGATTTTTTTTTCTTCAGTGTTATGTCTAGAACATTGCATTATTTGAGTGATATTATTCTAGGTTAGAGTGATGGCAGTGAGAATAATTTAAGAGCTACCTTTCAGATATTATAAAGGAATAATTAGTAGTACTTAGGGACTGATTAGATGTAAGAACAAGGGATAATTACCTAAGTTTTGGACACACCTGCTGTAGAAGATTGGGGAAGGGGTGGAGAATGACTGCAATGACAGAAAAATGAAGTCCAAAAGGAACTGTTTTTTGTTGTTGTTGTTCTTGTTGGGGAAGGTGATAGTTAATGCATTTTGTTTTAGGTTTATTGAGTTTAAGTTTATAGTAGAACTTTCAGGTATAAATGCTACATAGCTGAGGAAAAAGGACAGAAATTAGAGATACAGTTTTAGATATTAGTTCACTGAAATAGCATTTGAAACCATACTTGTATCTTTTATTAGAAAGTGAGAGTAAAACAAAGTGAAGATATCATCATCATCATTCATCATTATTATTAATCTGCACCTACTTGGGGATCTTTCAGTTAATTGAAAAAAGTTTAGGGGAATGAATTTCCAGTTACTTAAAAAAAAACAACTTCTATAATACCTTTGTGGGCTGGTATTAAAATAAATTTTTTTCAATCAACATGTAGAGAAAAGATAAGAAACACCAATGCTGAAGGTGGTACCTCATCATGGTCATCAATTCGGTGCACAGCTGTATGCCAGAAACTATTGATAAGTCATATTTTATGAATTTTTTTTAAGAACTGGGTACAGGCCAAAGGTGTGGGGTGTTGGTGAGAGGATTCATCAGAGACAGAGTGGGGAACAGAACAGGCAGATGGACTGAAATACACTGCAGAGGGGAGCAGCAGGTGAGGCAGGAGAGATCTGCTGTGCCATGTGGGTCCCCTCCCTGGCCAGGGATCAAATGTGTACTGCAGTGGCTGTGAATGCTTCATAGTGCAGTGCTTAACTCTTTGTGCCACGAGGAAGGCCCCTTTTGTGCATATTTTAAGAGGGAGGTCATCATCCTTTTACTTTACTTTGGATGCAACTTCCTTTTTTTTTTTCTAAGTTTATTCTTATTTACTTATGCATAAAGAAGAAGGGTGTAGGCGAGAGGTGCAGGGAAGTGAGATAATTCACCAGAGATAGAGTTGGGAGAACAGGCCAATCTACTGAAATACACTGCTGAGGGGAGCAACAGGAATGACTGGAGAGGTCTGCTGCACCATGTGCGACAGCTCCCTGGCTGGGGAGCAGTAGCTGTGGGTAGCTTGATAGTGCGAGACTTTGACCTCTGCACCAGCAAGGAGGCCCTGAGGCAAGTTCCCTTTTATCAGAGATTATCATCTATAGTTTTAAGGTACAATCTGGATATATCTAAATCATCTTTATAATATCAATTCTATTGGAGTCTTCCCTCCCATTTTTTTGGTGACTGCACCAAACTCTGTGCTTAGATATATATACACATATATATGTATATATATTCATCCACCACTGTTGTGCTATTTTCTTCCTTATGTGATTTTCATCTCTAATGTGATTTTCATCTGTGAATGTGAAACATCATTTGCTCACTTTTCATATTTCACAGTGTATTTTCTTACCATGAAAAAAAATCACTTGAAAGTAAAGATTTGAAAAATAAGTTGACAAAAATGGAAACTGAAAAATTGTCAAGTTCTTTTTCTGATGGCATCACAGATATTATGCACCTTTTACTCTTTCACTGTGCTGTAGCTACCAGGTGCTTTGGGTGGGTCAGGCCCATCAGGTAACCCCGTTCCCTTGCTTCAATGATGGGTGCAGATCAAATCATAACATGACCGGTCCTGGCCACAAGGATGGATGAGAGGGGCTGCACTCAGTGCAAGTTTAGAATTTATGTTGCGTGGCTGTGGGAGCAGACTAGCTCAAGTAGGGGAAAGTCCTGATTGTTTTTTTGTCAACCATAACATGGATCAGTGTTAAAATAAAGTCAGGACCATGGACAGTGAAGTACAGCTCCAGAATGAAACAGACCCTGATAAAATTTAAGTAGACTGATGGATCGCCAATTTTGAAAATGTATCTTGATTTTATAGTTCTATGAGCCAATATGTATTCTTACTGTTTGTTAGTTTGTGTTGAATTCTCCTTTATATATACATCACTGAATGCATCCTAAGAGGTAAAACATTCTATCTCTGATGGTAAGCTGACTGTTATGGGGGAAAGTCCTGGAATCAACTCTATCTTTAAATTTCTATACTTAGTTTTCCAGTCTTGATTAAACTACTCAC
Source organism: Galemys pyrenaicus (assembly GCA_019455555.1). NCBI lineage: Eukaryota > Metazoa > Chordata > Mammalia > Eulipotyphla > Talpidae > Galemys > Galemys pyrenaicus. Next base: position 7,117,435 of record JAGFMF010011395.1, on the reverse strand, counting down.
AGCAATTGCCTAAAGCTTTAAAATTGAGACTTATTTATCTACTGGTTACATATGGGAAATGTATCTGTTATATTCTCAAGGACTTACTTATAAATGAGCTCATTTTCTCAAGGGTATTATGATCTTGAGACGTCTTCTGGGATTTCTAAACACTGGTGTTTCTCAAAGGAAAATGTTGTTGCATCTGCCAAGATTTCCTCACCTTCATTATGGTTTTCAAATGTTCCCATTTCTTAATTCCTTGGCTGTCATGTTTTTAAAAAAAGTCTTACAATATCTTACAAGAAAAGGATACCCATTAAAAGAAACAAAGAATAAAGACAATGGAATGTGTTTCATAATGTTGATTCCCTGCAATATAGATGCCCAATTGATCTAATTGGTACTGTCAAACAGAAATTTCTTCCAAGGTGGAAGTGTTGTATATTGACATTGTGCAAAAGTAGTAACCACTAGTCACATAAAACTATTGTGCACTTGAAAGGCGACTAGTATAACTTAGGAAATGAATTTTTAATGTTGATAAACTTTAATATAATAATAAATTCGAAGTCACATGTGGCTAGTGTGGATATGGTTAGTGGCTATAATGTTGGAATGCATAGTTCTAAATCAGATTCATATATATTATAGGGACAAATAGAACAATAACAAAGGATTGCTATAAGTAAGTACCTTTTTAGTATACACATAGTCTTTTTCTAACTGTGGAATGAAATTCAACATTTATCCAGTGAGATTTTGTTCATTTAAAACAAATTGAGAGGGGTCTCCCTGTTAGCGCAGTGGGTTAAGCAATGCACTATGAGGCAAACCGCAGCCACTGCAGCACCGATCCCTGCTACCGGCCAGGGGAGGGGACCCACATGGCATAGCAGACCTCTCCTGCCCTGCCCACTGCTCCCCCCAGCAGTGTGCTTCAGTCAGTCTGCCTGTTCTGCTCCCCACTCTGTCTCTGGTGAATCCTCTCACCTCCCTGGACTCTGGCCTTACCGCACTCTTATATGCATAAATAAATAAACCTTTAAAAAAAATAAAACAAATTGAGAGTATTGGGTTCTTGTGTGAAATCCTCTCCCTCATTTGTCACAACTAATTGGTTACCAAGTCTAATTCATTATATATCATAAAGCTATCTTAATGATATCACCTCCTTTCCTTGTCCATTACTACTATTCAGATCCTATTTTAATTATTTAATAGTGTTATTAAAATAATATTAAATTAATTAATTAAATAATATTAAAATACTTAATAGTGTTATTTTAATAGCTCTTTACTACCACTTTTGCTTCTCTCCCTTTTACTTCCTACCTGTTTGCAGAGTAAATTTTCCTAAAAATAACCTTATAATGTCACTTCCCCGCTTAAAATATACTTAACATTCAAGATGTGGCACATGGACCAGCAGTATAGGTATTCACATGGAACCCATCTCAGACTCAGAAATACAGCATCTCAGACTCCATCTCAAATCAACTGAATCAGAATCTGCCACTTATATCTACAAAGGTGATTTTTCAGCACATTCAAACTTGAGAAGTGTAGTTGCAGGATGAAGTTCCAACTTCTTAGCAATGTCTAGACCTTCTGGTTGAACTCAGTTTCCAGCCTCATCTCCGGCAACTGCCCTTTCCTAACTCCAGTAATCCAAGTCTCACAAAATAATTTGCAATTCAATGTATTCATATTTGTTTCTCTGCTTAAATGACTATTCTCCATCACCCTCCCCACCCTCGGTCTTCAAAACCCAATAGAAACTTTTCTTTCTATGGTTTCTTACAAGAGTTAAGTATAGCCTCTGTACTTCCATAGAATTTTACAGTCACTTCTCTAATAGCATGTACCATGCTGGTTAATCAGTATTTATATGTCTCTCATACTGAACTGTGAATTTTTAGGTAGACATTTCTTAGATAGTTATATTCTCAGTAGTTTCCCATACATGCTTGTTAGTGGAATGAGATGTTTTAGAAGTATTAAGTATTAGATAATGACAATATTTCATGGAGCCATTGCATTTGAAGGATAGAAAGAAACTTACTGATTACCTTGTAATGTTTCTTTATTTTATAAGAGGAAAGAAAACTGAAGCCCAACCATTGAATAACTGTCTCTAAAATATGGTGATAATTTTCTCTGTATACACCAGGTACTTCATAAAATCTAACCAACAAATGTTTATCTAACCAACAAATGAGATAAACTTAATTTTTTTTTGCTCTGTTATTTGGATAAAGTAAATTTCCCTTGAACAGTGAGGTAAAGATTGTTGGATTGTTCCTGATCTCTTCTGCTAATCTTTTCTTTACCCTTGTGAGAAAGGACAGGACTCTTTTTCTATCTCCTTTTCAGTTTCATGTTATAGGACACTAATCAGAAAGATAGTGAAGTAATTAGGGATGCAGCACCATCAATACACAGCTGATAGTAAGCTCTGCATTTCCTTTCATCAGATCTAGGATGCGGTTTCTTGAATTTCATGGTGCTTGAATGAAAGCAGTGGGATCAGACACCATCTAGATAAGACTTAAGCAATCCTTATAGGCTGAGGGAAACATTTCAAGTATATAGCAACCAGTCATGTTGCAGAGGCTTAACCCACCCTATGTGTCATTAAGTCACAATTTTGTGGAAAATCTTGGATTGTTAACTGTTTGTCAGTGATTAGATTTTGACCAAAACTTGTACACTGACCCGCTATGTGCTTTCAAATAAACAACTATTTTTTTCCTTCCAGTTGAGAAGCTTGCTATGACTATCTGTATTTCAGCTTATGTTGATGACTTCTACATCAATTCTTTCTGTTGTTTTATAAATCCTAGGATGTTTGACCCACTTTTGCCATGGTATTTCCATTAGTTATTTCTGAATTCAGCTGGGGTCAAAATCTTGCCCTATGGGAGAACACAATCTAATCAGAGTAGTTTACTTTTTTTCTAAAGGAAAATTAATTACCTCTATTTCAACCAAATTTACTGCATGTCTAGCATCTAGGCTGGTACTTTCAGGATGGTTTTGACATATGCTTGTGTTCTAGAAACATACTGCCTGGATTTTATAGATTTTTTAATACCCATTACATATTGTATATCTGAGCCTATTACTTATTACACTAAATATAGCATGACCATAAAAATTGAGGTGCAAACTGGGATACTTTTGAGAGTGAAAGAGTTGCAATTAATAATTATACCGGATCAACAGATTAAACAAGGACTGTCCTGTGTAAGCTGGGATACCGTCAGGCAAACTGGAACATATGGTCACCTTAACTAAACATTAGTTCTATTATAATTGTTTTTCACATTTTAAGTATGATAGTTACTAAGGAGCAAGTTGGGTTAAATTTAACTATTTTATGATACCTATTATATGCCAGGCACTTCAGTAAAAGTGTGCTCAGATTTTAGTCAGGGAAGCAGAACATATATATAAAAACATTTTATACTATTGTGTATTGTGACATTCATACTAGAAGATAGTCAGGAAACCTTTATTGGAAAATTTACCTTGAAATTCAATCTGTTCCCATGATCAAATCATTTAACCTCTCAGGCTTTTTTTCTTTTACCTGTAAAATGGAGTGATATAATTTTTCAAAGGATGATGTGAGAAAGTGGTTAAAAAAAAGTGAAAATAGTTAACATAATAATGAGTACTTAATAAAGGGTTATCTGAGCTTGTTTAAGCTAGATTTCCTAGTTTAGACAAAAGCAGTCAGAGTGGAAGTTACTTTTATTCTCTTTCTAAAAGCTATTGTAATTTTTTAAAATTAGTGTCAATTTTGTTTCATTCACAGCCTGATCCATATTAGAAGCGAATCTTAGATAGCACATAATTTCAACCATAGGGAAGTGAGTGTGTTTCACTAAAGATTTTTATTTTTTGATGGCACCATAAAATCATTATTAAAAACTCAAAAATTCCCTCTGATTACCAAATGTCAAGTTATTATACTCAAATACCAAGTTCCTGGTCTGCATGAAAGTTTTTTCTAGTCTTTTTTTTTTTCAAATCAAGGTCCAGATGAGATCTAGGAATCTTTCTTCTTCATTAGCGTCTTTTAAGTTTCATTTAAAGGAATATGGTGATGGTGTACGGGTGAATTGGTGATGGGAATTTCATGGGGATGAGAAATACACAATGTACAAAATGAAAAATAATGTAAAATATATATAAAATAAAAAAGAAAATCTATTACAAAATGAGGCTGTAACTCCCTAAATCTAATACCTATGTTTGTACATAATATGATCTGAATTAAAAAGTAGATTGACAAAAAAAGTATAGCTTACCTGTCCATCTCATTTTTTCCTTGCATTATATTTGCTTTTAAAAATTCTTTTTTTGTGTTCCTCTTTCCTCAGTATTTCCAAGTATAAATTGGTAGTTGGGTATAGAAGATATTAAAATTCAGGTTTCACTTTCTTTTTTTTTTTTTTTGGCAAGACAACTCCACAGGATGTGTTGTGTTCTTCCATTGGGAAACACAAAATGCCTGGCTGACTGTATTTTATGGTGTTAGCAGCTGTTGCTATTTAATGTCTTGATCCATTTGTTCACTAGGGGTTTACATTTTTTCTGATGTCACAAAATTCCTTTGTTTTTTTTCCTTCTGTAAGTGGTCAGAGTTGCAATTAAGATGAAGATGTAATTAAGAAATTAGTTGCATCAGTTATGTCTATATGTGCCAACCTCTAGTATTATTCTATTAAACTTTAAAATGTGTTTATTGATTACTAGGAGAAAACAGTAATAGGAATAATTTTGTAATGCTATAAATGAAAGATGTTAGGACATTTTCCAGATTTTTAAAAAAGATTTATTTTATTTATTTATGCATATAAGAACTGGGGTGTAGGCCAGAGGTGCGGGATGGGGGAGGTGGTGAGAGGATTCATCAGAGACAGAGTGGGAGCAGAATAGGTGAATCTACTGAGATATACTGCTGAGGGGAGCAGTGGAATAGACAGGAGAGGTCTGTTGCAGTGGCTAGTGAGAGCCTGATAGCACTGAGATTTAAGCCCTGCGCAAGAAGGGAGTCTCCTTTCCCAGATCTTTTTAATAACAACAATAGCTTTATGGGTTTTATGATGTAATGACTAAGAAATAGCCTCCTATACTGCTAAATGCACAAGAGATAATTAGTAAAACTTATCTACATTAATATCCACTTTTCATTCCTTCTTGCCCTCAAATTGCAGTAACTCTAGCTTCTTTTCTAGGAATAAAATATATATTCTTTGCTATCACACATATAACCTATTAATTTTAAATGACAGCATGGCCAACAATCATAGCTAAACACTTCGAGTTACTTTTCCAATAACATTGATTAGCCATCCATATTCTTCCTCCAGTTCCTGGTCAAGAGTAACATGTTGTCATTTGACAACTGGCAAAGATTAACACTCAGCTGTGGCCACTGGACTGACTGACTCACCCTGGGATTTAAACCATGACCTTGGCCTCATTATCATGCTGTTATAATCTACTGAGCAAAATAGCCAGAAAAATAATTTCTGAAGACAGGAAGTCAAAAAATTTGTTATTTGTGTCTCCAAGCTTTCACCCCTGCACATCTGTGTCCTTTCAGTAATTCTCTTGGTAGATGTTTTGGATATGGATGAGGAACTGGAAGCAGCATATTCTCCTGAAAATCATAGCTGATCATGTCAGTTCTCTCACTGAGAGCAACAACAAAAAGACAACAAAAGAAACCCCCAAATCCTTCAGTGCCTGATTCTAGGACATGTTCAGATTCTTTATCATAACACATAAGGTGGTAGAATAATCTCTCCACAACCTGCTTCTCCAGATTTCTCTCTTGCAACTCCCTGCCTTCTTCTCTTCGTATTCCAGTAAGAAATTTTTCTCATTGTTTTATGACTGGTCATGTAACTGTGTACAACATACTGATTGAGTCCCCATAATATCATTTATAGCCCTAGGGGAAATGAATGAAAGGCACATTCCTTGACCTTAAAATTCATGGTCTAGTGGAGTAGATAGAGAAGAGAATAAATGACTCCAATACTGTGTGACAAGTGTGAGCAACATAGGTACAGTGTTAAGAGTCTGAGGCAGACAGGTAGAAGGAGAAAGGGAGATCAGCATATGGTGGAAAACATAAAGAAATTAACTGCCTGAGAGGAAGAGTGGGAGGAGTAGAAAAGGTGATCCAAGATGAACAAGTAGAAAGTCACAGAGATGAGAAATTATACACATACTTAAAAAGTCCAAGTAGATTGTTATGGCTAAAAAGGGAGAGGGGTTGGGAAGCGGAATTGGAGATAAGGCTATTCCTATCCCCAGAAGAAATTCATTCAAGTATTAGTTGGAACACTTATGTGGTAAGTTCTGTTCTAGCTGCCTGGGATGTACTAGTAAAAATTCTGCTCTGTTCATGTACTCATATGCAGATGGGGAAGCTGATGATTAATGATCCATAGAGCAAGTTGGAATACTGTCCAGGAGTGGCAAGTGAAAAGGGAAAAGTAAGGAGACTGGCATGACCAGGGAGCCAGTGGGGGGTGGGCTGGAGTCTCTTATAGAATCAATAACTGAGCTTTGAAGGAAAGGAAGTTAGCTAAACCAACAGCTAAGTGAAGAGTGTTCTAGGCAGGGGGAACAACTAGAGGGAGGCTTATGTAAGCAGTAGGTGATGAAGTCAGGAGATCATGTAGGACTGTAGATTTTTTTTTCCTACTTAATATATTTTTATTTTATTTTAATATAAATTTTTAAAATTTACACATATTTGACATCAATTATAATCCCCATGGATTCTCCATCACCATATCACCTCATTTCCCCGTGCTCCCGTCTGCCACCAAGTGTTCCCAGTTTGTAGGACTGTAGATTTTTGAAGGAGTTTAGCGCTGACTGCATAAAGTGGGCAGCCACCACAGGATTTTGACCAGTGGAGTATTCTGAGCTGACTAATGTTTTTGTGGTGTGTTAACAAGACTTTGGAGCCAAAAGGATGGAAGCAAGGAGAGCTGTTAGGGAAACTGTAGAAATGTGAGCCATTGAAATCTATTTTGTGTGCATTTGAGAGCTGCAGTGATCTAAGCATTGCGAGGCTTAGATATCTGTGCAGACTACTGGGTTCTCAGTAAATTCTAGTGATATGATTAGTTTAGTTTTTGCTTTTAATAACATATGTCGTAGATTACAAGTCAGCACCCTTATGCTTATGTAAAAATGAAAGTCCAAAGACCCATAGCTTCACAAATTTGCATCCATATAGGAAATGAAGACAGGATTTATATTTTTAAATTCTCAAAAGCCCTTGAGAATTCAATGATGAAGATGGTTGGTTCCTTCTAAAGTTAAATAAGAACAATGCAGTTTCAACTCAAGTTCAAATGCATTACACAGTTGAGGAATGTGCTCAAGTAAAACAGAACCCCATACAGTATACAGTAAGATGTGATACACATTTTTAAATAAAGTGTGTAAACCAGAACAAATCAAAACATCTCTATGATCCGCATTATATAGTAAAATGAGAACTTAGAGATGTTTGGGGGCAACTACTTTGAAAAGTAGCCCACTTAACCATCCTACGTGGTATATATTCTATCCATATTCTATCAGTATTGTGACAATTTATATTTTTATTTTAAAGGGTATATGACCAGGATAGATGATCATTTTAAGATAATTTGCACACCTAAGTATTCTCTTGAATAGGAGAAAAACATGTAGTTGTAGAAAAGAGATGTAAAAAGGAAAAACAGTAACATTAACTTCTGCTTTGTGTGGGAAGTCAGGTGTCCCAGTGATAACACTCACACACATGGTATTTCACCGCACTGCTTGCAGGCAGGTGAGAGGCAGTGGGGGGTCCAGGTAGATGCAGCTGCAGATATGCTATGTGGCTGGTGGAAAACAGTGCAGGGCCTAAAGATGTGATCAAAATGGTCCAGTTTGAATAATCACTATTAAGTTCACATTTAAAATACTCAAAATAACAAGCTATTTTAACCTCAGAGGTTTAGCTTCAGAGTGGCTTGTGTATTCTGGCTCCTGTTTCTGCTTGGGTTGATAGTTGGCTGGGGAGTGGGCGTGGTGTTACTTCAAATTTGGCTCAGAAATAGTTGATTAAGGTAGAGTGTTCCACCCATCCTTTTGGGTTATATTTAGTTCTAAGCCTGTGCGCTATTTCTCTCTCTCATTTTCCAGGAGCTTTAGTGTATTTTAGTGGTACTTAGGGCTTTCTAGGCTACAGTTACAGTACTGGATTTGCTGGTATTGTCACTACCTTTGAAAGAAAAGTGTGGACATTAGTAGAAAGTTCAAATTTCAGTTTCAGGTAAAAAGCATCCAGTCTCTCTAGAAATGTTCTTTTTGCTTGTTTTCCACTTCCTACTTTCTCTCACATTATTTCTTTTGCAATGCAATATAGTTTTCAAACTTGGTCACACATTAGTTACTTGGGGGAACTTTCAAAATATATCTACAGCCAGGGTCCTAACCCTAGAGATGGAATCATTTATTTGGGGTTGGATGAAGGCGGCATTTAAAAAAAAGTGACCCAGGTAATTTTAATGTACAGCTAGTGTTGAAAACTCAAATGGAGTACAAATACCTGGGTTCTAGTTCCAGCACCACCATTTATTGGCTTGTTTATCTTAGTCCTCAATTTCCCATAGCTTGATGAGTTTGGTTTAGACATTCATAAAAATTCTCTAACTCTAAAAGAAAACTAAAGAAATTGGGGCTTGGGGCCTTCCTGGTGGCACAGTGGGTTAAGCAAAGCACTATGAAGCAGACCACAGTCACTGTAGCAAGAGTTCGATCCCTGCCGCCAGACAGGGAGGTGACCCACATGGAGCCGCAGACCTCTCCTGCCTTGCCGCAGTGTATTTCTATTGATCTGCCGGTTCTGTTCCCTGCTCTGTCTCTAGTGAATCAATCTTCTTACTCCCCACACCTCTGGCCTGTACCCGTTCTTACATGCATGCATAAATAAATCTTTTAAATAAAATAAAATAAAGAGTTCCTTAAAAAAAATTGGGGTTTATATTACCACTAGTTTGTTTGGCTTTAAGGAGATAGATAAATATATTTATTTGGAATATGAGGGTTTTGTTTGAAGTAGGTGACTACTAATAAAAAAAAAATAGACCTGTTTTTTTCTTCCAGATTATAAGACGTGGAAGAAAAAATTTAAGCTTAGAAATCACAAGAGATTTCTATGGCTGCTCTGACTGTTCCCAGCTCTCTTAAATTGGGAGCTTAGTCAGATGGTACCTGGGGAACCGAGGGAGGAAGGACTTACTATATTACCAAGAAGATAAATATGATACAACCCCCAAAGGCTTTACACTACTCACCAAGACACAGTCTAGTCCAGTGCCAAACAGTATGTGGATGTTTGGATAGGGATGTACACAAATACAGGTATGAACACACACAGGTATGGACACACACACACACACACACATACACACAGTCTTCTATTGCGTTGCTGAGAGCTCTCCCGGAAGAGGGGGTTATCTCAGTGGCCCTCCTCCCCTCCAGTGCGATCTTCCTCTTCTCTCCCAGTGAGGAGGCTGCCTAGCTACCTCTCCAGCCTGCTGAGACCTTACCCCCAGCCAGTGGGTGGTCAGTTCCACCAAGAGCAGAAGGTGGTGGCTGTTGCCTTATTCTCCAGGAGCCTGTGACAGAACCCAGCCCCAGATTTGAAAACCAGATCCTAACTCTACACCCATCTCCCATTACCTAGCTTCTCTGCCTCTGTTTCTCTAGACCAGGCCGCCAAAACCTAGCCAAATAGAATGCCAGCTCACCTTCACCCTCGGGATGCTCTTTAGTCCTTGCATTCTCATAACGTCTTCCCATGCTCAGTCCCTCCCAAACCCTAACTCCCGGGTCTCACCTCTCCACTTCTCCACGCTCGAGTTCGTCCGTCCTCCGGTCTCTACTTCGAGCACTCAAAACAAGGCCACCAGCCTTGTTTTGCGGAACTTCCTCACCCCCTGCCAGTCCAGGTGCCAGTGCTTCCTAGTCGCTCATACCGCCCTCCCCTTAGTTAATCGCTAGCGGAACACCCCTCGCTCCGGACTGGAGGGGACATCCACCTCTCCAGCCAAAGCTCATCCGAGTTCCAGAACTCCGCCCCGACACCTCCAGAGCCCCTTCACAAGCTCACACTCTTACCTCGGGCCTGACACCAGGCACTCCCCTCTCCCCCAGTCCTTCTTAACAAAACCTCGGCGCCCCCGCTCGGTCTCCAGACTGAACCCCTCCCGCTCCCGCGTCCCGAGGCTCACGCTCCTTCACCGCGCCCAACCTGACCCACAGGGTGCCCCATCCACCTCGCTCACACTCTTCCCCCCACTCCTGACTCCTCGGGCGCCCCCTCACGCGCTCACATTCTCCACAACTCCGCCCTTGAAAACTCGCCACCATCTCCCCCCGCCCCCCAGCCCGCGACTCACACTCTCCACCCCTCCCTGCGTCTCCCCGCCCGGCCCCAGCCCACTGATAGCGCTCGGGAGGGGTGGCCGCCGCCCGCCGGGCGCCTGCCGTGCCCGGGCTTGGGCGGCCGCGAGGTGACGCGGCCCCCGCGGGAGGAGCCCGGGAGGCGGAGGGGCGGAGGAGGCGCGGGCGGCAGCACCGAGAGGCGGCGGCAGCGGCGGCGGCGTAGGGAGCAGGCCCTCGGCGCGGACTCCGCGCACCCAAAGGGCGGCGGCGGATGGGGGACCCCCGGCGGGCGTGTGATGAGTGGGGATCGACGCCCGTCCCTGCTGCGCGTCGGAGCTGGCTCGCCTCCCGGCGCTGGAAGTCCGGGGCCCTGACCCCGGGACGCTCCGCCGCTCGCTCCTGTCATCCCTTCTCTGCTTTCGCTTCTCCGCTTTAGCTCGGAGGGTCGCTGGCGGCCGCTCCACGACCTTCTTTCTTTCTCTTCTGGAGGGGCCCTCCCACCCCGCGCTCGGGAGCCCTGCGACGCGTCAGCCGGCGGGACGGCTGAGCTGCTTCTTTGAGAAATCAGCTCCTGCTTGCTGGCCGCCGACTCCGCGCCCGCTCCGGCGCCCCTCCGGCTCCCGGGACGCCGCCTCCTGGCGCTCCCCGCGAGTTCCCCCGACTCCCCGGGGGCTGGCTCGCAGCCACTCCTTTCCCCTCCGAGGCGCGCGCACCCCCGGCCCCCGCCGCGGCCGGACATACTCGTGCCTCGGCCCGCGCGCCACCCTCCCGCCCGCTCCCTCCAGTCACCCCACCCTTAGCGGTGCCCGCCGCCTTACTCCACCACCCGCCCCCTGCTCCGCGCACTCCGTCCCGGCCCGGCCTCGCGCGCCTTCTTCCTGACCCGCTCGCCAGCCAGCCTTCGCCCCCGGGGAGCAGAAACATTTCCCGGAGCGCACTTCTCAGTCTCCCCGCCACCCTCGCCCGCCCCTCCCCCCCTCTTTCTTTCTAGGGGGAGGGGGGCTGTCGCCTCGGATGGAAGGCCATTGATTTGTATGTATTTGTCCCAGCGCCGGAGGCTGGCCCAGCCGCCCGCGCGGGTGCCGCCGCCGCCCGTGGAGTTGCCTCCCTGCTTCCCTAAGGTGGTTAGGCTCCACCAAACATGTCGGCTCCTGTCGGGCCGCGGGGCCGCCCGGCTCCCACCTCGGCGGCATCTCAGCCGCCTATGCAGCCCGAGATGCCCGACCTCAGCCACCTCACGGAGGAGGAGAGGAAAATCATCCTGGCCGTCATGGACCGGCAGAAGAAAGAAGAGGAGAAGGAGCAGTCGGTGCTCAAGTAAGGACTCAGCTCCATCTTCCCGCCTCCCTCCCTGCCCTCCGCCCCCTCGGCCGGTACTCTGCGGCCGCCTGCGCGCCCGGGATCGCCGCCCTCCCTCCCGCCCGCGGCGCCCGGGCCACGAGGGCTGCGGCTGGCGCCCGCCACCGGCACCGCTTTCTGGGTGTCAGCGCGCGGGGGTGTGTGTCAGGAGGGAGGGTGCCAAGGCCGGCTGAGGTGAGGGTGGCGAGCCCTTGGGCGATGTAATTTCCCCGGGCACCCCTCCGGCTTTCTCCGCGGGTCATTTCGGCTCCGGGACCTCGGCTGGGCTGGGGCTGTACCCAGGCTCGGCGCGTCCCTGCTCCTTTCCCGTCGCCCCCGCGCGGAGGCAGTGACTGGGGCAGTGAATCCAATATGGCCGTGCACAGGTGCTCCCTGGCCGGGACCCGGGTGAAGGCGCGCGGCCCGGGTGATGTGGGCGCCACCGGGTGCCCCTCGTCCCGCGCCTCCGCAGGGCGGTTCTGCTTCCGACGCGGGGAAGACCAGAGCTGGCCGCGGTCGCCACGGGCGGGAGGGCGGCGTGGCGGGCCAGGGGCCTAAGCCCTAGCGTCTCGGGTGGGTGTGCGGCCGCCGCCATCTTCCAGCCCCTCCCCCTCGGCGGGTTCTAACACCCTGCACTCTGCTGCTCTTCCTGTTTGCCACTAGTAAATCTGTTTAATCCTGAAGAGACTGAGAGACTCCAGTTCCTACCATTACTGCAGTGTGGGACGCTTCCTACCTTGTGAAGTTATACTATTCGTGCTCATAGTCTAGGCAGCCAGGATTTTTGCCGAGAGAGTGAAAGCAGCACCCAGGCAGAGGTTTAGCGGCCGTGTAACTTCAGCACTAGGGAACTGTCCAGACAGGGTTATCTATAGCTTTGAAACTCCTTGTCAGTGTGGTGATTTATTTATATAAGTTTGCTTTTAAATGCCTTACAGTTATTTGACTTCTTAGTTACTGTGTGAAAGAGATTTTGCAGAAGACGAATAACCTCTTATGTTTTTTCCAACTTTTTTCTTTTCGTTTGAATCAGTCACTGGGAGGGTAACTGCACCCTCCTTTGCCTGTTATAAAATATACTTTCCCCAAATATACTTTCCCACATTGTAAGCATAGCATTCCTATATGAAGGAACTAATATACTTATCTCTAATTATGTAAAATTTAAAAACAGGTTGTTGAGTCAGTGTTCTTTAATGCACTTATAAAGACACAATTCTGTCCCTACATATGTTTTTATATTTTAATGTAAGATTATTTTACTTAATATAAATTGTGTAGTGTAAATTATTTTACTTTAAATAATTTATAGTAACAAACATCACGTATCTATATGTGTTCGAGAAAAGCACTATTTCCCAAAAAATATTGAAGGACTAAGAGCATATGAGTTCCTGACATATTAACTAAAATTAAGAAGAATTGCTTCTTCAAAGCTAATTTCTGGGTTTCAGTTACCTGTTTGGAAATGTGATTTACTAGTAGGCTTGGGAAATGAAAAAAAAAAAAAAAGAGATTTAATTAGTTCATTTCAACTAATGAAGTAAGAAGGCATTTACTTTTTATTGAGGTACTTGACATGATACCATATTCAGGTGTACAACATAATGCCTTAATATTTAAATGTATTTCAAAATGATCCTGACAATAAGTCTAGTTAACATCTGTTATCATACAGAATTACAATTTTTTCTTGTGATGAGGACTTTTAAGATCTACTTTAAAGACTTTCAAATATGCAGTATAGTAATATTGACTATAGTTATCATGCTGTACATTACATTTCTGTGACCGACTTAGTTTATAAGTGGAAGCTGGAACTCTGACCTCTTTCACCGGTTTTGTTCTCTCTTCCAACCCCCACTGTTCACAACCAGTACTCTGTTCTCTGTCTGTGAGCTTGGGTTTTTTTTTCACTTTTTTTTTTTTTTTACTTCCACAGATAAGTGAATTCATCAGATAGTTATCTTTCTCTCCCTGGCTTGTTTATTTAGCAGAATGCCCTCAAGTTTTATCCATGTTTTCCCTAATAGCCAGGTTTTACTCCTAGTAAAGAATTCTTAATGATGCATTATTTTAAGAACCTTTCTGGGCATACTCCTAACTTTGTTTAACTTTTTACTTTATGTACTACCAATTGCAAGCTTTTGATGGCTTGTAGTTTAATATTAGATACATGGATATGTATTTTTAATTTAATTCTCTAAAATCACTATTGCCAAATGACATATTTAAATTTAAATGTTTTAATTTCTTTATAGCATGACAAATAATAGCATATATGACTAATTCACTAGAGTATTATTGTTCTATTATATAAAAATTCAAATGAATTTTTGAGTACTGAATGAAGAATTATTTAAAATGAGTAGTATATTATGTTAGCAAAATGTGAAAGGGGTTTTCTGGTAGCTTCATGTTTATGTATTATGTCTTTGTAAATGCATGTGTTTGTGCATTCATATTTAAATAGTTTAGATAGAAACAGGAATTTTCTAAGCATACAGTTATATAGTCTATGAAATTACATTGATGAGAAACCTATTTATATTTATTTGAATTATCTATTTGTATTTCTACCTTATTCTTGGAAGGGGTCTTACCTTGATATTGCCTACAAGTTTCAACATTATTTTTATATTCATTTCAATAAGAAGATATTTGGAGGTTAAAGCTTAATGTGTTTGAAATATAAATTTAAACATTCTTTAAAAATGCTTTTACCTTTTGAAATTAAATAAGAGTTGGCCAGGAAAATAATAGACTTTATAATAGAACTATAGTTATTGTTTTGAATAATTTGACAATTTATTAAGTAATTTATCAATATTGGGTATTAAGTTACAACTACAATAATAAGAAAACATTAATATTCTTCAGTGACTACTGTTTTCATTAAGTTTTAGGGGCCATTTGTTTGGTCAGCACTGTGCTCTCCTTTGTTTCTCTTTAGTGATATCCACTTAATTGCATGTTAATATCTATTCTGAGAGGTCAGGGCAAAGAGAAATAAGTTGAAATTCAAATTCAAGTCTGCTGCCTTTCAACAGATATTTAAAAAATAAGTTTGAAATGCGAAAACATTGACACTGTTGGATGAAAATATCTTTGTATGATTTGTGACTTTCATATTCATATTAAGTATTCATGAAAAGCAGGGCATGCATACCCAAAGGCATCACAAGATAATATATTGGGAGTAAAGGAAGAAGATACTAAAATATTTATTTATATTTCTATTTTTATTTAACAAAGAGAGAAACTGGTTTACTAATTTTTAATATATAGATTGAAATATTGAAGTACATATAATTTACAAATAATAGGCACATATTATTTTTAGATGAGTTATTTTTAATAATGTTAGTGATCAAAACAGTTTGACCACTATGGCAATATTTCTGCTTAGGAGCCTGAATAATTAAAAACTCTACTTAGTTATTAGTAATTTCTTCAAAGCCTGGCTGAATATTTACATATTCAGGAAGTCTTCTGTCACCATCAAATAACAGTATTTTGCTTGCGAGTGAGGTACTAGGATTTTGGAAATATTTTTATATTTCAGTATGTATGATCAGTAATTATTGTTTAAAAAATCAATACATGATTTTTTTAAAACAGATTCTGTTCGGCTAAATCAATTGATCAGTAAAATATATGTTGTTTTCTTGGTGATTAATTTTTTTGAGCTTCCTTTTAAGACTTTAAATTTCTTGAGGGTAAGAATAGAAATGTACCTTTCTTCGGAATTTATGTTTTATAGCATCCTTAATGTCTGCACATAGTAGGTACTTAATAAATAACATAAGTTTGGTTTGTGGAAATGTTAATAAGGTAGCTTATCAGTTTTGCTGGGAAAATGGAGAATTTTTTTTTTTTAAGGAAAAGCATAATTTATTAAAAGTTTGTTTTTTTCCAGTGGGTTTTTTTTTTTTTGGTATGGTATTCTGAAAAAATGTCTAAGGAAAGCGAACCCACTGAGATCAGTTTGTATTTATTGAGTCCCTACTATGTGAATATCACAGTCTTTCAGATGAGGTGTTTTGCGGAAAATCAGAAATAATGTGTTTCTTGATGCATTGATTAGTTTTTCCTTCTTGATTTAGATAATAGATTTTCTATTAGTGTCAAAGGGATATTTGCCAAATAAAGGAAAACAAGTAAAACTTTCCATGATAAATTAAGGTGGCAGTTTCGCTTTTTTTCACTGGTGAGTGGTTCTAACTTTTTGAAAAATGATTCACTTTTAAAATTTATCAGCTTCTTTACTTAATAAGTAATATACATATGTACAAAATTTCTTAGCTGAGTGTGTCTCCTACCTTGAGACAACTACTGTTATTAGTTTACTGTGCACTCTCTAGAAATATTATACACATAAGAGTAGATATGTGTGTATATCAAATGTTGCGTAAGTGTATGTGTATATGTGTATGCACGTATGTGAATAGAGATATGTGTATGAATGTGAAAAACGTCTTGTAGTTTATTTTTTAGGAGATTGACCCCACATTAATTAATGTGTAGAATGTGTGGGTGCTTCATTCACTTTTGGGACTGTATAATATCCCATTTTATGAGTATTCTGTAATTCTTTAACTAGTATCATATTTTTGATTGGTCCATTCATTCTAATTATTTTGTCATTAGAAATAATACTGTGATACCTGTATCATTTCTCACATGTGTGTGCATCACTGGGATGAATTTCTAGAAATGGGTTTGTTTCGTTCAAAGGTTAGTATATTTTAAATTATAATATTACCAAACTCATTTTCATAGCAAAAATGTGTGTAAATGACATGTGCTAGGGAGATGTTTTCATACCCTTGTCAAATGAGCGTGTGATAATCTTTGCCAGTGTTTTGGTGAATAAATGTTATGTAGATTTAATTGCAATTTTCATATTAGCGGTGGGGTGAGAGTTTTAGGTTTGTTTAGAGCCTTTTGTATTTCTTCTGTTGGTAAATTTTAGTGATTTGTAGAATCTTTATATTTAATTTGATTTATGAACCTGCTTATGTTTTTATTTTCTGTTTAGGGTTTTTAAAAACTATGATTAAATTTATTGCTTTTTGTTTTTTGACTTTAGGAATATACTTAGAGTAATCATTCTCATTCTAACATTAGAAAAAAGAACTGTATTTTCTTACAGCTAAATGAAAATTTAAGAATATGAAATGTCAGATGCATTTTAATCAGGAAGGTTTAAATAAGATTACCCTCTATATAATTAACCTTGGGCTGTTGCGAAAAATTGAAAACATGTAGTTTTAAAGATTGAAAATACATTCTAAAGTTGATTGGCATCTATGAGAAGGTACCCGATGAATCCTTGTATCAATATATAGTCTATGTTTTTAAAAAAAAATAGGACAATTGAATAATGCCTTCTTGTTATACTTTTTGATAAATAATTGTTTATATTATGTGATGAAAAGAGAGGTAGTAGAGGCAAGTATGATGGACCAGATGGATTTTGACTTGAAATCTTTCTTTACTAATTAAGAACTACTTAAATTGAGGACACAAGGACAGACTGGGGACACCTGGTGGGGAGGGGAGGGGGAGGGTTGAGGGAAGATGGGAACACGAGGGACTGAGGTGATGGTGCACTGGTGAAATGGTGATGGGGAATACATGGGGATTACAATTAATGGCAAGTATATGTAAATTTTAAAATATTTTAATTAAAAAAAAAAGAAAAAAAAAGAACTACTTAAATTGTTAAAAGCTCTGAGCCCATTTCTCATCATTTGTTTTATTTGAATAATAACTCACCTTGAAGGACAGTTGTGATTAATATAGACTACTTAACAGTCCTGGCACAAATAGGTGTGTAAAAAAGTAGTTGTAACTGATTATAGACAACAGTTTCTGAACCTTAACATGATCATAATATTCCTCAGTGAAATCTTTCACTTTTTTTTTAATAATGAGAGTTTTTTTTTTTTTTGTCTACTGGGAAGTCAAAATATGCATTGATGACTTTTAAATAACTTTATTATTTTTCTAGAATATTTGGGATAAGGAGTGGTAAGGTGATGATTGGAAGCTGTTTCCTCAGCAAAACCCATTCTTAGGGAGTGAAGTGGAAAACATACAAATGCTGATTTTTTAATGTTGCTCATCAAAATTTATATAATGTTGTAATGCAATGTTACTTCAGTAAAAAAGATAACTTAAAAATAGGGAGTGTGATAAGATATAACAGTGGCACCAGGTTATTGGCTACTGGCAAGATATTGATTATTATAGGTGAATTTGAGGGAAATAACTTATGGAAATTACTCTTTTTTTTTTTAAAGATTTATTTATTTATCCATACAAGAACTGGGGTACAGGCCAGAGGTACAGGGGGATGAGAGGATTCACCAGAGTGGGCAACAGAACAGGCAGAATGACTGAAGCATACTGCTGAGGGGAGCAGTGGGCGAGTAGGAGAGGTCTGCTGCGCCATGTGGGTCCCCTCCCTGGCCAGAGGCTGGGATAGAACTCGTGCTGCAGTGGCTTTGCTTTGCTTCATAGTGCTGTGCACCACCAGGGAGGCCCTGGAAATTACTCTTGATTATCCTTTAGGTTTGCCTGGAATCAATCAATTTTTTACTCTACTAATACATCAACATGTATATTTATTTATTTGTCATATTCCTATTGTATCTGAGAATCTGGAGATTCTTATCAGCTTAATCTAATTCTGAAACATGATTATGAGAGTTTAGAACGCTCATCTCTTCCATTTTTCCCCCCAAATACACATAATCTTTGTATTATTGCCTTTTCCTCATTCTTCTGGCCTTTGCTTTAAATTGCCACCCTTCAGAGCTCTTTCCTCTAACTTACTATTTATCACAGCATCTTTAATATTTCCCTAATTATACTTGACAAATTTACAGTTTCTGTATTTGTTTATACTGTTTACCCTGCTGGATTATAAACTCCCAGAGAGTAAACAACCATTCTGTCTTGTTCACTGTTGCAGCCTCAGCTTCTGATTTAACCCAATGCCTTATACATAGCATAATTAAAAATAGTAGTTGGGTGCATGGATGAAACATTGGGAATGAAATACTTTGTTCTTTTAGGAAGTGCTTACCTCCAAGGTAAAATTCAATAATCTAAAAGAAAAGAGTTTATTTAGGTAGTGGTACCCTTAATTTTGAAATCATATGTAATTTAAAAATATTTCTCATTTGCTAAATTTACTGGACTCAAACTTATATTATTTGATATGATTGTAATTCATCTTTCTTTTGGACAAAAGCTTATCTGTTTTGATTAGACACCAGTAAAGTATTATATTATTTTTGATTTAAGGAATATTGGAAATTAAGGAATATTTTGCTTAAAAATATTACTTTCAAAGCATCAACATTTCCAGTGTGTTTAACAGAACTCCATGATAAAAAATGTATAATTCTTTGAATAAAAATAATTCTGTGCTGTTTTAAAAAATAAATCACGTCCAGCAGCCATCCTTCTGCCCACCTGTGCCTATGCAGGTGTTTCTTTTCACTAACTGTCGTCTGCAGGGCAGCAGGCTTCCTGCCTGCCCAGGACCTGTACCTGCTGGGGCTTCCCTTCACTGACCTCTCTCAGCAGACGCTGCTCTTCTCAAGGCCGCTTGCCTGCAAACATGCAGGCCTCTCTCAGCAAACCTGTTCCCTTTTGGGGCAGATCTTCCTGCCTGCTTGTGTGCAAGTGTCTTCTACTTTCCTTTCCCTTTTCCTAATAAACCTGCTCTTTTAAATGCAATAAATAAATAAACAAACAAACAGATAAATAAATAAATAAATGGATCATGTCCTCCAGGAACAGACAATATAAGGCCAACCATATTCATATGAATATGTGTCAGGAAAAAACACTGTAAAGATGTTTTTAGTACAATATAACCATGGTAAGTGATAAAAGATCTTTGTAAAGTGTCAGACTAATTTAATGAATAGTTTGTCGTCTCTGGTATTATTTGAAAGTATAAGATAGTTTATCTCTCAGAAATCTCTACAAGTTTTATTTGTAGATATTAGAGTTACTAGTGCTGGAGATCCTTTTGTATCTTATAGTCATATAATGATATCTCTCGATGATAAAACACTTGAAACCATTATCAGGTAAACTTTAATGAATTCACTATAAGAATGATAAACCATAACTGAAATATTTCATGATATCATACAGTTACTATGGCACATTTATCTGTTGTAGCTTCCTCACCAACCTAGTAATATAGTTTTACCCAGTATTATAGAGGAAAAAATGATAAAGACTTCAATTATATGCCCAAAAATTTCAGTAAGAATCAGGACTTAAACAGATTCTAGAATTTGTACTCTCAATAACTTTACAGTTCATTATATTATAGTTGTTGATTTTTTTTTCTAATAGATTGTAGGGAAAGGAGAGTATTGCCAGTAGGTGGGACATTGTAAGTGGGTAGTAAATGTTTTCTTAAATGAATGACTAAGTCTGGCACCTAAATGAATGCATAACTGTCAACATCTCAAGAAATGTTTGTCTCTTGGATTTACTGGTCACATTTGCAAGACTTCATTGTTACATTTCTTACACTTGAAATATTACTGTCTATCAATTAATAAAGGTATTAATTAAACTAAGAAGCAGTACGTAAAACATGAAATCTGTGAGAACAAAGTGTACTTAACATTGCTTTTCCATTTAAAAGCTTCCATCTAATAAACATTTGTTCAGGGATATGTGGCATTAAATCACCTCTTGCTGGTGGTAGACACTGTTTTTTGCCACCACGGGCAGTATTTTTCTGTTTGACATAGTAGTTGTTAGCGTTTTAGAAGCTGCCATCAATGAAATATTTCCTGGGTAATAATATTGATGACATTGCAGGTTAAGAAGCTAAATGGATCTAGAGAGAATGTGTAGAATTGCATCATCTGGTAGGTATGCTTTAAGAAGGAAACAGAAATTTAAAATCAAGGTACCTTGAATATGGGCATTTAAATGGTCAGTTAATACGGAGGCCTTTGAAGACAAAGCATCTCTAAAAATCCAAACTCAATGTCAAAAATAGGAGGTGGGATGAGTTTGATTTCTAGGTGGTAAAGAATATAAAGAATGTTAGCTTTCGGGCAGTGATGGCTCTGGAAGTATGTTAACAAGAGCAAGGCAACAAAAAAACTAAAGTCGAACCAAAAAAACTAACCAGAAAGTGTAATAAACAATTGAAGTAATCTATGACAAGATTACCTTAAATAACCTTTGCTTTATCTAGATCTTATGTTTAATATCTTTAAAATTTTTTTTTCCTTTACACACTTTCCTAATCATGTTCTTTTAGTGAAATTCCACTCTGTTTCTGTTGCTATAATAATGAACGCTGGAGTGTCCCTAGAGACCACCTTGTTGTGGTACTATAATTCTTCGCTGAGATCAGAGAAGAGCATGTGCAACTGGGGAAAAGACGTAGACATTCAGGTGCGTGCTACTAGTGTTCAATTTTTATCTTAAGCCAGCTTCACGTAGGTTTTAAATTTGTTTTTAAAGATTTATTTATGCATAAAGAGCTGGGGTACAGGCTAGAGTCGTGGGAGGCAAGAGGATTCACCAGAGACAGAGTGGGGAGCGGAACAGGTGGATCCACCAAAATACACTGCTGAGGGGAGCAGCGGGGGAGGCAGGAGAGGTCTGCTCTGCCATGTGGGTCCCCTCCCTGGCCAGGGATCGAACTCTCAATACTGTGCAGCAGATGCTTCACAGTGCAGCACTCAACCCGCTGAGCCACCAGTGAGGCCCTAGTTTCACATAGGTTTTATTTGAATTTGAATATTTGTAGACTTATAATAGGAAACAAACATTTGTTTAGTATCTGCTGTGTATAGGATCCAAGTAACAAAGCTGTATTATGAACAGTAGAACACATATTTGTACTTAGATGTTTCTAACTCCAAAATCCATTCTCCTTCCAGCATATTGCCACGAAGAGTCTAGTGCTCAAGTTGAATGAGCTTACGTTTGGAATATGGCTATTTGTAGTTGTGTATCTTAGTGTGTTTATCTGTAAAATACTTCAGAACTGTTATGAGGATGAATCAGTTAACAGTTGTAAAGTCTTTAGAAGAGTTCCTACCATATAATAAATATCATGTGTTTGTTAAATAAGTGTATTAACTAGGAAGAGTGAAAGCACTGAAAATTACAGAGAATATAAATTTAATTTATCATCAATAAACCCTTTATGAACCCCACTATTTTAAATATCTGTTGAAAGGACAGTGCTACTTAAAAAAAAAAGACTTAAATCTTCCAAGGTTATAAGTAATATTTGTAGTATTACTTTTTTTTTTTTTTTACTATAACAGTATCTTGAAACAACACGCATTTGGGGCCTTCCTGGTGGTGCAGAGGATCGAGTGCTGCACTGTGGAGCTGGAGCTTCCAGCCCCTGCAGCACGAGTTCAGGAGAGGCCTCATAGCGCAGCAGACCATTCCTGCCTCTCCTGCTGTTCCCCTCAGCAGTGTATTTCAGTCCATCTGCCTGTTCTGCTCCCTACTATATTCTGCTCCCCACTATGTCATCCCCCACACCTCTGGCCTGTACCCCAGCTCTTGTATGCATAAATAAATCTTAAAAAAATACAAAAAAATACACACACATTTATTATCTTAAAGTTCAATAAGTCAGAAGTCTGACATGGGCCTCACTAAACTAAAATTCAAGGAACTGTCAGAGTTTCTTTCTGGAAGCCAGAGGGGACGATATTTGCTTGCTCATTTGGGTTGTTGAAACAATTCCGTGAGGCTTAAAGATCTGGGATTTCTGTTTCTCTGTTGACTGTCAGCTGAGTTCTGTACTTACCTCCACAGTCTCTCTCCAGTATTTGTGCTTCTTAGAACTTTCATGGGGGATGAATCCTTTGCATGATGCCATCTATCTTTGAACCTTCTCTTGTCTTTCATTTCTCTCTACTCAGAATCTTTGGGAAAGGTTTTTCTTTTGTAAGGACCCATGTGATTAGACTGGGGCCACTCAGATATTAGCAGAATAATCTTTCCATCGCAGTCATAGCTGTGAAATCCCTTTTGGCATGGGAGGGTACGTATTGACATGTTTCTTGGGAGCAGAACACCAACATCTCTGTAGGGTAGGGCCATCATTTGCCCGACACTCCTCGAATGAGCCAACTAGTGTTAGTGGATATATGTTTGGATACATGGTCTTTATAAAGTAGGTATTTACTACTCTTAATATTTTAAAATGCATTTTATATTCAGAACAATTCAGATTGATATCTCTGAAATAATATTTACAGCACTTTCCCCCATGAGTTTGTTTCCCTCAAACTGCTGTTCTACACTTTTTATTTAATAGTTTTCTCCTGAACTAAAATGTTTAACATCAGATGGGATTGGTAGGTTTGGGGTCTGGGCTCTGTACACTAAGATTAAGTCCTCTTTTTAAGTAGTCATTGTAGTTAATAATTGAATTTATTTTTATGGAGGAAGGAGTAAATAATTTTACCGTGTAACTAACATAATGACTAGTAATTGAAGTATTTTTAAGATCCGTTGCTCATTTTTAAAAACTTGGCATAAACTCTATATTAGTATGAGTCAATAAGGATTTGAATTTAATCTTTTGATGAGTTTGGTTGCTCTTGGCCTGATTGAAGAGTCTCTTCTTACCCAACAATAAGTGTACTTCCATGTATTACAATCTTCCTTCTTATAATTACCAGTCAAGAAGTTTGATTTAATGAAAAGATATATATATATATAATGACTTCAATTTTATGTCAGTATTTAAATTAAATTGTTTTAATTTAGGCATATAAAGTAGTAAATGTAGCTATAAAATAAAGTGGAAACAAAATCTAAGGTTGTCATTCAAAACTACTAGCGGAAATTCATCTTTCATTGTATAGTTAGATTTAATACTGTCAGGAGACAGAACTATAGTTTTAATATAAAGATCTGCTTATCTGTAGAAGGAAGCAGCAGCCACCTCTTAGAGAGCTGAGGCCAAGTACCCAAGGGAAGAAAAACAAACTAGGAAGAATTTCCCCCACCCCCCATGCCCTGGCTAAGGCCCCTATTCCGCCCTCTTTGGAAAGTGTGCCTGTCATCTGTGGGGGAGTTGGTGGGACCAATCCAGAAGCTGGCTGCAACGCTGAGAAATCTCACTGAGGTCACCTACTGGGGTGTCAATGATACTAGATGGGAAAACTGTCTCCTGGATTACTGCTGAAACTACTAGAAAGATGCTCTCTGGGGTGCTGGTGAAACATGCTAGCAGGATGAGTGCCACTGGGTGTCTGTAAGTTCCTGGCAGCCCAGCTTTGCAAGAAAAACTAGGCAATCATGAGACAGAAGCCCCTTCTTCCTTTAATGTCACTTGAGCTCCCTCTACTGACAAAGCTTAAACATTGTTTCAAAAATGAAGGGAAAAGTATCTCCAGTATCTCAAAGCAGGACAAGGGAGGGTGGATTTGGAGCTAAGGAGGGAGTGCATTTTACATTTATAGCAATTATGCTATTCTAAAATGTCAGTAGATTGAAACAACATAGGTTTATTTCTTTTCATGCTATGTTTTTTCTGGATCATTTGGAGTCTTCATATCATCCTCATTTAAGACACAGGTTGATGGAGAAGCAATCTGGAACACTGACAGCAGGTGAAAAGAAATACTGGTGAATCACAGATTGACTCTTTAACATTCCCTCTCATAAATGCTTATGCAGCTTTGCTCACATTTGTTTTTTCAAAGCAAGTTGCATAATTATGCCTAATGCAATCCCAACCTGTAGGGAAAGAGATTTGGGAATAGTTGCTGGAAAGTAGAACTGCCACAAGATTGACGGGGTTGGTATTATAAAATTTGGCAAACAAGTATGAAAATTACATGTCAACTTTATCAAACAAATAAGTAAAAATAATAGAAAAATTTCAATTAGTAGCATATTTATTTATAATTTTTCCTTTAAAATTTTGTTTTTATTAGCTTTGTAGTTTTTATGAATTTTAGTGAGAAATACCATCAACATAAAAATTGATGGTACCCATAATATCTGTGTCAGTGACCTCAACTGAGATGGTAAATTTATTTCACTACATGAAACAGGGATGATGAAAACAAATTTAAGCAGTGGGATTTTTTTTGAACATTAGATATAAATAGAATTTAACTTTCATTAAAATTTTTATGTGCACATATGCCTATATAATATTACATGAAAGCATTTTTATGTAGAAAAATGTTTATTTGTCTACGGTCCCTCTTGGATAAGGGATAAAAATAAGATCTGGAGATTTGGATTAGAGAGAGTACTGGTTAGATTAGTAGTCCACTATGTTAACTTGAAGAAGTCACTATGCTATGAATTTGTAAATTCTTCAAACTCTATGAAATGGAAATTGAAAACACTCATCCAATAACCCCTTATTTGAAACTCATAGTGCCAGGTATGTTTTAGAATTTAGTCATGTTGGACTTTACAAATGTAAAGGTGCATATATCATATAATATGTAACTCTTAGCAAGGTCAAGACAGCAGCCCATAGTCAAAAACATATTTTCCTCTAATGAAACATGAATATTTACAAGTGGGTTAAATAAAGACTATATATAATCTCAGGTCAATCCAGATAAGGAATTTTGCCCAGACGTGGAAAAAAAGTTCTTTTTTTGGATTTTGGAATCATAGTTCAGGAATTGTGGGCCTGTATTATCTTTATCACATGAGTATCTTTATCTTTATCACATGATTAAAGGTTATCTTTATCACATGATTAAAGTGACATTATGTAAAATGAAAATACCTTGTGAACTATACATTTATATACATGTTAATCATCATAATCATAGTGGCAAAATTTTCATTATCATCAGCATTTTAAAAATTATATTTAAAGGAAAGAATTGCAAATTAGATTTTACTCCTGTGTGCTCACTTAAATAAATCAATACTAAGGTTTTTACTGATCCCAGATCATTAGAATTTTTATTTAAAGAAATTTTAAAAATTGTACTATTGCATGAAAAAACTTAACAACACAGGGGGCCTCCTGGGTGGTATAAGGGCTTGAGCGCAGCACTGTGGGGCTTCCTCAGACCCTGCAGCGCTAGTTCAATCCCCAGCCAAGGAGGGGACCCACATGGTGCAGCAGACCTCTCCTGCCTCGCCTGCTGCTCTCCTCAGCAGTGTAGTTCAGTTGATCTGCCTGTTTTGCTCCCCACTCTGTTTCTGGTGAATCCTCTCACCCCTCCGTGCCTCTGGCCTGTATCCCAGCTCTTGTAATGCATAAATAAATAAAATCTTTATAAAACAAACAAACAAAAAAACTTAACACATAAGAAAACTGATCATGTAACTCTTTTATTTAAACTATCCGTCTCTTAATAGCTGCATGCAGCATTTAATTGGAGTACTTCTTCTGAACCATGAACCCACAAAATGATGAGTAATTATCTTCTCATGTTGCACAGGGATAGGTATGTAACTAGTACCATTCTAGATGCATAATAGATTAATTTATTACATATAGTGGCTACTTTAGAACTTTAGAGCTTAACTTCTCTTCTAGATCTGTGGTTGACTTGTAAGTATATAATCTTAACTATGGCAAGCAAGGCCAGTCATAATCTTTCCTTATTTATTTGCCACTTGCAGTCCTGTCTTTTCCCCTCCCACTATATATTTTATTTTTAAAAAAGATTTATTTATTTGTGCATACAAGAACTGGGGTACAGGCCAGAGGTGTGGGTGGGGGAGTGTGAGAGGATTCATCAGAACAGAGGTGGGAACAGAACAAGCCAGATAGACTGAAAGATAGACACTGAGGAGAACAAGCCAGATAGCCAGATAGACACTGAGGAGAAGTAGGTGAGACAGGAGAAGTCTGCTGTGCCTTGTGGGTCACCTCCTGGGCTGGGGATAGCTTCATAGTGCTGCGATTTAATAGCTTGCGCCACCAGGGAGGCCCCCCTTCCACTATATATTTCAACTAAATAGTTACTCACCTAGTGCTTCCCAAACTTTTTCATATCTTGCTACACATGTACAACAATAATATATGTATATGTCATGTTGTGATGAACTGGAAAAGATGTGGGGGTATCACATGGGACTTTGTGAAAAAATAAATAACATTCCCTATTATATTCCTATATTATAAGCAGAAAATACTAAATGTTGAATTATAAAAACTTTAAATAATATCCTTTTAACATCTGAAATGAGAAATTTTTATTTTTTGCTAGCTTATATACTTTTTTAGTAGGTGTATTTTTTCTTTTTGGTTAAGGTAACATGGGTTTACAGCCAACATTGGTTGACTCAGAAATACAGGATCCTCTGCCCTTCAGGTGCATGTTACCTCACCACACCACCACTCAGGCACCCATAATCAAAAACTATGTTTACGCACTTATTTTGAAACAGATGTACGTAATTACTGATGAAGACCGGTTCATAATGATCTCTTCAGATTCTCATTGATCACTGTTGACAAGAAACTTTGTACAAGTGATTGGTAGCAATTTACAGGAAATAATTTATTTCTTTTTCTCTGGTTGATAAAAACTTCTTGTATGCTATCAGCTGGATTTTAAATTTTTCAGTGGCAGTAAAATTCTTTAACTGCTCTTTCTTTTAACAAATGTGAGTTCCAAATTTCTTCTGGCATTGTGAATAGATTTAAAATCCAATTAAAAATCAATTATTTAAAAATGTGGTTACTCTTCTTCAAGTTTATATAATATCTACTAATCTTAATTAGGGTTCAATTTATAACACTGACAATCATTGACAAATCATCTTAACCTTATTTTTATGAAACCGAACTATTGATTTGAATCTGTAAGCTTTGTTATAGTCATTTATTGTGCTTTCATGTAGTTTATGGAAATTTTTTATTAAGTTCCTTCAGGTAGTCAAAATCGTCAGTTAAGTAAACCATTTTCTGAAGTATTTATTTTTCAGTGTCTCTGTAAAACAAGCATCACTCACAGTGTCAATGCTTGTTTTGAATCCATAAACTTAAAAGCTTTTTCTTTGAGTAGACAATATTTTGAGATGTGGAAAAAATTATAAATTTATACAGTACAATATTGCTGTTTATTTTGTTTCAATATCTTAATTTAACAGTTTAACAGCATCTTAATTTAACATGTCATTTTTGGGTACTTCTTTGTAGAACAAATAATGCTTTTTTTTTGTTGTTTCTCTTCAGGGGCTGTAATGTCACTTATTAAACAGATACTGTTATTAGCTATAGATTCACTAATCCGTAATGAGAACTTTAGTTAGTGATATTCCTGATTGTTTCTATGTCTTATCACATGCCATTGATATATTTATTATTAATGTCAAAAGTGTCCTTCAGTCTCTCTCTCTCTCTCTTTTTATTTTTTGGTTCATCGATTTAAAGTATAGTATTGGCAATTTCCAAGTTCTGGAATCTTGCTTTTTTGTTTTTTAACCTGCAACCATTTGCAGAAGTTAAACTCTTTGTGCTTTGTGGTAAAGTGCTGCAACTATTTACTTGGTTACATTGCTTTGTGATAACTTTTTCATGCAAATAAGAGGTTTATTTTGAGGAAGGGAGAACACATCAAGTACAGGAATCCAAATTTGAGATTCTTATTATATTGCTCAACTAGTGACTTAAACTTTTACTTTAATATCCAGAGTTTTGAAAAATACACAGTTGTATTCATGCCTGATTAAAAATATTTTCAAAAAATGTCTGCAATCCTCTTAAACACATTTATGTTGAATTATTTTTTTATTTCTAAAATTAAATAATCCATTATGAGATTCTTTCATGAATGGGCTTCTTGGTAATTGGTAATAAAAAAATTGACAAAATATTTTATGTTCTAGTAGGGATATTTAATGAGTTGATGCTGCTGATGAGGTTAATGATAGCAATTATATTTACTCTGTATAGTAGAAGAATAAGAAAGTAAGGGCAAATTAAATTAAAAACAATTATAATCTATTATATATAACTAAGATATATATGTCATTATTATTTATAATTATAAATAATTTATTATTTAACTGTTTTTTTGGGGAAGATTTATTTATTTATCATACAAGAGCTGGGGTACAGGCCAGAGGTGCGGGAGGTGAGAGGATTTACCAGAGACAGAGTGGGGAGCAGAACAGGCAGTTGGACTGAAACACACTGCTGAGAGGAGCAATGGGTGAGGCAGAAGAGGTCTGCTGTGCCATGTGGGTCCCCTCCCTGGCCGGGGATTGAACTTGCTCTGCTGTGCCACGGATGCTTCACAGTGCGGTGCTCAACCCACTGTGTCACCAGGAGGGCCCCTAACTGATGATTTTGAACATCTGAATGAACAATAAAACATTTCCAGATATGTGTTCCAGAAATGTATATATGTATATTTATACATATATATCATGTATGTTTATATCTAAGAATATCAGTAATGACCTATTGTGTGAAAAGTGATCCTATACTACCTGGATGATCCAGTGGAAAGGCCAGGGGGATGTTACATGCTGCTGTATCTACAAAATCATGGTGACTCTTTAATTTCTAAAACAATTTAGAAGAAATAGGTATCATTTTATACATGTTTAAGTTTGTATGTGAAAATTTCCAGTATAGTGTTCTATCTTAAGGAATCAAGCGTAGTGGTTGTTTTTGGCTTAGATTTTTATTTAGTCTTTTAGTGAGTTTCAAGTGTGCTGTGTGTCAGCTGTTGTATTCATTTAGGAAGTACAAAGGAATAGAACACAATCTAGTCGGCAAGAGTCATGTAAATAATTACAATATATGATAAATGCTTTAAAATATTTATGTGCCAGTTGTTGAGTGATACAAAGAAAGGCATGAGTATGTAATTGTGGATGATGCAGGGGTAGGCTTGATAACCAAAGATAACATTCAAATTGGCCTGCAGATAACGTTCAAAATGTTAAGTATGGGGAGAGGGGAGGGATATTCTAGTTGGGTGCACAGCATGGACTGTGAAAGAACATAGTATCTGGGAGAATGGCGAGTATTCCTGTATTGAAAGGTGCATAGAAGATAGATGGAAAGGATAGTATGGTGAAGATGAAACTAGTGGGTGGGGTTAGTTGTAAAAGACCTTCTTTGCAAGAATCATTCAGTGGGAAGTTTAGGGAGAGCTGTTACATGGTGACCTTTCAGATTAAACTGTTATGCACCAGCTTGGGGATACTAGATAGTAAAACATTGAAATACTTTCATGAAATTGTGGCACGTGACTGGCATTGTAGTGCCTGCCTGAATATGCCATTGTTATTGGAGGCCATGGAGCTGGCTACAGTACAGATTTTTTTGGGGGAGGGGTGTCTTGAGGAACTGTGGATTATTGTTCTCTGGGAAACATTAGCATCTACATACTGTGACAATGATATGCAGGCAGCATTTCCAGCTGCTTTCCAGCTGCAACAAAGTGCTGCTGGGTACTAGGGACTAATGACTGTCATTTTAATGAAGACGATGTTAGGAAAGCTTGGTATGGCTCTAAATATCAAATCATTGGCCATTACAGAAATTAAATCAAGACTTTCTAAAACTCAATAAATGAGTTGGAAATTATTAGAATGACTCATTGAATAATTTATGTTAGAACTCTTATTCCACTGTAAGCAGTCAGCTACCTATCTATATGGTTTATTTACAAAAAAAATTATTGTCGATATTAATTTATATACTGATTTTTATATTATTTGTATATTAATATATCAACTGTTAAATATTTAGTCACTGATACTAGTATGTCATGGTAAGAAATATGAATTTATCTCATTGGGATATTTGATCTAGAGTGAAAATTTTTGAAATAACCTGATATGTCCTGTTACAAATGTTAGCAAATTCTATCCATTTTGTGTCAGAAAGTCTTTTAACTAGTGTGTGAGAATTCTCACCAGAGTGTTTCCACCAGTACTGCCACTGTCTTTTATTCTAGGACCTTGTCTCTCTATCCTGCATTTGTCCTCTGTATTGCTGCAGAGTAACTTCTTAAAAGTCAGATTTAAATAATTCATTCCCTAAGTTAAGAACCTGTTTAGAATTTCTTACTGCTTTGGATAAATTGAGATTTTAAAAATTTTTTTGAATACAGCCTCTTCTCCAACCTGTCTTTCCAGCTTCATCTTCCTCCTCTTTCTAGATCTTCCCTTTTAGCTGTCATAAGGTTTTTATTGTTTCTGGATCATTGAAGTAGGGAAGGGGAGCCCTCTCTTAAGGATAAATTGTGCAAAGAAAAATAATTCAGTGAATTAATATAGTGTGTGTACTAGATACCTGAAGTATTTGAGAATAGGATCAAATCATTAATGCTTTCATTAAAAATATTTACCCTAAAATCACCTTTTGAAGAGATTCAGATACCACTAAGGACATAAAACTCGTTACTCTTTCTCTTCAGCTTCAATAGGAAATCTTATGGAATTGTTTTGGAACACATGCTTCCAATCTGCCACCAGATTTTGCAGCAGGAATTTATATAACCATGCCATAGCTCAGACTGTCTTACAATTTACCATATGTTTCAATATTTCCAATGTTTTCAAACACTCTCCTTTTTCCCACCCTTTCCAGTTCACATTTCTCAGTTATTGTCCTGGCTCTTACCCCGCATTTCTCATTCATTTCTGTGATTCATGAGTCATCCTTGGTATAGCCTTCCAGTTTAGAGTCATCTCTGTATTGGTTGGTTCTCTTTCCTGAACCCTTTTTTAGGTGATTAACATAAGCTATGTTTAATTCTCAGAACTCTTGATTCCTGGTTTAGGTTCTAATCCCAAAACTTGTTTTGCTTGCTTCTGTCTTTTACCTCTCTCTACGTTGACTGGAGTCAGAAATATGATGTACAGTTCAACTGATTCCTGTAAGAATTTCCTTCTTATGAACCTTATTTGGTTAAAATTATGGGACTTTCTATAGTGTGAATCTAATCAGTTAAGGTAACTTTGTGTTAGTAGCTGGATCCTTATGACTACAAATGTTGCATTTTCTACTTATTTTCCTCCTAATTCTGGTTTCCTTAGCTGGTTTCAGGGAGTCCAGGCAGTATAGTGTGTGTCTAAGCAGCATAAAGGCCTCTCTGGGTCATATCCTAGTTTGCCATTTACAAGTTATAAGACCTTGGGCAAGTCATTTAATCTCTTGGACTCTGTTTCCTTACCTGTAAATTGAGCACAGTAATGCCAGTTGCATAGGGTTGCGGTGAGATCAAAACATAATGCACAAGATATACAAGAAACATTAATAGGAAAAAAGGTGTTGTGCGTGTTAGGCTATTTTTTCTGTGACCAGTCCGAGCGCTCCATCCTTATCTGCAGTTAGATTCATTTGTTTATATGAAGGTCAGTGTTGAGGTTAGAGGATGAGACTAGAATGAGAGGAAGTGAGAAGCACACAAATGAAATTCATCTGGGTGTTTGTCCTTGAACATTTTCTTCACTGAAGGATTTTTGAGATTGTTGATAAGAGCAAATTGCCCTCTCGAGGACAGAAGGTGGGTTTTTAAAAAGCATGTAGAAGCCATCTGCTAAAAATAATCACAATCTCAGTTTTGCTCTTACTACTCTTGCCAGTAGTAATTTGACAGTTATATTTAAAAATCTTTTTTGGAGCTATTTAAAAAATAATGGTATTTGAAAAAAGTATTTTTTAAGAATTTTCTGCAAATAGCTTATCCAAATCTAATCTCTGCTATGGATTTATTTAGTTAGGACAGTGTATATCTATCTCATGGTAGTTTATAACTTTTCAAATTGATCCAGATAATAGTACTATTCAATTTATGTTGGCTTCTGACTGTTCTAGGTACTGAAATCATAATCTTTCAAATACTCTGACATGGAGTATTGATTTTGTTATATAAAAATAGAAAATTCAAAGACTATTCATTTTATCTCAGTTTTTATAATAAAACTTAATAACAATAATAGACATTTAAAAAATACAAGATTCTATGTACTCTCATGGAACTGTTCATTTTTACATGTTCTTGTTACATTTTTTAATCTATGTGCATCATATGTTTTATGTCGATGCAACTGTGGTATATGTATAATTTTATATTCTGCTAGTACTTTTTTTCATAAATGTTTTTTCCATGAATATATTTTCTCAACCCTCCACCTTAAAGCCTTTTATCAAAACTTCTATTCTAGTTTTTGGTACTAGAACATTTTATTGCAATCATAACAACAAAAAAAGTTCAACATCCCAGAATTAATTTTTACTGTATGTTTTACCTTTATCTCTGCCCTGGTAGCAAGCCAAATGTGGCATGCAGCCCAGTTCCCTGGATTCTAAAATTTTACTCGTATCAGGGAGTTGTGTTCCTAGCATTTCTCTGGAGATGTAAGGATAATGATGATGAGGTCTCCACATAGTGAATAATTCAAAATTAAATGCACTTCACATTCTTAAAACATCTGAGCCTTTCTGCTCACTTTGATTCCTATGTATGGCCATGGTGGTAGCACTTCCTTTATTCTTTTGTTCTCCTTTTGTTCTGTTTCTTCTCCATTCAATTTGTGTTAATTTTTACACTGATCAAGTTTGCTATCTTTTTCTTCTCAATCTATTCCTTAGGAATAACTATTGTGAAGTCACTTACTAAAAAAGGTATTTTCCTATGCATACGGTTTCTTCTTCTTTTTTTTTTTAATAATTTTATTTATATATACAAGAACTGGGGTACAGCCAGAGGTGTGGAGGGTGAGAGGATTCACCAGGGACAGAATGGAGAGCAGAACAGGCAGACTGAAACACACCGCTGAGGGGAGCAGTGGACTAGGCAGGAGAGGTCTGCTGTGCCACGTGGGTCACCCCCCTGGCTGGGGGCAGGGATCGAACTTGTGCTGCAGTGGCTGTGGTTTGCTTCATAGTGCATTGCTTAACCCACTGTGCCAATGGGGAGGCCCAACATAAGGTTTCTTCTTAATGAAAAACATCTCTAGTATCATTGATTAAAACATTGTTTCTCCATTCTGTTACACAGATTTTTTTCATAAATTGTTCAGTTAAATTTGGTTGCTCTTTAGGGGATTCCTTCAGACTCTAAGTTGACTTGGGCCTGAATAATATTAAATTTGGGTAAGAAATTTACTGTATCTACTTAATAGAAAGGTTAAGGAACCAAGGAATGAACACTAGGTTGGCGTTATAATTAGGTTTCAGCAATAGTTTTCTTAGGCTTGTGTGAAGTAGCGTGAGTGGTAACTTTGATTAAAAAATCCTTTGGGGACATAGATCTTTTATAATAACCTCAATAAAAATAGTAAAAAAAAAGTCACTAGTCTTCCGAAAATGGTGTGTTGTCTTTCTTGTGGCCATTTTTGTGATAATGCAGTTTCTGTTTCTCTCTCTATGTTAGATGACTGGGTCATGGTAAAATAGAGAAGTTGTTAGAACCTACCTTGTGTTGTCTTAGGTTTCCCATTTGTGAATGGAAAATGTATTTGTGAATGACTTCTTTGGGCATCTAGTGTCCTCCTATTATGTAATCTTCTCAATCTCTAGTACATTAGATAAAGAGTATTCAATCATTTATAACTTTCCAAATAGCAGATAATACTAAAATAACCTAAACTTTTCCAAACAGCCACTAATAAAGTTGACCTTGAAGGTGAACCTTAATCATTTTGTGTAGCCAGAAATGAAGCTGTGTGTATGAGTGTGTGTGTGCCTGTGTGTGTGTATGTGTGGTGTTTGTGCCAATGTGCCACTTCTCTGGAGGAAGAAGGGGAGTAAGAATCAAGAAAGTATGTGAAGACCATAGAGTGCATAGGTGGGTCATGCTTGAGGATTGAAAAGAACATGTGTGTGTATGTATATGTGTGTGTATGTGCACGCATGATGAATTAAGATTGAGTTATTCTGTGACTGTTCTTTTCCTTGTCTCTGTGTTGAATAAGGAAAGATAAATTGAGGATGAGCCATTAAGCAGGAATGAGATTACGCAGGAATTTAGGATACAGTAAATAGTTTAGGTTTGTTTTAAATATCATGGTATTTTAAGGGGAATTGAGTGGACGTGATGGTGATGTTTTACAGTAAGGAAAAAGAGGCATTAGGTTTCTAATTTAACATTTGAACAAATGTGAAGTTTAGTTCGTGATCCCAGGTGAGGCTTTGTCTTCAAGACACAACTTGCAGGTGTTTTTAACTTTTCAGAGGAGTTGAAATATCTTGACATGATCTTATTGATATTTTCTATAACATATGCTAGGCTTTTCTTGTTTATTGTGGGAAGATGATGAAATATTTGAACTGCTACGTGAACTATAACCAAAAGCTATGAATTGCAATTTCTATTACTTGCTTTCAGTCTTTTGAACTAGGATGATGCTGCCACTCAAGTGTTGAATTGTGCTGGCATTTACAGAAAATATCGACTATTTTCTAGGAATTAAAAATTGTATAATAAAAATCAGTGTTAGTAAAGAGTTATAGTTTCTGAGGAAAGCTTTTTATACTTCTTCTGTTACCAGGCAGGGTGAGTGGCACCCCAGAATCCCCAAACCTGCCCACTCTGAATAGGTTCTGCCATACTCTAATGTCTAAGATCTTTAACGGAGAGGAACTGTAATACAATTACTGTGCAATAAAGAGAAAATAAGAAAAAGACAAAGAATATAGTTTCCAAAGCAAGCAACCGAAGTGACCCACCTCCTTGTGGCTAAATTCTCTGCCAAACAGGGATGACCCAAAGCAGGGCCACTGAACAGGGAACCTGGAGCCTCCCTTTTCCTTGGGGACCACCTTGTTACAGATATACTGATTATTTAAATTGAAAATGTTACACTCTCCTTTGTTGTGTGTGTTAGTATACTAAATAATGATGTAGATACTATTGCTATGTTTAAGCAATAGATCAAAGCGAAAGAAAAAAGGTAATGAAGAAGATAGGAAAATGGAATTTATAAATGAGAAAGAGGTAGAATTCCTTTTGTTCAGCAGAGGCTTGGGGCTCATGCTACTCAATGTTGTGTAATTAGGAAGATAAAAGCCACTCTACATATTTCAAACAGAGGAAATTTAATATAGACAATTAATTATCAAAAATATTGGTAGGTGTGGAGAAGCAAAAGTGTATGGTGAATTTACCTAAAGATCAGCAACTACAGCCACTCCCACTCCTATGGCTGGGAGCTGTTGCTACTTTC
Source organism: Galemys pyrenaicus (assembly GCA_019455555.1). Taxonomy (NCBI): domain Eukaryota; kingdom Metazoa; phylum Chordata; class Mammalia; order Eulipotyphla; family Talpidae; genus Galemys; species Galemys pyrenaicus. The sequence goes on along the minus strand of JAGFMF010011395.1, from coordinate 7,081,492 downwards.
CAGGAAGCCCAGGAGTCTGTGCTTCTAATGATGTAGGAAGCCTGTTGTATTGTTGATGATGCTGGATTCACCTCAGAGGATGCTGTAGCCTGCTGTCACCCCTGCTACCTTATTGAATAGTGCTGTTGTTGCAGTAGCCAACATTTGCATGATAGTTACCTGGTTCTGCTACTGCTGCTGGAGCCAGAGCCACCTGCACATTTTTGTAGAGTTCCTGGCATACTGTTGTTACCTCTGCAGGAACTAGAAATAGACAGGAGAAAATAAAATGATTATCTTCTCCTGACATCTAATTTTCACTAGTGTTTCACAGTGGAAGAATTTAATTGCAAATCAGCAATCAAAGTTGTGTAAGAAACATATTCCGTAGGCTTTTAGTCTTCTGAAGTACAAAAGAGAGCATGGAAGGGAGGTTATGCCACTGAGAGCCAACAAAGAACCAACACAGTGAGAAATGCTTCATTAATCATGTTAGAGAAAAGGAGTATTTCTGTAATTTTTCTAAGTAATGTGAAGGCTGTGCTTTTTTTCTGGTTCAAAGAAATGATTAAGTTATAGGGACTTTGAAAGTGAGATCATTTTCCATCAAGATACTAATTGGGGTATTTTAGCTTCAAGCAACAAAAATAATCCTGGTCAACTTAAGCAGAAAATACATTTATCATAAAGGCATTGGATATCTCTCAGAAAATTGGAATAATTAGTTTATGGAAAAGATAGGAACTATGGTAGTTCTGGATAGCTAGTGTGCAGAAACTAATGGACATTCTGTTTAAGGTGCTCCTTACTGTTTATATGGATGAGCATCACTTTTCTGATTAGGATTCTCACTAGAGAATCAGTCTGGCCTAGGTTTAGTTAATTGCCCACCTTTGGTCAGAGAAGGGTATGGCACCTTGACTCATAGCTTCACAGCTATGAGTTTAGTAATTGACTAGTTTGTCAATGGAACTTTGAAATGTTACAGTAGAATGGATACTAAGCAAGCAAAACTATTAATTGAGCCTTGTTTTGGATTAGGGATAGATAGATGAAAACCACAGCCAAAAGTTCTTGAGCACTTAATATTGAATAGGCACCCTACTCTCTTTTAATAATATATTTGAGGAAGTTGTCATTATCCTCATTTTACAGATGAGAGAAATTGAGAGGTGCCTCTGGTGATGGTGGATTAGGCATTTTGGATTAACTCTCCCACTGAGAACAACTAGAAGGGCTGGAACAAATATAAAAATCATCTGTTTGACAGTATCATAGAGCTAACACATCAGTGAAGACTATGGGAACAAGATCCTAGAGAAGAAGGAAATCCAAAGAGGTGAGCTGGGCGTGTGAGGCTTTTTTCCCTTAGGAGAAAGTTCTGTTCCCAGTAGAGGAGGCTCAGGGCTGAGAAACTGAGAAGAGCTTTTGACACACTCATGGGGTAGAGCTAAGGAAGTAACAGTTTGAGTGTAAGATTCACAAAGGAAGGAAATTTCCTAACAATTCCCCCAGACTTTGGTTGGGTCCCTAAAGGGTGATGTGATGCCTTAGGATGAGGGGTGAATCAGAAATAAAGTGGTCTACTTATAAAATAAAACTCAGTTCAGAACCCTCCTCCTCATCGATTACGATTATTAGTGACTCTAGACACCTGTTAAAATAAAAATAAATTCCTTCTGGAAGAAAATCACTTCACACTAGTCTTAAATAATTTATTCAGTTTTTATATATAATCTTGTGTGCAAACAAAAATAATCAGGCATACAGGAAATAAGATCATATGATAGAAACTAACAGAAATCATGACCATAGCAACAGATCTACAAGGGATTCAAATAATGAAGTTCTCAGATACTAACTTAAAAATAAGTGTGGTTAATGTTTAAAAGTAGCAAAATAAAAACAGTTTTGGCAGGAAATCAAAAAAATAAAAATTAAAAACAATGTAAGAAATGTGGAACTGAAAAACATAATGAAATTAGGAATTAATTGGATATATAACAACAAATTAGATAAAGTTGAAGAGAGAAGTAGTTCTCTGGGAGATAAGTTAGGAGAAAATATACGTAATAAAGCAGAAATATGCAAGATGGGGAAAAAGAAAAATGCATAAGAGATGTAAGGAATATATGAGTTTCAGAAGGAGAAAACGAATATAGCAGACCCAATATTTGATGATATAATGGTTGTGATTTGTTTGAAACCAGTGATCAGACTACATGGTTTGATGATCAAAGCATAGATTCATAAAGTACAGCAAACCCAAGAAAGATACAAAGAAAAACTCATTTGCACATATCATAATAAAACTGCCCCAAACCATAAAACAAAGTCTTTAAGATATCTAAAGGAAGAAAGTGGTGACTTTCAAAGTTATCCCAATAATATTTAAGCTGAGTCTCAATAGGAACAATGGAGACTATTAGAGAAAAAAACTGATGTCTTCAAAACCAGATGGTTTCTCCCCTAGGAGGAATATAAGGGAACCAAATAAGGATCAAGGAAAGGAATAATAATAATAATAATAATAGCAATAAAGACATAACAAAACCAAAAATGAAAAGACAAGGACAAATTGGGGACACTTGGTGTGGAGAGGGGAGAGGGTGGGTTGAGGGCAGACAGGAGCACGGGGAACTGAGGTGATGGTGCACTGGTGATATGGTGATGGGGAATCCATGGGGATTATAATTGATGTCAAATATATATTAATAAAGGAAAAATTAAAAAGAAATGGAGTAACACATGCAAATAAAAAAATTTTAAAAATGCTGAAAAGCAAAGCAAAGCGAAACAAAACAACAAAAACAGCAACTAACTGCATGCCTCAAAGTTTATGTCCAGTGAAAATATCCCTCAGAAATGAAGGCCAAACATTTCATACATAGTAAATCTGAGATATATCACCATCTCTCACTCATAAAGAAATACTGAAGATAATATTTCAGGCAGAAGGAAAATGATCTCAAATTGAAATCTAGAAATGGAGGAAGCAGTAAAAAATGGTGAAAAGGGTAAATCTAAATTAATATTGACTGTAAAATAAATAAAGTGATGGATTATGGGTTTTAAAATATATGTTGAAAATTAAAAATATATGATACTATTATATAAGTTAGGACAGGGTAAAAGGACTTAAATGATTTTGGGTTACATTACCAGGAAGAGATAAACATAAGCTATATAGTAGAGTTTGATGAATCATATAGGCATGTGATAATTATTTTAAAATGATAGTAACATACTATATAACTTTCAGACTAATAAAGAGAAATATGGAATAATGAATATACTCAGTTAAGAAAGGAGAGACAAACACAGAATAGGTGGTAAAGTAGATACTGTATGGTAAAATTGTTGCTCTGTCCAAAAATATACTAGTAATTAAAGTAAGTGTATGTGGATTGAGTAGTCTGATAAAAGACAAATACTGTCAGATTCAAAAAGACTCCCAGTAATACTGTTTATTAGAGATAAGTATATGAATATTGAGTAACTGAAAATAAGATGATGTTAAAAATATACTTTGGAAGCATTAACCAAAAGAAAAAAAATCTGGTGAACCCAAATGAATATCAAATAAAGTAGAATTGAAGGCTAATAGTTCACTAGAAGTAAGAATGGTATATTATTACAATAAAAGTTTTTATTCACCAGAATTCATCGTAGCTCTAATTTGTAAGCACGATAATATCACCTAAAATAAATAAAGAAAAATTTTACAAAATTGTTATATTAAATAGCTGGGACTACATCAAACTTAAAAGATTTTGTACAGCAAAAGACACATTCACCAAAACAAATTGACACCCCACTGATTGGGAGAAAATTTTTGCATATAACACCAATGGCAAGGAAATTATCACAAAGATCTACAAAGAGCTGACCAAACTAAACAAAAACAATGTAAACAATCCAGTCAAAAAATGAGCAGAATAGCTAAAAAGACATTTCTGCAAAGAAGAAATGCATATGGCCAACAGGTATATGAAAAAATGCTCAACATCTCTTTTCATCAGAGAAATAAAAATCAAAACCACTATGAGATACCACCTCACACCAGTGAGAATGGCACATATCAAAAAAATTGACAACAACAAATGTTGGCGAGGATGTGGAGAAAAAGGAACTCTACTATACTGTTGGTGGGAATGCAGACTGGTCCAACCACTGTGGAAAGCAGTGTGGAGTTTCCTCAAACTACTAAAAATGGAACTTCCATATGATCCAGCAATCCCTCTCCTAGGAATTTACACAAAGAACACAAAACACTAATTCAAAAGGACACCTGCACACCTATGTTTATTGTGGCACTTTTCACGATAGGCAACCTATGGAAACAATTGAAATGCCCCAAAATAGATGACTGGATCAATAAGATGTGGTATGTATACATCATAGAATATTACACAGCAATCAAAAAAGATAAGCTCATGCGATTCACAGCAACATGGATGGAGCTAGAAAGGATTATGCTCAGTGAAATAAGCCAGAAAAAAAGGAAAAATACAGGCTGGTGTCACTTATAGGAGGAATATAGAGGAAACAAACAAGGGACTAAGGGGAAAAAATCACAATAAATAAAAAATCAAAATCAATAGACAACTATAAACCAGATGTACCCGAGGGGAAGAGGAGGGAGAAGGAAAAAAATGGGTGAGAAGAGCACAAGGGACTATGGTGATAGTGAATGGTCGAATTGGTGATGGGAATTTCATGGGCATGAGAAATATACACTGTACAAAAGACAAAAAAAATGTAAAATATATATAAAAGAAAAGAAAAAATACATTAAATCTAATTAAATTGACCTAATAAATCTGTGGTGTTAGAAATCAAAATACTGATTAGAGGAGGAACTATTACTGTTTTACTTCTTACTCTGATTACTTGTTACACAGATGAATGAAATGTGAAAATTCATAACCGGTGTTGTATACATTTTTCTCTGTATACTCCAGTAAAAGCCTTGTTTTAAAAAGTGACAGAAATTAAAGGTAAATACAGAAGTACTATAAGAAATTTTAACATATAAAGAAAACAAGATTATCAACAGATAAAGCAGACATAAATTAGTAGTAATACAGAGTAAGTGAACAAAATAATTAATATGCTGGACTTTATGATAAATACAGAACATTTTATCCAAAATTTCAGAGTATGGGGTCTCCCTGGTGGCACAAGTGGTTGTTTCAGTACTATGAAGCTATCTGCAGCCTCTGAAGCATGAGTTCGATCCCCAGGCAGGGAGGTGACCCACATGGCACAGCAGGCCTCTCCTGTTTCTTCCGCTGCTCCCCTCAACAGTGTATTTCAGTAGATCTGCCTGTTGTGTTCCCCACTCTGTCTCTGGTGTATCCTCTTACCCCCTGCCCCAAACCTCTGGCCTATACCCCAGTTCTTGTATGCATAAATAAATAAATATTAAAAGAAAGAAAATTGACCATATCCTGAATCATAAAGTAATTTGTAACAAAATAAGAAGAGAAAATAAGAAAAAGACAAATAGTTTCCAAAGCAAGCAACCGAAGTTACCCCTCTCCTAGTAACAAGTTTACCCAATGTCCCTTGAACAGTATATAATGGTAAATGAAGAAAAGAAGAGAACACTGTGCTTGGAGGAAAGTCTTGTGGGCTCTTGTCCTACCTCCTATATTGGTTAGTTCTGTTATCACTGAACTTCATATATTTATAAAATTAAGACTGGAATAGATTGTTATGATTTACCCCACATTTATTATGCTATTAATTCTATTATAAGAATACTTCATTTTATTCACTTGTTATATTCTGAAGAAAGTTTTATTTTAAAGTTTTCATTATTGAAATAAAGAACTTTTAAGAGTTTGAAAAGTATGTATCCAGTTTCTGCTAATTAATGTAGCATTCTCTGTTCTACAGTTATGACTTTAAAATTGAATCGGCTATTAGAGATGTATTTAGAACCAATACTTGAAGTCATTTAAAACTGTAAGGCCTGAAAACCGATTGCACTTTGAACAGTAGAATATTTACTGCAAATTTGATTTACTAACTTTATTAGGTTTGGGTATACAACACAGGTTCAGAAACGGACCAAGCTGGGGTGGAGTATTTCTTCTGTCATCTATTATTTTGTCCTGTAACATATTTACTCTGAGGACTGTAATTTAAGATATTCATATCTATTGTAGTTTGTAGGACTGAGAATTAAATGAGAAAATACATGAAGAACCTAATACAGTGCATAGCCATAGTATTTGCAGTTATTAGTTATTTTCACTTTAATCACATTCCATGGGACTCTGTACCTGAGGCTGCATAAAAACAAGAAGTAGGAAAGACACATTATGCATTGTTCCATAATCAATTAGGTTGAGGCATAAATACATACAGCAAAGTACAATAATATCCACTTATAACTATTGTGTCGTTCTAGTGTTAATTTCTAATTATTCATCATTATGTTATGGTGAAATTCACAGCTAGGTGTGGGTAAAGGAAATAACTTTTCAATGTTCCCAGACAAAAGATCTTTTTTTCTGTCCGGCTTTTCCTTGTCCTCAAATGTGATCCTTTGTTTTACTCAGATCTAGTCCTTATTTATTACATCAGAGAATTATGATTTAATAGATATGAAATGTGACCCTAGGTGTGAAGGAAAAAGTTTTCTAGGACTCTCTAATTTTTATGTGTCTCACTTTGTTGATGGGTTCTGGGGAGGGGTCAGCATTATGGCCAATGGGCTAAATCTGCTCCATTTTCTTTTTTTATGACTTTGAGTTAAGAATGGTTTTTAAATTTTGAAGTGGGTAAAAAAATTAAAAGGGTACTTTATGACTTTTGAAAATTTCATGGAACTGAAATTCCAGTGTTTATTTAAATTTTTTTTTGAAAAAAATGTAACCACTATGATATATCTTTTTTTTTTTAAGATTGATTTATTTATGCATACAAGAGCTGGGGTACAGACCAGAGGATTCACCAGAGAGAGTGGGGAGCATAACAGGCAGATGGACTGAAATACACTGCTGAGGGGAGCAGCGGGCGAGGCAGGAGAGGTCTGCTGCACCTTGTGGGTTAGCTTCCTAGCCAGGAATCGGACACGTGCTGCAGAGGTTGTGGAAGCCCCACAGTGCGGCGCTCAACCCCTTGCACCACCAGGGAGGCCCCCTCCAGTGTTTATTTTATAAATGAAGTTCCACTGGCACATACTAATACCCGTTGTTTGTCTTGACTATAGCTGCTTTTGCACATAAACGGCGGAGCTGAGTAGCTGCGATAGAGCTCATGTGTGACACACTCTTCACTTAGCATTGCTGCTTGCTCAACTGCAAAATGCAGTGATGCAGGTAAAACTCAACACTGTTTAGATTGCCATGCATGCTGGTCTACTGTGCCGTTTGGTTTTATTTATGTTTTTTGTTTACCAGTGCATGCCTACCATATCAAAGAAGACAAAGTTAGACTTGGACTTCAATGTGCTTTTAAAGCACAGTGGGGTCTGGATGATTTTTTTAAATCAAATCAGATGACAAAGAATTTTATTATCTATGGACACTATAGTTGTGCTAAAAGAATACAGTATGTGTTAAATTACTATTGTTAAACCCTCATCATAACACCCCATGTAGAGAAAATTAGAAAATTTAAAATGAAATATTTCTTTTTAGCATAATTTCTTTACAAATTAAAATGCTTCAAGGAGTTTCTGAATGGCTCATTTGCTCTTCAATCCATTTGCCATGGTGAGCTAATCAAATTACATTTGATGGCTGCAGCAGAAAAAATGTGTCCTGAGAAAATAAACTTGTTTAAGACTGTTATGTCTTTTGATGAAAATAGTTTCTCAGAGTTGAGGACATTAGAAATAATGTCTATATAGTCAATTAAAGATCATGACAAAGAAGGCAGGGCCTGACTTCCTATTTGCTTTTATCAACATGGAGGTGTGGCCCTGCTGAGCCCCAAACTTCTAATTGCAAGCACCTGCCACTAGGCAGCCTGGAGCTGGGGGTGTGCACCTCAGTTCTGCCACCAGACTGGCTGGCGCAGTCTCCTGAGCTGCCCCATGCTGTTACCCAGGATGCAGGATGAGTAAGTAGCACAGTGTTGTCATTCAGCCTGCCCTGTGACCTCCAGACACCGCCCCGCTGTGTGAGACACACTGGCAGTGAAGCACTGTGGTCCAAACTTAGCCTCCAGATGTCAGAAAAGGCTGCCTGGGAGAGGGGCAGAGACAGCAGTCATGAAGGTTTAAGAGTCCGAGTCCACGCAGGCAAGCAGAGTCCTCAGGGTGGGTTGTGTTGGCTTGCTGCCCTCCCTTTCAGTTCCTGGCCTCTGGCTCTTTCACACGTGCCCCTTTAGTCCTTGTGCTCTGGCTTCAGTCAGAGGCTAGGCTCTTCTACCACTTGTGTGGTTGACAGGCTGGCTACCACCTTGTGAGCTCCTTGGCTTCCACCTTCTTTCTAAGCCCCTGCTCAGTGAACAGCTGCCACCTTCCACATGTGGCTTTTGGCTTAGACTCTACAACACAGACACTGTGTAGGGTGAGACAGACTGCATCCAGCCACATGCCAGCCTACGAATTCTCTATTAGCTCTCCTTTTTCTTATTCTTTAAATAACTCCTGTGGTTGCTTTTGTGTTTTGCAGTCATAAGAGCTTAGGTGAGGACATCCACTGCCGCCCCATTTATCCCATTTCAGTTCAACTTATGATTTTTTTTGACTTTATGGTGTTGTAAAAGCAATACATGTTCAATAGCAACTACTTTGAATTTTGATCTTTTCCAAGACTAGTGACAGTACAGTAAATATTCTCATAATGCTGGGCAGTGACAGTGAGCCACAACAACCAGTTAGCTATGTGATTATGAGAGTAAACAACAGAATCACAGGTTCAACTATGATGTTCACTAAGTTATGTGTATTAAATGCATTTTCAACTTACAGTATTTTCTTTTTTTTTTTTTTTAAAGATTTATTTTTATTTATGCATACAAGCACTGGGGTACCGGCCAGAGGTGTGGGGGGGTGAGAGGATTCACCACAGAGAGCAGGGAGCAGAACAGGCAGATCAACAGAAGTACACTGCTGAGGGGAGCAGTGGGCACAACAGGAGAGGTCTGCCGCACCATGTGGGTGTCCCCCCCGGCCGGCAGCAGGGATCGAACTCGTGCTGCAGTGGCTGCGGTTTGCTTCATAGTGCGTTGCTTAACCCACTGAGCCACCAGGGGAGGCCCCAACTTACAGTATTTTCAACTTATGATGTTGTAATGCTATCTTAAGTTGAGGAAGAGCTTTAATACTGAAACTGTAAACACTCTAATGTCCTTCATTGGGTGAATGACTTCACAAACTGGTACAGTCACACCATGGAATCCTATTCAACAATAAAAGGAATGAGGCATCAATATGTATACCATTTTGGGAAGATCTCAAAGAGCATTATACAGAATTATAAAAGGCAATCTCAAAAGGTAACAATATTTTATGTAATATTTTTGAAATAACAAATTTATAGATATGGAGAAAAGATTAGTACTTGCAGAGAAAAAAAAGGGAGGAGGGAGGGAATGAGTGATTTATAAAAGGGTACTATAAGGCATACTTGTGATAGAATTCTCCTAAAACTTTGAACATGACAGTAGTTACAAGAATCTATATCATATAAAATTTCATTAGCATAAAAGCCATATGCACAAGAAGGAAGATAAAACTAGTGAAATTTAAGTAAGGTTAGTATACTGTAGTAAGAGAAAAAAATAACTAGTTTAGCATTAACAACAGAATCAACATAATTCGTATTAAAAGACTAAAATAAGAAAACCACAAGAAGCTGAAAAAGCATTGGACAAAATACAACACCAATTCCCAAGAAAAAGCTCTCATCAAACAAGGAATAGAAGCTTGTCAAACTGATAAAGACCAGTTTTAAAAATTTAACACTTAGGAGGAAAATGTTCCCCATAAGATCAGGAACAAGGAAAGTTTGTTCATTTTCACCATTTAAATTCATCATTGCACTGGATGTTCTCACCTGTGTCATGAGCCAAGAAAAATAAAGACATACTGAAAGAAAAGGAAAATATCACTGTACTTACAAGTAACATGATCAAGTGAGTAGAATGTCCTTTAGAATCTACAAGAAATACACTAGAACTGAGAAGGTTTGCAAAATTACCAGATATAAGATCACTATGTGAAAATTAGTTGTATTTCCATGTACTATCAACAAGAATGAAATTTAAAAAACTTTGTTGAAAGAGTATAAAAAAATGAGTACAGAAAGATGTATTTCACAAAAGATACATAATATCTGAATACTATAAATTACAGAGCTGACAAAAATTAAAGAACTCTCCCGTAAATGGAGAGATAGACTGTGTTCATACCTTAAAAATCAAAATTGTTTGCATGTAAGTTCTTTGAAAATTGATGTAGAATCTACTCAATATCTATTAAAATCTAGGTGTGTGTGTGTGTGTGTGAGTGACAGAGAGAGAGCATGCACATATGCTGCCAAGCTGATTCTAAAATCCATATGGAAATGCAAGGAATCTAAAACATCTGAAATAGTGAAGGAGCTATACTGAATTCCAGACTTAGTATAAAGCTACAAGACTGTGATATTGACAGTGAGAGAAAAAAGGGAGGAAAAGAAAAAAAATGGAGTTCAGAAATTGACCTATATACTTGTGGTCAGCTGGTTTAGTAATAAAGCTGCATAGGTGATTCAGTAAAGAATAGTTATCTTTTCTATAATTGATGTTGAACTGCTTGCTGGTGGAAAATTAAATTGATATAGCCACTGTGAAAAAAAAGATTCAGAAATTTCACTACTAGGTACTTACTCAAGGCAGACCTAGAAAGACAAATATTGTATGATGTCAGCTACATATTCATTCTATGAAAAAACCAAAAACCAAGTCCATAGATACAGAGTGGTTGCCAGAGATGGGAAGCTAGAGCTGAATGAAATGGGAAAAGGAAGGCAAAATATGCAAACTTCCAACTATATAATCAATTAGTCATGGGAATGTAATGCATTACATGGTAACTATTGCTTTATCTGAGTGTAGCCAAACATGTTGCTCTTAAAAGTTCTCATCACAAGAAAAAAAAATTGTAATTATAGTGATGGATATTAACTAGGTTTATCATGTTGGTCATTTCTCAGTATTACATATGTAAATGTAGAACCATTATGTTGTACAACTAAAACTAGTATCATGTTATATCTCAATTATAACTCCAAATAATTACATAAATAAATGGTGCTAGAAAAAGTGAAAAAAATAAAAGACAATGATTTTGAGAGTTTTTCTCTTGATTTTGCTGAATTAGTAGACATTGGCAGTCTTCTGTTTTTGAGGATTCAGTGCTGATTTTGAAGTGACAGAAGAATAAACCTCTGAGAAAGTTAGTGTAGAACAAGAGGCAAGAACATCTTCCAAGAATTTAAGAAAACAATAATTTGGTAGAAGCTGAAGTGGGATCTGCTAAGATGTGTTTTAATGATTATAATATGTTTGGACTAGAAAAAAGCTAGGTTGGACAAATTTGCAAACTTTGTGATAATATGAGATTTAAAACCCATGTTTATTTACTGTGTTATTTATGAATTAGGTACTTTGCAGAAAATGTTTGAATCATGAATTATTGAATCAGTAGTGCAATCAATGAACTTCATTCTCATCATTTCTGTGTATTTGTCAGGAATATAAAGTTAATGTTATGACTTGCTCTATCATAGAAGTTTGATGGCTTCTAAGTGCTAAACTTTTATTGCAGTATTTTAAAATCAGGGCTGACATTTGAAATCTACCTGCAAAGGAAAACATCTTTGACCATACTTAATAAACACTGGATGGGTTTGGAAATATGCTTTTGCTGCAGAATTAATAATATTTCTGAGTTTGACCTATAATCACTAGGAAAAACTATGTTTATATGTAGAAGTTATTATATTGTGGTAAAGTTATTTCAATGATAAATACTTATACAAATAATTTTAGTTGCTCTCGGTACTTTCCATGCTTTCAAAAGTAAAACAAGTGGTGAGCTGCCCATTCCCATAGAAGTTTTCAGGGGAAATAGCATTTCAGATTTTGATGCAAATGCAAGAAACTTTACATGTTTAAAAATTCATTTAATTGTGGGGTTGAAGAGCTCCTTCTCACTAAACCTTAGTGAGAAGGAGCTAAAAGAGAAATACCAAGAGAAGAATCTCATTCAGTTCTCTGTGTCCACTAAGTGATTAATAAGATCAATTAAAATAGTGTCCTCATGGACTAATGTCAACACTTGGTATTTCTTACCTGAAACTATATTTTTAAAACAAAATACAGATTAAATCATATTACTCATCAGCATTTACAGAAGAATATTTGTAATTGATTTGGGTGATTTGCTGTATTAACTTTGAATCCCAACATTAAGGAATGTTATTCCCTCCCTCTTAATAATCGATTATTTTATGGCACACAGCTATTTGAACTTTGTGAACAGAAATATTTGTGGAAATGCATTGTCTCTCTTATGTTAGTAGTATATATTATCTTTAATTTTGCCTTTTGATCTACAAAACCTAAAATATTTATGTGCCCTTCTTTGGAGTATTGTTGATCTTTATTTTAGGACAAAGAAAACTTTCAGGGATCATTTCTTCAACATGATTTAGACCAAAAGATGCCAGTAGATTTTAATCTGAAATCACTCGTGTTGGATTTCTTCTTTGAATAGTGAAGTAGAATTTGTAAAGAATGTTTTTTTTGAGGGACTTTTGAATACAAATTGTTATTTACAACTTTAGAATGTAATTATTTATGATTGGGCACAGCATTATCACAACCTTTGTAAAACATAGACTAGATAGAAACAACTGTAAACTGCTGACAGAACTAGAATAACTATTCATTGTCAGATACATATATCAGAGGTCCTTTTGTCCAGTGAAATTTTGTCCTAAAATAGTGAGAGTTAGGTCTAATATATATTTGGCTAGTACGTGTAGAGTTGGTATGGAGTAGTTTATTTTTTCAAAAAATATTTTATTTATTTATGAACTAGAGTACGGGCCAGAGGTGCGGGAGTGGGGGAGGTGAGAGGATTCATCAGAGACATAGTGGGGAACAGAACAGGCAGATTGACTGAAATACACTGCTGAGAGGAGCAGCAGGTGAGGCAGGAGAGGTCTGCTGTATCATGGGGGTCACCTCCCTGGTGGGGGATCAGACTCATGCTGCAGTGGCTGCTGATAAGCTTTATAGTGCTTAACCCCTTGTGACAGCAGAGACAGCCCTGCGGGGTAGTTTAAATACTTCCTCTGCCCTTGCTGTGTAATTTATCAGTTCACCCTTAATTACTTCAAAATAGTCTAACAATGAGCTGTACTGCTAGAACAGCCTTAACCACTACACCCAAATTCTAAACTTTTGACTTTGATATTACAAACTGTCTAGAATCCTGTTCATAAATGTGAATATTCATTCCATCAGTGGCATATCAGGCTCAAATATAGCTCTAGGATTTTAATATTGCAATGTTTAACCCCATCATTGAAGTGATCACAGCCAAAAGAACTGCTTTGAGTATCTGCAGAGCTTTGCCAGACTTCAGCATTAGCTTTTGACTAGGCTCCAGAAGCCAGTGGTAAACCTTGGCCATCTGGTCTTCTTCCGCATTTTCAGTTCTTGCCAAGCAATGAGGCAACAATTTGGTGCATTTTGATTAACCATGGATTTAGCAATGGGTGATAAGTTAGGCTTTCAGGTAGTTAAACATGACAAGACAAGGAGGGCCTAACTTTAACAATCTTCTGAATGCTGTAAGCTTAAAACAAAGGAAAGATTGGAAAAGGCTAAAGGAGCAAAGTTTAAGAAGAGACTAAAATTTATAAAACAGTAGATATTCTGCTAGGTGCTTTTACATGTATCATTTTTATTAATATCTAGTCCCTGATTGCTGCTGAACTACAACCAATTTAAGTTAGGTAATTTTGAAACATTATACTATTGGAAGTTGGAGACAGTTTGTACAATTACAGAGTTTGGATTAGTGGTATAGGAAATACAAATCAAGATAGAAATCTTATCAGATCATAAATGATTAGTAGGATTTAATTAAATAATATGTATAAAGTACCTAACACAATGCCCACCTCAAGAATTGCCATTAGGTTCTCAAAAACAACTGATTTCTCTCTTCCTATCCCCCATATTACCAGATCCTTAATGATTACCAACATTACTGAATATGATCTTTATTCTGTCTTCTGACCAGGATAGAACAACTTTGCCTTAACACCATACTGCTAGCCATTCTGTTGTCAAAAGCCTTTTGAGGCTCTTATTACCTGTCTGTGTCAAATAGTACATTTGCTTTGAATAGGCTGTTAACTCCTGGGGGCTTATGTTCTTGTCTTTCTTGGCATTCCCAGGCAGCAAAAAATGCCCATGTGTGCTCCTTCTGATTTTCTATTGTTTCCTGCATTTAGGTAAAGCAAAAAGAATAAACATAGTTACATATTATTGTTAGATATTGTGATATTTTAAAACATCATGATTTATAGATCATTTCACAACAGTGAGTCTATCAAAAAAACTCACTGATAATTTCTAGTTTTCTGTAGAGTTTACATTCTATATCATTCTATATTCTTAGGTATTGATTGTCACAGTCTTCTGGCTACATACATTTTTGATTTTTCAACCCTTTAGATAATTTCAGGCCTAATAGGCCACAATTTTGAAAATTTACATAGATTAAGAATTAATAAAATTTTTTAATGCTTAGTTTATGTATTATGTTTAGATATTATAGAAAGAGAATGCAAACTGGGTAGTTTGTGCTCTAGTTTTTAATGCCCCTCTAACTAAATTTGTAATACAGGGTAGGTTTCATAAACTCCTCCAACAGTGTAAAATTAAATGTAAGATTGAATTGTTTCTAAGATTTCTTCAGTTCTAAAATATTACTGTGATTTAAATTTTTTTTTAATAGAGAAATTCTCTAGAGAATGTGTTATTTTCCTATTGATGCTGTCAATTCATTGAGGATCCAGAATTCAAACCTTATTTTTTCTAAATGAAAATAGTGTCACCCAGCATAGTGATAATTAGTCACATTGAAGGTATTCACGAAGTACTTATTGAATTATATTGATTCATTAATTGTTACAAACCTTGAAAGTCTGAGATTTTACTCTGCTTAGAAGTTAGCCTGCACTGGTTTAAGGGATACTGATAGAAGATATGAGACTCTGGGGCAGAGAGCAGGGACAGTTGATTGCCTACAGCAATAGCAGTAGCTAGAATATCATTATATGTGCCAATTCTCTGAACTCCTGTTTCCACAGGGTGATACGAAGAGAGCCAGATTCTCTCTGCACATATGATTGATCAAGTTACGGGAGAGGAACTCTTGAGTCTAGGGATGTCAAGTCTTTTATAACATGCAGTAAACATGCTTGCCCTTTGCTCTGGAAGGAAACATTATCTGTCAGGACTGTAAGTAGATCTGTCCATGACTTTGGAGGCTAATCTTACTCTCCAAGTCTCTTTTTTATACAAACATCCTTGAGAAGACAGTAAAGAAGAATGAAAATCCAGTGCCTGTGATCACTAGACCTGCCAAAATGAGAGAGCCATGGGTACTTTTCTCCCAGCACAGAGTCTTTATTAAAAGTATTATATTAAAGTGTGGAATGGGCAAATTTATATTGTTGCAAATGGAAGGAATTCTCTTTTTTTAAAAGATTGATTTATTTATGCATACAAGAGCTGGGGTACAGGCCAGAGTCCAGGGAGGTGAGAGGATTCACCAGAGACAGAGTGGGGAACAGAACAGGCAGACTGACTGAAACACACTGCTGTGGGGAGCAGCAGGCGAGGTATGAGAGGTCTGCTGTACCATGTGGGGCTCCTCCCTGGCCGGTGGCAAGGATCGAACTCATGCTGCAGTGGCTGCGGTTTGCTTCATAGTGTGATAGTGTGTTGCTTAACCCACTGCACCACCAGGGAGGCCCAGGAGTTCTTTTTTTTTTTTTTTAACAGCTGAGTAATATTCCTTGTGTATGTATACACCACATCTTCTTTTGGGCACTTAAAGGTTGTTGCCTTAGTGTGGCTATTGTAATAGTGCTGCAGTAAACACTGCAGTACATATAACCAACCCTTTAAATTAGTGTGTTTATATTCTTTGGGTAGATGCCTAGAAATGAAATTGCTGGGTCATATGCTAGATCCATGTTTTATATTTTGAGAAACCGCCATACTGTTTTTACAGAGAGACTGGACCAGTCTCACCAAAAGTGTATGAGGGTTCCTGTTTTTCCACATTCTCACCAATAATTGTTTCTGGTCTTTTTGATACAGGGATGGAACTGGAGGGAATTATGCCAAGCAAAATAAGTCTGAAGGAGAAAGACAATTACCAGATGGTGTCATTTATTTGTGAATATGCAGAAACAAAACAAAGTGTCAGATAAAGCCAAATCAATTCCAAGCCCTAGAAATCTGACTGTAGAACTCTACTAGGTTACTAGGGGGAGCCCAATGACCTGGTGGAGGACTTTGGTGTTCCGCTGGTAGGTATGATAACACCTCTAAATCATACGCAGCATTGTAAACCAATCTAATCTCTACAAAAAGAAAAGAGCAAATTTACATTTCATCTTATTCATTTCCACTCATTAAAATATTAGAAACTGACAAACATGTGACCTTCATATGAAAATCTTTAGAAAAACGTACACTCTAAGAACAGTATTTAAGTAAATTCTTGAATGTTGCTGATATTGCAGATTATATTTGATTACATTTACCCTTTGAATCAAGGGAGATGGAAATGTAGCTCATATATTAATTCAAGTATTTTACATATAAAGAAATGAAGCTATAAGTGAATTTTTTGGGATTTGGAGAGTGTTCAAAAATACAAGGTGAACATACTATACAATCATAAAATTTTCGGATGTTTTAAACTTCAAAAATAAGATTTTTTCAAGACTCTCATTAACTTTATCAAACTCCTTAATGAAAAATGAAATTCCAGATACCTTCTTTTAAGGTGCTTTTAATATAACCCTACAAACCAAAGACCAATGAATATAAATTGCTCTCTGTATCTTTAAATTCTTAAATGTGTTTTGGAATTTG
Organism: Galemys pyrenaicus; assembly: GCA_019455555.1. Lineage (NCBI taxonomy): Eukaryota > Metazoa > Chordata > Mammalia > Eulipotyphla > Talpidae > Galemys > Galemys pyrenaicus. Next base: position 7,064,371 of record JAGFMF010011395.1, on the reverse strand, counting down.
TTTGACAAAGTTAGGTTGGTTTTAAAATTTAGCACAGTGACTCAGTTGCAGCTGTTCCAAATAATTGGTCATGAGCTTTTTATACAATCTGGCTTAATTTAACAGAGTACAGCTTCCTGCCGCTTTTCTCTCTCTATGATCAAGAATCTGGAGTATACACATTTTAAGGGATTATCTCAATTGTTCATATTTAAGAATAACAATTTAATATAAGTTTTATAAAGAACTGTTTTCATATACTTTATTTTAAATACTTTTATCTGGATAGTTAAAAATAGTAGGAATGCCAAATGACTGTGTATTTTTAAAATAAGAAATCCATGCTCATTGTTTCATTTTAAAAAAATTGGGCATATAAAAGTGGTACTCCTTCAGTGTAGAGAGAAATACTTTAACATTTAATATACCACTCAATCATGGTGTCTTCACATCGAGTTTTTGCTTTTATACTGACTAAAATTATCTGACTGTGGTGGGTATCAAGAGATACATAAACCAATCATCAGTCCTGATCCACTGAGAAATAGTTCCTTAAAAAAAAAAAGACAAAACAGAACACTTCCTTACTCACACTAGCTATAGCATGAAAACAAAGAGGTATGCTTCTAATTAGTGTATCTTGACTTAATAATTTACTTGACAACCATAAAATGAGTTAGCATCTACTGGACTAGGTTACTCAAGATCTTTATTTAGGGAACTTTTTTTCTGGCCTATTTTTATGGCCTCAAATCAGTCTGTACTTTTGCGCTGCAACATTTAAGTCTGTCACATATTCCTGATCTCTTCTCCTGTACAGAGGAGGAAAATAACTTTTGCTAACACATGCACTAAAGTTAATCTCTGTGTTCAGTGCTCATCTCTATGGTGTTTATTTGAAATATGATTGTAAGAGTAAAATAATTTTTCATAAATGTATCAGATTCTATACCTTTGAATGATTGTCTCCTTTAAAGAAGTCATTTTGGGACACTAAGGGTTTATTACAACTATTCATTTTGTTCTTACAGAGTCATTGCTTTTTACATTTTTTGGAGGATTATGCGTGAGTAGCATTTTTAAGCAAGAAAGAAAGAATGAGAGGAAATGAGTGAGTGGGCGAGTGAGAGACTGACTGTAACTTCCGATTTTTAGCCATACCTTTAAAATCACCGAGAAGGAGAGAATCAGCTGTATGCTTTGTATGGGGGAGTCAGTCACTTGGGAACTCTTCGTAAGATACTTGTCATGTTGGGGATTTTTGCTAGGTCTATTTGGGCTCTCATCGGTTCTTGACAGAGATGTAATATGGCAAGATTATATGTAGACATATAGACAGATTATGGCTGTAGACATATTGATTTAGGTAGATTTTCACAAAGCTCCCTTCTAGAAACTCTTTTTAGCTTCAGTATTTTTAAATTTAAGGATTTAACAGTGAGGGAGAGAGAAGGAATTTTTGGCTCTAATTTTAGTTTAGTTTATTTTTCAGCAACTAATTTGACCCTGTAGAACTGTAATGTAATTATTTGACTCTAAAAGACAGAAAAATGAAAAATTTGAAATGTAGAATCTGACTACAGGTATAAAATGGTCAAGAATGCGTCTCCTATAGTGTTAAGACTGGTGCAGTAGTCTTGAGAGAGTTGGAAAGCAGGAAGAGGACCCCTCAGAACTTTCAGGAATATTCTCAAACTTTTTTTATCATTCTGATACTCATCGCTTTTTTTAAAAAATTATGTTCATTGGGATTCTATAGTTTTCTTTTTTTTGTGCCACCCTTAATTTGGTTTCAGGATCAAGGTAATGTTGGTCTCACGACCAACCTCTTCATTTTTTTGGAAGAGTTTGACAAAGACAGATCTTTAAAGATACAGTAGAATTCATAGCAAAACCACCTGGTTCTGGATTTTCTGTTGTAGGATGATATTTGATTACCCTTATGTGACTGGTCTTTTTAAGTTGTGTATTTCATTTCAATCTTAGAAGCCTGTATGGTTCTAAAAATTTGTCTCTTCTAGATTGTCCAATTTGTTTGCATATAGATGTTCATAGATATGATCATTGAATTTTGAGGCATCTTTTGTAATTTTGACTTTTATTTCTTATTCTTTTTATTTAAGAGAGGTTTCCTCTCTTCTTAGTGAGCCTTGCTAAGGTTTTATCAATTTTGTTTTTTCTTTCAAAGAACTAGCTCTTGGTTTCATTGATCTTTTGTATCATCTATTTGGCTTCTTGTTTTTTATATATTGGTCTTGTGTCTTACAAGTAGTTCTAATCTACTCAGTTCTTAACACTTCTCAGATATCTTTTCTGGGAAGTTTTCATAGACCCTTCTGTATTGAACTTGGTGACCCTTCTTTTTATTGCTGTAATTCCAATCCATATCCTCATACAATACAATTATATACTGTTTTGTTATAGTAGTTTTATTTCTAGATGTTTCATCTAAATCATTAAATTGGCTTGAAATCTTGACTATAACATACTTGTTTACTAGATTTAGAGAAAAGGCTTGTATCAAATGTGTCTTTTTTCTCTTCTCCCTTCCTTCCACACTTATTGACATGTACCTCTGTGTAAGTTTAAAATGTACAACAATGTTGATTTAATACATTTTATAAATTGCAAACTGATTGCCACTATAATTAATATTAGCTACCCTGTCACATTTTTTTGTGGTGAATACATTTAAGATTACTCACTCAGAAACAGCTGGGACTATATATGAAACTAAACAGCTCTGTACAGCAAAAGAGATAGTAACCAAAATGAAGAGTCACCCCACTGAATGGAAGAAAATACTTGCATACTGTACATCTGTTAAGGGACTGATATAAAAGATCTGTAAAGACTTCACACAACTCAACAAAAACAAATAAAACAACCCAATTAAAAAATGAGCAAAAAGCTAAATAGACACTAGTCAAAAGAGAAATGTAAATGGTCAACAGGCATATGAAAAGATGTTCAACATTACTTATTATCATGGAAATGCAAATGAAAACCACAATGAGATACCATCTTACTCTGGTGAGAATGGCCCATATTAAAAAAAAAAAAAAACAAAAAACCCTGGCACAACAGACCTGTCCTGACTTGCCCACTGCACCCCTCAGCAGTGTATTTAGGTTGATCTGCCTGTTCTGCTCTCCACTCTGTCTCTGGTGAATCCTCTCACCTCCCACACCTCTGCCCTGTGCTCCAGCTCTTATACACATAGCATAAATAAATGAGACTTAAAAAAACCCAAACCAAATACTATTAAAACAAACAACCCAAAACAGAAAGTACTGGTGAGGACACAGAGAAGAACACTTTACACTGCTGGTGGGAGTGTAAACTGGTGCAGCCACTATGAAAAACTGTGTGCATATTCCCCAGAACACTAGAAATGAATCTGCCAAGCAATTCCACTCCTAGGAACCTACCCACAGGACACAAAAACACTAATTCAAAAGAAAACATTCACCCCTATTTTTATTGCAGCACTATGTACAATAGCCATGATCTAGAAACAAGTTGAATGACCCCAGACAGATGAATTGATCAAGATTATGTGGTATATATATACAGTGGAATACTACTCCGGTCAGAAAAGATAAGTCCATGCCATTTGTGGCAACATAGATGAGGCTGGAAGGTTTGATGCTTCATCTATAAATGAAATAATTCAGAAGGAAAAAGATAAATATTGGATGGTCTCACTTGTAGGTGGAATATAGAAAAAACAAAGATTCAATCAAAGCTTGAAAGCTGACCATAGATCCGAGGCATCTAGCAGAGGTAAAGAAGAAGAAGGTAGAGTATGGGTGGAAAAGGGGGCCAGAGGAGAAGAAACAAGAGACTATGGAGGAGGACTGTGGGTGCCTTGGTGCTGGGAGGTTACAGCTGACCACACCTGAGAGGAGAAATATGGTCCAAAAATTACCAGTGTTGTAAGAAAAAAAATACTGCATTTAAAAATTTAAAAAATAAAAAGGGAGTGCATACCAATAGTTATTATAAAATAAATGTGGGTCTTAAGGAGTGTGTGTGTGTGTGTGTACATGTGTGTAGGAGGAAACAAATGGAAAATGCTGGATGTCAAAAATATTTTGTTAATAGATCCTGGAGTTAAAAATGCTGACTTTTTTTTCTTTTTAAATGAAGAATGAGGCAAAACAGGGGGAAAAAAAGCTACTCTCTTAGCAACATACAGGTATATGATACAGTATTATTAGCTACAATCACTATAATGTGTCTTAGTTTCTAAACTTGTTTTATAACTAGAACTTTGCAGCATTTGAACATTTTCCATTCACATAGAAGAGATATCATATCATATAGTATTCTTTCTCTTTCTGACTTAATTCATTTAGCACACTGCCCTCAAGTTTCATCCAAGTTCCAAATAACAGAACAACAGGATTTTCTTTTTTCTCACTGAATAATTTCTCTCTCTCTCTCTCTCTCTCTCTCTCTCTTTCTCTCTCTCTGTGTTTGCTCTGTAACTGGCAGAAACTGACTGACTGTATATTTAGGACAAATTGCCCAAATTTAGCAATCTCGTGTTTTTATAACACCAATAACAAAACCAAATGTAATAATAATGATATTAAGAGCATATATTAATATTTAATGCTTTTAATATGCCAGTTATCTTGCTAAGTTATTTATGTATTTTACTATATTTAATCTTCTTAATAATAGCTCTGTGTAGAAGGTATCATTAGTTGGTACATTTTAAAGATGAGGAAATTGAGAGACCAATGAATTAATTTGCTTAATCATTCAGCTAGTTAGTTACAGAGTTCAGAATTAAAACCCAGGCATACTCTTGTGTGCTTACCCCTGTGCTTTCCAGTCTGGCCAGTATCAATCCAGGGAAGAACTCTTATTATCTTTGCTTCAGTTACATGCCCATTCTCAGACCAATTACTCTGTGCAGGCAAATAATGGTACCATGTTTACTTAGAGAGTTATCTACCTAGCCCCGATTGCAGCCTTATTAGAACCACATAGCACAGGGGAGGAGGGTTCCCTAAAGAAAATGATCTTGGCCATATAAAAGTTCACATATGTCCACTAAGTAAACATGATGTTGATCATGCTGCTTAGCAACAGAAGTTTCTATATTAAACATTGAAAGCAAAGTGCCAACTGTCAAGAGACCAACAGTATCATTAATCAAAATTGCCAGTAGTGTTAGTAGTTTCTTAGTAGTGCATTGTTTGAATGGTTAAATTATGAAAATCTGAGGCTATTGAAATACGTAAATAATTTCAGTTTTAAAATACTCTAAAACCACCTGTATTATAAAAACTGATTTTGTGGTGTACTATATGATATTTCCTTGAGACTGTTCCATGTACACACACATTAGAAGAATGTGTCTTCTGCTGCTATTAGATGGAGTGTTTTGTAAATTTTTGTTAGGTCCATTTGACCTTATATGTAGCTTAAGTTCAGGGTTTATTGACTTACTGTCTGTATGATCCATCCATTGTTGGAAGTGCGGTACTGAAATCCTCTATCATTTTGTATTGTTGTCTTTTTCTCCCTTCGGATGTTAATATCTGTACATTTAGGTGTTCCTACTATAATTTAAGTTTTGTAGTTTTCCTCTTCCAAACTATAATAAAGTATATCAACATAGTTAGCTTCCTCACTATATCTTTTTTCTAAAATTTAATTGATTTCAGGATATGTCCATTCAATAAAAAAGATACACCCCAACAGTGAAAATAGGTAACGGAACTGAGTAGACATTTTCCCAAAGAAGGTATGTATATGGCTAACGTTTCCATCAAATGGTGCCAAAATTATTATTCATCAGGGAAATGTAAGTCAAAATCATCATGAGAGAGCAGCTTGCACCTGTTAGAATGGATATCATCAAAAAGGATAAGGGATATTAAGTGGTGGTATAGATATGGAGAAATGGAAACCCTTTGCACAGTTGGTGGGAATATAACTTGATTTAATTGCTGTAGTAACAGTATGGACATTACTTAAAACACTAAAAATAGAGGTACTATTTAACTTAACAGTTTCATTTCTGGATATAAATCCAAATGAAATAGAATATCAAATAGTTATGCTGGCAATTTTATTGTGCCATATTTATAGTAGCTAAGATAAGGAAATATGCTGTGTATCTATCAGCAGATGAATGGAGATACACACTCACAAGATTATTAAATAGCTACGAGAAACAAGGGAATCCTGCCATTTGTAATGATATGAATGACCCTTGAGGTCATTATATTAAATTAAATAAGTCAGGCTAAGAAAGAAAAATCTGTATAATAATATCACCTATATGTTGACTCTAAAAAAGCTGAGCTCTAGAAACAGTAGAAAAGTGGTTACTTGGGTTTAGGGGATGAGGGAGTTAGGGAGGTGTTAACTAAGTGAAACTAGAAAATGAATGAGTTCTAGAGTGCTTAATGCACAGCATAGTGATTATCTCAACAATAATGTATTGTGTACTCTCAAGTTGCTCACGACTATAACCTACATGTTCTCACTAGAAAAAATTGTGACATGACATGATAGCAATATTAGCTAATGCTAAGGTGGTAGTTATATGCAGTATATAAATTAACCAAATGTGCACTTTATATACCTTAAACCTTTACAATTTTATGTGTAATTATATATTAAGAAAATAATGTTTTTGGTAACCTATATTGTAGTGGACATATTTGTACATTCTTGGATAGTAGGATGTGTACACTTCTACTTTTTCAGATTTTTTTAAAATTGCTCTTCTGAAATTCATCTTTATTTATTTTTAAAAGATTCATTTTATTTATGCATCCAAGAACTGAGGTATAGGCCAGAGGTGTGTGGGAGGGGAGTATGAGAGGATTCATCAGAGACAGAGTGGGGAGCAGAACAGGCAGATTGACTGAAACACACTGCTGAGGGGACCAGGAGGTGAGTGAGGCAGGAAAGGTCTGCTGTGCCATGTGGGTCAGCTCCTGTCTGGGGATCAACTTGTGCTGCAGTGACTGTGGATAGCTTCATTGTGCTGAAACTTAAAACCCTGGTGCCATCAGGGAGGCCCTGATATTTATCTTTAAATTTAACTTACTTTCTTTCAGAAATACTTTTTTTGGTGAAACTTTTTGTTTTGTCCTGCTTGATAAGTCAGTTGAATAGGAACAAATTTTAAACTACAAAGTTGTTGGGGAAATTTAAATGCTATATAAATTTTAGTTTATAATATATCTAAATTGGTATTTGTTTCTATGCTGTTTACTTGCTTGTTATTGAAATTTAGGTATGAATAAACTTTGCCAGTTAATGTAGGTGTTCATCAATTAATATGACAGCAAAATCACATAGACCTTATAGAAATTTTGTTTTATGGTAAGTTTGTCTAATGATGAGTTGGATTCAAGAGGTTTTGGTAAATGATCAAGTGATGTATTAGGTCTGTTCATAAATGTCAATGTTGGGCTAATTCTAATCAACTTAAATATAACCTCAGTTTGGACTTTAAAATGTTAGAGTAGTTATGTAACTACTGATTCATGTTCTTTTCTAAAAAATAAAGAAGAGGAAGCAAAGAAAATCCTATCCATTCATTTTTTAAAAAGACAGTTTAAGTATTGCCAAGTGGTACTTACTCTGTAGCAATGCATTTATTTAATCTTATTGGAAATAATTGTTTTATTAGTAAAGAATAAGAAAAAGATGAGACGTTAACTCCATGTAATATGTATCTCAGTGTATTTTTCCACTAAAATGGCATAGGTATTTCCATAGCTTAGTTGTATGTATAAAGTATTAAAGAAACTATGTAACCATATTTAGTTGCAAAGAATTATAAAACAATGTGGCATAAAGTTAAGTTTGATTCTAAATTCTGGCAGTGTGAAATTATAAAGCAAATAAAGAACATATTTATCTGCTATATATATGAGCTATTTGTAAAATAAGTCAAAATTATTGATAACAAAGAAGTACTAATTAATTGAGCATAATAAAAAGGATCACATTTTTTAAAACTACAGTGAGTTTTAGTTCTATAAAGTTCTGGGTTCTGATAGCTTGAGTGAACACACATTAATAGTATAGTTCATGCCTTTCTGCTTTCATATGTGAGGCAGCCAAATGCCATCAGCACTTTTTCCCTTTAGGCATGGCACGTTATTTTCTACTGGCCTTAGTTCTTCTTGTGTCCCCGTTTCTGCTTTTCCTTCTGGCTCTGTCTGGCTCACTTTAGGCTCCTGCTTCAGGATCTTCTTATTTTCTTGGCTCTTCCAATCGCTGTTTCCTTTGTCAGCACAGTAGGTCCCACACCTCCTGCCTCTTTGCCTACTTAATGTTCATTTCCTTTTCTCTGCTCATTGCTTATGCTTTCTGGATTGCATAAACCTCTCTTTTCAGGCTTGCTCTTCCCTGCATTCCTTTATACATAGAAACTTAAAGATTTTTAAACCTGTAGGCCAATCTATTAACCTGAAGCCATGCATTCTCTGGGAAACGTCACGGTTTGTGTGTCCTCACCAGTGTGCTTACGACTGCAAGACATGACTCAGACACAGAATGTAAAAACAGCAAGATTTATTTACAGGGGGAAATTGGGAGAGATTTATAAAAAGGAAAGCGTTTCCAAGGCCCAAGCGGCTGTCTGCCCTACCCCAGATGGTGTCCGTTGTGTCTAGTACTGTCAACCAAAAGCTGCTTATGGAGGATGGCGTTTCCCCTCTGAGGAGTGCTTGAACATGGCGGCATACTGATAATTGGTGCACAAGCACTCAATTCATGATGGTGAAGGGGGGTAGTCACAAGTGGTGCTACTGAGACAGCATTGCAGCAAGCAGCAGCATTGATCCAGAGGCTGGGCTGGGCAGTACTGCAGGCATCAGCAGCAGAAGACAACTCTAGAAGTGGGGTGGGGAGAGGCCAGTGGTGTCGATCAGGCTGTGGTGCTGGAGGATCAGGCAGCAGTGGACAGCTCTTTGAGGCACTGCGTATAGGCCGGTGGCACCAGTCAGCAGGGGAGAAGCAGAGATCTTTCCAGGGTAGAGGCCCAGGTGAGAGTGTATGTTTGAATCCATCTATTCCTATCTATTTTATGGCTTTCAAGTTCCCTTTGCTCATCCCAACAGTAGTGCAGATTTCAAACCTAGTTTTCAAGAGTGGTGTGGGTTTCAAAACCTGAACCCCGCTGGTGCATGAACCTGAGCTCCTGATGTGCATTGGGTCAGCTGTCTCTGCTGCACCACCAAACAAGGAGCTGCAGAGCTCCTATTAAAAGCCTAGTTTATATACTAGTATGTATATGATTATAAAGACTCTTGATGTTATTTCATTACTTTTAAGTCTAAGCTGCCCTTCTAAGCCTTAGGAATATTATGAATGTCATGAGGGACTCAGAAGATAAGGGTTTGACCTAATGTTTGAAAGGCATCATTCTGTAGTTACAGTAGAGAAGTGCTTTTCAGAAGTGGTTGTGAAATCTAGGCAGTGAGAATATAGCTAGCAATTAAGAACAAAGATATAAATCAAACACTGTAGATTGATCATTTTGTATTGCACTTAGTAAGAATTACTCATGGAATTTTTTATAGTTACATGCATTTGTATAAATGTATGTGCTGTATGTAAACTTTATTTCTTATTGTGGTCAAGTTAAAATATATTTGGATATCATTCTGTAGATAATTTACTGTGGCCTTCTGCTTTCAGATGGTACTTACTTAAAGACACCACTGCATATGGTTGTAATCAGTGTTAGAAACAAACTCAAGAAACTTTGAAAGAATGGGTTGCACTAAGTCAGATTGACAGTAGAAATTGACAGCAACAGGTGTTGGTGAAGATATGGAGAAAAAGGATTCCTCTTACACTGCTGTGGGAATGTAAACTGGTCCAACCACTATAGAAAACTGTATGGAGGATCCTCAATAATGAAAATGGACCTCCCATATGACCCAACAATTCCGTTCTTAGGAAGCTGCCCAAAAGACACAAAAACACTAATTCAAAAGGAAACGTGTGCTCCTATCTTTGTTGTGGCACTATTTACAGTAGCTAAGATACGGGAACAACCTAAATGCCCCCAAACAGATGACTGTATCAAGATTTTGTGGTATACATACACAATGAAATACTACTCAGCCATCTAAAAAGACAGCTCATGCCACTTGCAGCAGTATGGATGGAGATGGAAGGGATTATGCTAAGTGAAATAAGTCAGAATATAAAAGAAAAAATATCAGATGGCTTCACTTATATGTGGAATATAGGGAAACTGAACAAAGGATCAGGAAGAAGATAAAAATCACAGGCAAACCATAGAACTCAGGCATACAGCAGTGGAGGGAAGACAGAGGGGTCAAGTGAGGGGAGGGGAGAGCACAAGGGACTATGATGATGGTAGTGGTGGGAGAATTATGGGAACTACACATGATGGAAGAAATCAAATATTGTACAAAAATGAGTAACAATGTAAGAAAATATACACAAACAAAAGGCTATTGTTTCCTTGTTAATTTTCTGACTGGTTGAAAAATATGTTGATGTAACTTGGGGGTAAAGTCTCCTACTATTATTGTTTTGCCAATGTGTTTGTTACTATTCATCCTGTATATTTTGATACTTCTTATTTAGTGCATATATATTGATGAATGCTGTCTCCCAAGTGTATCGATCCATTAATCATTATATAATGTCCATCTCTGCCTCTTGGTGCCTTGTTTTAGCTGGAAGTTTATTTTTTATTTACTATAAGTATTGCTATCTCTGCCAGTTTTGGGGCCCCATTTACTTGTAAGATTGCTTTTCAGTTATTTCCGTTGAGCATATGTTTATCTTTGTAGTTCACATGAATACCTTACAGACAGTAGAAAGTTGGATTTTTTTTTGTTTTGATCCAACAGCCATTCTTTGCTTTTTAACTGGCAAGTTCAGTTTATTAACATTAAGGATGATTTTTGATATATGAGTAATTGCTACTGCTATTTTGTCTTTAGAAAATTGGACACTTTAAAAATATATATTATGGCAATACTGGAAGTCATATCACTGCCTCCCTCCCTGTTTGTTTTGCAATTACTGTTTGTTTAATGACTTTTGTAAACTAAATCTATAAAGCGTGTATTATTTAGCATATGTGATAATTGAAGTCCATATTTTGATAGTTTAGTAATTAGCTAATTATTGGCCAGAGATTTCCTTAAATACCTGGAAGCAATAAATTCCCCAGTCTTTGCTTAGATACTCTATGTGGGTGTTGTGACATGCCTTCAGCAGTCTGGTAAAACAGTGACAGCTCTTTCTTTTCCTTCACTTCCTCTTTGCACAGAATCCCAAAGGTCAGTCAATGTGGAGACTTTAGAGCTCTTTCAGGTATTTCCTGAGTATGGACATAGTCACATGTAGATGTATGACCTTCAAGAGTCCCTGGAGTGTATGGAGCTTTTCAAAAATGCTATGAACATGTCATTCCTTATAGACTTTTTGGTTAGTTTGTTATTTGCTCTAGTTGTTATCCATTGTCTCTAATTGTTTTTGACAAAATTGTTCAGGGAAAAGACAGTTTTGGGAAGCTCCAAGGCAGATTAAATAAAGACAGCCTATCGGTGGGATCTTATAGGGTACCATCAAACAGGTCAAACATTGACACTTCTCTGGCAGTGGGGCTTTGAAAGCCCTCCACTACCATTCCAAATATCCTCCACTCCCCGAAAACCTTTCTATCCCCCCTAGTGGTTACTAGGCTGCTGTTTGTAATATGATTGTGGTTTGTTCATTTTCAAGGCTACTATGCAAGGACAATGGGAATGTGACAAGTCAAAATGCTACAAAGCTTGCTGTTCTTTCTGACATTCAGCCGAATTTCTCCCCCTAGAATAAATGCTCTCGGTTGCTGCAAGTATTTGGCTAGCTTCTTAAGTTCTGAAAAATTTGATTTGACAAGTTTTGCCAGTTATCCTATATGAAGGAATGAAGGCTGTAAGTTTTGGAGGTTTAGGCTATTCTTGCTGATGTCATTCCTGATAATACTTTATCCATAATATATTAGCAAAGCAAGAACATTGATATGTATACAGTACTATTAACTAAATTATAAACTTTATTTTTTCCATGAAAAAATATTTTGGTGAATAGTCTGTGGAATCTTTTTAAAATTGTATTTATATATTCATATTCCCCTTAAATCAGGATGCTGAGTTGTCCTGTTACCACAAAGAAACTCCTTTATGCTACCCCTTTATGGTCCCTTAGTCTCCCTTCCTAACCTCTGACAACTACCAGTTTATTCTTCATTACTATAATTTGTTATTTTAAGAGTGTTATATCAAATCATATAGCATATAAAGTTTTGCTATATGCTTTTTTCCTTAAGCATAATGCCCTGAGACTCATCTAGGTTATTGTTTGTATCAGTAGTTTATTCATTTTATTGATAAGTAATAATCCATTGTATATTATTCTGGTACAGTTTATTTATCTATTTTCTTGTAAAAAGATACTTTTGTTTTTTTTTCGTTTTTACATATATAGCTACTATAAACATTGAAATACAGTTTTTTTGGCATTCATAGTTTTTATTTCTTTAGAAAAAATACTGTGTGATCACTGATAGACATTGCCAAAAAGTGCCCTAGGTTGACGGAACCATTTCTTATTTATGTAAGTAATGTATGAAATACCCAGTCATTCTGTATCCTCCTCTGCACTTGGTATTGCTGGTATATTATTTTAGCTATGTTATCACATATGTAGTGATATCTATCTCATATGGCTTTAATTTCTATTTCCCCAATAGTTAATAGTGTTGGACATATTTCATGTGATTATTTGTCATCTATATAAAAAATGAAGTTGAGAAAGATTATCTTTTGCCTATTTTCTTTTTTTTAAAGATTTACTTAGTTATGCATACAAGCACTGGGGTACAGGCCAGAGGTGTGGGGGGTGGTGAGAGAATCCATCAGACACAGCAGGATGCAGAACAGGCAGATCGACAGAAACACACTGCTGAGGGGAGCAGCGGGTGAAGCAGAAGAGGTCTGCTACGCCATATGGGTCACCTCCCTGGCCAGCGGCAGGGATCGAACTTGTGCTGCAGTGGCTGTGGTTTGCTTCATAGTGCGTTGCTTAACCCACTGCGCCACCAGGGAGGCCCCCTTTTGCCTATTTTCTAAGTGGATTTTTTTCTTACTATTGAGTGTAGGGAATTCTTTATATATTCTGGATACAAATCTCTCTTGCATATGTGATTTGCAAATATTTTCTCCCAGTTTATGACCTGTTTTTTTAACTTCTTTATAGTGTTTTTCACAGAGAAAAATTTTGAATTATTCTAAAAGTCCAATTTATTGAGTATTTTAATCACAGATCATGTTTTATTATGTCATGTCTTAGAGATCTTTGTTTAACCCTAGCTCATGAAAAATTTTACCTGTTTTAAAGATTTTATAGATTTATATCTTACCTTTAGATTTAATAGGCATGTCCAGTTTTTGTAGAAGGTGTGAAACTTAGCTTAAGATTTTTATTTTTGACCTGTATTTCATTTGTTTTTGTTCCTTCATTGTATTGTTCCTGCTTTTTTAAAAAGTTACTATATTTTAGTATAGCATTTAATTTAATTATCTAAACTTTTTTGAGCATATCTTTTCATAGATTTTTTGTATTCTAGAAATATATGTACTTACTCATCTTATTTATCAACATTTTATCATCATTTTATTTTTTTTTTAATTTATTTTATCACTTTAAATGTACAAATGTGGTTGAGTCATCTTTGGGTCTCTTTACTTTTCCTCTTAATGATATAGTCATCTAAAATACCTCTTTACATACATTGAACAACACATTAGTATTATAATTTTTCTTTCAACTGTCAAACATAATTAAAAGAACTCAAGAGAATAGCATGCCAGTTTTACCTGAATACTTATTTTTTTCATTGCTCTTGCTTTAATTTTGATGTTCCAAGTTTCTTTTATTGCTATTTCCTTTCTGTCCATTTAATTTCTTTTAGAAATTGGTTGATGACAAATTGTCTTTAGTTTTCTTTCAAATGAGAATTTCTTTTATTTCATCTTTATTCTTGAAGGATATTTTCACTAGCTACAGAATTCTGGGTTGATATTTCTTTTCTTTAAGCACTTATTAGATGTTGTGCTATATGCTTTAGGCCACCATGGTTTCTGATGAGACATTAGCTGTAAATTGAAATTATTGTTACCCCATTAAAATCATTGTTACATCTCTCAATGCAAAATTTCCATCTGCTTACAAACTTTTTAAGATATTTTTCTTTGTGCTTAGATTTCACAAATCTGATTATGAAATATTTCAACCTCAATTCTTTTTTTTGGAGGGAGTTATTTTATTAGTGGCTCAGTCAGTTTCTTTAATATATATGTTTATGTCTTTCTCCCAGTTTGGAAATTTCCAGTTTCACTTCTTTAAACATTTTCAATCCTGTGTTCTTTGTCTTCTTTTTTCTGGAACTTTAATAAATGAATGTTAGATATTTTGTTCCTACAACCCAATTCTACATCCTCACCTCAGGTTTCTTAGAATCTGTTCATTTTTCTTTTTTGTCATGTTCAGATTTTAAATTTGTATTGATTTTTCTTAAAGTTTACTTCACCCCACTGTTCACCCTCATTTTGCTATTGAGCTCACCTGATGAATTGAAAAAAAATTTGTTATTGTTATTTTTAACTCTAAATTTAACATTTTAGGTCTTTGCTGAAATTATTCCATTTGTTTAAAGAATAGAATTGCTTGTTGTTGCCCTTTTTTATAGTAGCTGCTTTAAAGTATTCAGAATTAGTGTTTGTGTTCTCACCATTAGCATCTGTTGATTGTTTTTTCATTTAAATTGAAATTGTCATAGTGTTGAATATGGCAAGTAGTTTTGATTTGTGTCCTAGACCTTTTATACATTATGTGGAGACACTTCTTTATTTTAGCATTTTTTCATCTAATTGAGGCTGGCCTACCATTTTTGATTGTGGTTAAAATGTCAGTTTAATTTTCAAAGTCTTTCCAGTGTTCCTGGTTTGCCTTACTTATGTGTTGTCCAGATGCCAGTCTAAAACTTGGGTGGTATTCCACACCATAGATAGATAGTTCTCAAAGCTTTTGCTTTGTTGATTTTGGTCAGCTTTATGCATATAGATCTACCTAGGACTTTATATGTTGATTTAGAAAATCCTTTCCTCTAACTCCCTGTTCTCTATAATCCTGTTTTCACTCTCCAGTTGGGAGGGAGTGGTGTTCTGCCTCCTGATGGTGTTATAGAGATGAACAGGATTCTGTCGAAAATCTCTGTGGCTACAGCCCTAATAGATGAGTGTTCCCATTTCATTGGTGCAGGGCAAGGATGCAAGACAGGGTCTGCTCAGAGTCTTCAGCTGGGAAGAGGAGCATACCTTATATTTATAAGGTGAGGATAGAAGACAGGGCTTTTTCCACAGTTCCCCCAGCTCGGATGGTGATATTGCCTTGTTATTGAGGGTGGCAGTAATAGACAGGGCTCTGCTTATGATCTTTGCCGCACTAGCACTCAATGGGCGAGGAGATGGAGTCTTTTTATTCATGGTGTTTTCCTAAATTAGGGCAGGTATAGTCAAAATGTTTGTTTTTCTGGACTGACCCTTTTTTCGGTCCTTTAATTAGAGATAGTGTGCTTGTCTTGGACCTTTATTTTTTCTATGTGCCTGTTAATGATTCTGGACTGTGGGTCTCTCTAGCACTCTTTTTAGGATATAATGGAAGCAAAATAAATAAACCCCCATGCTGAGATTCTGATTCCTAGAGATTTCCCTCTGAATCCTAAGGTTCCTATATGTTCATCTTTTTTTCTTTGTCTGTTAGTGTTTTATGTTAGTTCCTCTTTGAAAATTTTGGGAGAGTTTTAAAATTATAATAGTAGAAATAAGGTAGAATGTATTTACTTCATCTTGTCTGGAAAAAGACATTTCTTTTTTATTTTTTCACTATGTTTATCTTTGCTAATGCATCGCCATTTCCTATACAAAGTATGTAATTTCGCTATAATACTGGATTAATTGAAAAGAAGCCACCAGTAACACTGGACTGTGAAATTGTTAGGTTAGTCTAGTTAGTATGTCTTTGTGACTTTGAAAAGATAGGACCCATGAAAAGAGCTGGAAATTAGGTACCCTGTTATATAAAGAAGCAGATGCACTTAGGTTTTACAAAAACACTAGGTTAGTGTAAATT
The DNA here is from genome assembly GCA_019455555.1 of Galemys pyrenaicus. Taxonomy (NCBI): domain Eukaryota; kingdom Metazoa; phylum Chordata; class Mammalia; order Eulipotyphla; family Talpidae; genus Galemys; species Galemys pyrenaicus. The sequence continues at coordinate 7,048,180 of JAGFMF010011395.1, read as the reverse complement.
AAAAGCATCTATGATATGCTTTATCTAAACTTAAATGATGAAAAAATTTAAATGTTTGATTTTTCTACACTGAATAATGCGATCTTAACTGATTATTATTCGGTTTTTGGGTTGGCTATCATTATCTTATAGTAAGTGAAGTCTATAGTTCTCTGTTATAAAATTGAACATTTCATTTTATTTTTTTTTTTTTGATAAGTACTAAAAGACACCAATGCTTTTCACATTATGGTACTGTTATGTGCTTTATTTAAAATCATTCAACTGGGCCTCCCCGGTGGCGCAGTGGGTTAAGCAACACACTATGAAGCAAACCGCAGCCACTGCAGCACGAGTTCGATACCTGCTGCCGGCCAGGGAGGGGACCCACATGGCGCAGCAGACCTCTCCTGCTGTGCCCGCTGCTCCCCTCAGCAGTGTACTTCCGTTGATCTGCCTGTTCTGCTCCCTGCTCTCTGTGGTGAATCCTCTCACTCTCCACACCTCTGGCCTGTACCCCAGTGCTTGTATGCATAAATAAATAAATCTTAAAAAAAAAATCATTCAACTGTATCAGTTTTAAATACTTGTTCAGAATGATTTTAAATTTTTTGTATTTTGTATGATATAACATATAATTGTAATAATTATTTTCTGATGTCCACATTTTTGCAGTTGCAATTCTTTATTTACCCAGACAGTTTTCTTTGTTGTTATTTTTAATATTTCCTGTTTTGGCTTCTGTTTGTATATTTCCTCTACTTCAATAACAGCCCTATTAATTTTCTATATAAATCGAAGAAAAATTGGCAGGAGTGAATGATTTTAATTAGTTGGCAACAGAAAAGGGTGCCAACTTTACAATCATGCTTTCTTATGAATTAATTATCTTCAACCAATAAATAAAAATTCAGCTATTAAACATTCAGCATCTCTCTCTCTCTTTTTTTGTATAGAAGAACTAGGATATAGGCCAGAGGTGTGCAGGGTGAGTAGATTCACTAGAGATAGAGTGGGGAGCAGAACCGGTGGATATACTGAAATACTCTAATAAGGGGAGCAGCAGGTGAGGCAGAAGAGTTCTATTGTGCATATGTGGGTCAGCTCCATGACCAGAAGTCAAACTCAGGCGGTAGTGGGGATAGTGCTGAGACTTAACTGCTATGCCAACAGGGAGGCCCCAGCAATTCTCTTAATAGAAATTTCTGAAATAATTTCATGAAAGTTAACAAATATATTTAAATTGGTATTTACCCTCTGTGCTTCAGATAATGTGCCACCTAAAATATTAAAATACAGGAAAATTTATGATTCATTCATTTAATGTTTATTGAGTAATTTTTATATATATGCCAAGTTTTGCATTAGGTATTGGAGTCACAAAGATGAATAAGACATGGTCTCTGTTTTCAAGGAGTTCACACTTTAGTGAAGGGGATAAATATATGAACAATCAACTCTAACAGTAGAGTATGTGTATATAAAATATACACACATATGTATTATTTGGATATCTATTTATGTTAGAAGTATAGAATAAGATAATGTTATAAAAGCAATAGCTATGTAACCTATATATTTTCCCGTACATTATCTACATATTAATATATACATTAGTTATAACTCTTAATACCACATCTATGTAGACAATAATCTGCTAAATGTTTACTGAAAACTGTAACTTTTTTTACTCACTTTGCTGTTTTTTATTATTGTACCCATCATTAAAACTGAATTTGGGGAGGTCATTTTGTATAAATATGTTCTAGCTCTCAATATATTGACTTGTGCTTTATTATCATAAATGATTCTGCTTTTGTATAGTATTGATTAAGTGAATTAATACATGGGAGAGAATTTTATAAGCTTTCAGCTACTCTGTTAGTGTAATTTATTTTCATGCTCATATCTGAATACAAAGTAGAATTTGTTTGCCTTCATACAAACAGAAGCAGTGTTCTGTTTTCTTTCAGTCTCAGCTGTATTCCGTTCTAGAATGTAGCTCTTGGCTTAGAATGTGGGCTCTTAAAGTTCAGGATGGTGTGTCTTATTTGCTACTATATACTTAGTGCCTGGAACTGCACTAGATACCTTAGGTACTTAAAATATATTTCTTGATGTACAGTTTTGCTTTGTGGTTAGAAGGTTTCCTTATGATCTGAAATAAACAAAACCTCTTAGCAACTTATATAGGTATCCCTCTCCCCCCACCAAGTTATGTAATGTAGTATTTTATAATGTAGAATGAACATGTAAGATAAGCAGTTGAAGCAGAACACATTAATTAAATAACTGACAAAATATAAATTCGACGCTATTGAAAAGTAAGGCTATTTCCTTTAGGCATTGCTTTTGAATCCTTCTCTTTCCTAGGCTCTATACATTCCTCTCTCTAAAAAGGGCAATTATTTTCTATATACTATTTTATTTGTTTTTATGTGTACATTTATAAATGAGCTTTGCTTAAAAATTAAAAATGCAGATCAGTATAAAGATAAAAAAATCACTTATAATATGCATCTTTAAAATGAGGTTAGTAATAGTTTCTACTCTAGAGAAATAAGGCTGTTCAATGAGTTAATATTTATAAATTATTTAGATCAGTGCCTGGTACGCAGTAAATCATGTAGATGTTTGTGTTCTATTAAAATCACACAAATAAATGACATCCTCTATTCGCATTACACATGTGCACATAAATAGCAAATTTGATTATTCCTTCAAGATTTTCACAGTGATAGTAAGGAAATGAAATTCTGATAATGAACTTTGTTAGTGAAGCAGAAATACAATCTTCTCACTTGTTATTCATAGAGTAAATAGCATTAATCAGTACTCAAATATAATTGAATTTCACTTCTTATAGATATGAAGGATTTCTTTGAATAGACTTTAACGCCTTTTTAATGTTACACAAATCTGGTGCTAGTGTGTTACCTATCTGTTACCTTGGTTTATGGTATCCTTTTTTCAATAGACATATTTAATTTTAATATAGGGTCAAGTGCAAATCTTTTGTTTCATTTTGATTTCAGTAATTCTTTATTCACCCCAGGTATTTTTTCTTTATTTTTATATTTCACATTTAACACTTTAATTCAATTTGCGCTGTCCTTTCCTTTAATGGTATAAAACAGGGCTTGTCAAACCACAGGTCAGACCTGGTTCAAATTAATCACTATGGCTTTTTAAGTGTTAGGTATTTAATCTCTAAGTGTCCTCAGAAGCAGGTTTCTTTAATATCAACTTTTTCTATTCTGCACTTAATTAATTATATTTTTTCTTTAAATGATCTTGAGTATTTAGAATGGCCTTTCTTACACCCTTGTGCTGAAAATCAGCTGATGTTTATTTAATGTGATAAATCTACCTAAAGGTAATGGTCTGAATTTAGTGAGCTAAGGAAAACTTTGGTTTGATTTCATGTCTGTAACAAAGAATCAACATTTGTTGAGATGCCACTAAGTGCCAAAGAGTGTACTATGCATTTTAATAGTAAGCTAAACATATAGAAAAATTTAGGGAGTAGTAATAAAGCACATAATATGCATTTTAATATGTAACTTTATTTTAGTCCCCGTTTTTTACAAGTGGATTATAAAATGGTTAAGTAACTTCCCAAGTGCTAAATAATGGAGCCAATATTTAAACCTCTGCCTGCTTGACTCCAAAGCTGATATTTTTCCATATAAAAACTGACAAGAACAAATGGGGATATCATGTTGTTTCTTTATTAACCTCCAATATGTCAGATCAAGTCCTCACCATCTTTATTTTCTTTGACAGTATCTTGTGGATGAAATACAGACACTTAGTGTCTATCCTCTGTTCCTTTGAAGTTATTTCAGAAAACCTCATCTTCTAAGCACTCTCATATGTTGTGACAGCAGGTCCCTTTGTGAACCATCCTGTTCAGAATAAATAATCTGTGCTATGCCAGCATGACTTATTGCTGCTACTTCCTTCCTTTGTGTTTTCAGTAACTTCACCATTAAAGTATATAAAATATTTTAGCCATGTGCGAGTGCCTGAGTGAGTAGGGCAGTTCCCCAATTGCTTGGCCAACTGCCTGAGGACAGTGCTTCCTTTGATAGCACAGAAGAAAAGATAGAATAACAATTAGGTTTCTCATACAAGATTGGTATGCGGGGTCGTATTATTTCTCCTCTAATGATCCCCACAGACTATTGCCAAGAGATGTTGAAAGATCAGAGGACCTATACATGAGATTTATTTCTGTCCTTCCATTAACTCTTAAGTCTTTGTGATGAGAGCAGAAAGAACTTGTTGAGCAAGTGCCTTTGTTGAACAGGTGTTGCTAATTGTAAATGCCTTCTGGACTTGGAAGATGAATTTTACATTATATTTGTGAGACTGTTTAATCTAGAAACTGCCTGTAAGCATAGGGTGCATGGATGGTTTCTTTTTTTAAACCAGATGGTATCTTTAAAATGCTATTTATATTTAATTATGAGAAAACATAATTACATTAGAAAAATTTTGGAGAACAGACAGGGAGAATAAAACCATCCACAGCCTTGCCACTCTAATAGAAATAATAGTAGTATTCTGATTTGTTTTGTACTTAGACATTAAAAAATAATCATGGAGCTGATTTTCCAGATATTTTATTATCTCTTTCAGATCCAAGGTTATATGATTTATAGTGATGATGCCAAAAAATCTGAAAAAGTTTGTGTTGTTGTGTATAGTCATAATGTGCAAATACCCTTCTATCATGGACTAATTTGTTATCCTGTTCATTTTGAATTATTAATTAATTCTTGTAATCTGTTATGGAAAGTAGTTTTTATTGTTCATAATTTACTTAACTTTTCTCAGCTATGAAAATAATGAGCCTATTTTTTGAGCATTTAAAATTTTTTGAGAAATGTACCTTTCTTTGTAACTCTCTAAAAATTAATGATAGTTTGTGAAAAATGTTTATTATGGCAAATCACCATAGTTTTTGAATTGTCCTAATACTAAATGTACTCCTTGGGGATCAGTTGTTTTTGGTTGCCCTTTTAGCATAGCTAATTAAGTTGTTGTATTTATATGCTATTATGTAATTTAGGTAACTGGAAACTGCAGAGAGCCATTTTCAGTTTTGTTTTTGCTACCGTGTAAGACCAAAATGTATGTAGAAATCTCAACCATGCATTCTTTCTAAATGTTTTTGAATGTTTTGCAATTTGCCCAGCATTGTTCAAAATTCTTGGGTTGTAGAGGTACATAAGAGAGACTCCCTACTTACAGGGGTTCATTTACATAGAATTATTAGGATGTATGTGCGTCTTTGATATATTGTCTTACTGTTTTTATGTAAATTTATTAATTTCTTTTCAAATAATATATACATATAGTTCAAAGGTTAGAAAAAGTATTCAGTGACAGATTTTTTTCAAAACTGCCTCCTACTCTACCTATTCTCCTCTCCTTAGGAGACTAGCATCCCCAAATGAAATGTAAGTATTTTAAGGCAGGAATAATTAAATTTTTGAATTTAGTTTTGATAAGAAAAGTCAGTTTTGGCAAGAGTACTTTAATTTATTGAGTGACCATTATTTACCAGGTGATTTCCATGTATGTTACTTAATCCTTTTACTATCCTTTATCTAGTACTATGATAATATTATTAATTACAGAAGTTCAATAAAGTTAAATAAATTGCTCCTGATCCCATGTAAATGCCAAGGAACATAACTGAAAATAGTAGCTAGCTCTAAATTCTCTGGAACCCATTCTCTTTTCACTCAGCTATCTTATACAAAATTATTGCTCTGGAATTCCTGTTAAACTTACTTTAATAGGTTGCTATTACTTTTTTCTTAGTACTCAAGCTGAAGGTGATAAACTTAAATAATTAATGGAAGAAATTTGAGAATATATGTCTGAAGAAAAGATTATAGTTTTAGTATGATACACTCAATATTTAGTTGCTCATGATAATAAGAATTAAAAAAATCACTTTATCTTGAATTTATATTCCATTATGGAGCTGCTGTCATATGTATGTTCAACTTAAAAAAAATTAAGCTTGCACTTCCTAAACAAATACCATCTGGTAGTGAAGGAACATTTTTGGGGTGTGTGTGATAAAACAATTTGGCACTGAAAAGTTGCCACATACAATAATTCAGATTGACTATATAATATTTGTTGACTACTATGGAAAAGATTTCAGCATTTATTGATAATTGATTTATTGACTAGCAGTGTGACAAATATTCTCTTCTATTATTTGTAAGTATAGTTTCCTATTCTCATAGGCAAAGGTAGTGACAGTTTTCTAGTCAGTTTCTAAAACACTGATCTACTTGCTGTGTAAGTAAAATGCAAAAAAAAACCCCAAAACAACCGATCAATCCATTTATAGGTGTATACAACTATTAAAATATTTGGCATTATGTAGGGAATTATGTAATTGTTAATGGAAACATTCATATTTCCCTCCTGAATATGTACAGATATATTACACTGTGGCAGAAAGGTTTACGGTATTTTTTAGTGACTATAGTGAAAGATTAAAGCAGCAGAAGAGGTGTGGGAATGTGGCAGTAGTAACTTTGAATACTGATAGTAGAGATGGGGCAGCTAGAAAGTGTTTAGTCTGTGCTGTGCTGTTTTTTAATTTCATTTATGATTACATTTATATTAGAGAATAGAAGTTTTTCACTATGTGGTCTGTTTACTTTACCCCTCCTCCCTTTTTTGGATACTTCTGATATTATAGTTTGATGGCTTATTTTATTTTGGTATCTTTTCATAATAACCTTTCTCTTCCAAGGCCAATGATAACATGGTTTGTGGTAGATTGGTGACTTCTTACAGATCCATAGGATATAAGTTTCTTTAGTTCTTTTCTCTTGACATCCTTAGGTTTCCCAGAGCAGAATCTGTATTTCATGCCAGAGGCTATCTGCCAGACTGCCTGATTGCTAATGCCTTGAGGGCCAGATTGGGGAAAGAGTTTTGAGTTGTTAACATTCATTATCAAATATTTAATTTAATTTCTCTTGTATTAGTACATGCCCGTACCTGATATCAGTCTCCTTGTTTTTTTGTTCTTTTTTTTTGCTATGATCTTATGGAATTTCCCCCCCCCTTTTTTTTTTTAGATTTATTTATTTATGCATACAAGAACTGGGGTACAGGCCAGAGTCGTGGGAGGTGAGAGGATTCACCAGAGACAGAGTGGGGAGCAGAATAGGCAGATTGACTGAAACTCACTGCTGAGGGGAGCAGGAGGTGAGTGAGGCAGGAGAGGTCTGCTGTGCCATGTGTGTCCCCTCCCTGGCCAGGGATCGAACTTGGGCTGGGTAGAGCAGATGCTTCACAGTGCGGTGTTCAACCCACTGCGCCACCAGGGAGGCCCTCCCCTGACTTTTCATCTTTAAAATTTATTAAACTTCTACCTGGTAGGGTCTCTTTATCTCATCTGGTTGGCAAACTGTAGAACCTTTAATGATGTGTTTTATCCTTAGCTTAAGTAAACTTATCTCCATTATTTCTTCAAATGTTTTCTTCCTTCATTTAAAAAATTTCTCTGTTATTCCTTTTGGCTAAATGTTCTCACCATTACTTTTATTCTCTGGAGTCTTGATTTTTCTTTTATATTTGTTTTCTCTTTATCCCTCCCTTGTAACTTTACTGAGAGAGTTCCTAAGTCTGAGGTTGCGATGAACTGATTTGCCCTTTAGCTGTTACAGTTTTTCTCATCTAATGTTTCCATGTGATCTTTTTCTTTTTTCTTTTTGGTTTTAATCCTATTGGCTCTTTTTAAGTTTTAATTTATCATAGCTATTTAAAAAAATGTAGTCTTTGTATCAGTAAGGACCCAGTAAGTAGACAGAAACTACCATAGTAGAAATAGCGACTGCCAGAGTTGCTTTCACCTCTGAGGTCAGGGAAATAAAGACAAGTTGGCATTTGTAAAGTTCAGTGACTTTGGAAGATGGAGCCCATTGTCACTGGCGCTCCAGATGTCTGAAAATGGGGCACTGAGTAGAATGGGTTGGTGTTTCAAATGTTGAAAAAATTGTAGAGGCAATTCAGGTACTGATCTGGAGAGGAACTGCTACTATCATAGTTGTCAATGGCACATAAAGCAGGAGGTAAACAATCAGAACGCACATGTGAAAAAACAAACAGGAGGGAACAACCTCTTCCAGCCTCCAAGTCTCCCATTAGCACCTCAGATGAGCAGAGCCTCACATGGAGTCTGAGGCAGAGAGAAATGAGGTGGGTAGAGGCCCAGCACCAGAGTCTCAGAATCAAGTGTGAAAGGATAGGTTTGGAGCTGGGAAGTGGTGACTGAATAATGGACGCATCCAGTCTGTTTCAAATCTCTGCCCTGGTGGTATATGTTTTCCATTTCTGAATTTTCAGGTGAATTCAATTTGCCATGGTCATGCTATATTATCCATTTTATATACTGCTATTTCAGTTTGGTAATGGATTAAGGATTTTTGCACCTGTGTTCATGGGGGATATTAGTAGCTTTTATTTTTTTAATAGACTCTTGTTTTGGTATCAGAGTAATAATGCTACTTTATATAATAAGAGGCAACGTGACTACTATTTTTTGAAAGTGTGATTTTAAGATATATAAATATCTGTGAAAAGTATGTATATTATTTATTCCTTAAATGTTTGAAGACATCTAAGCCTGGGGTTTTCTTTGTGGAAAAGGTTTTTTAAAAATTTTTTATTTTAAAGTTTTCTAACTTATTGCAAAAATACAGAGAACCGTTGTATCCAATGCCTGTTTTTCAGACCTAACAATTTACCTGACTTTGGTGTGTGTAGTAAGACAAATAGCACTAGTACATTTCTGTTAAGGTTTTCTCTGTAATGTTGGGTTCTGTGAGTTTTGACAAACACATGCAGTCATGTATTCACAAACATGATACCACCTAGAAGAGTTCCAATACCCTAAAAGTTCCTTTTGTGACCTCTTTGTTTTTAGCTCTTCCTTGATGTTGAGGGAAAGCTTTTAATTTCTCATATTAAATAGGATGTTAGTTGTAGGTATTTTTTTAATTGAAGAAATTTTGTAAATTTCTGGTGTTGAAAACTTTTTTCCTGAAGCATTGTTGGGTTTTTTTTCAAATTCCTTTTTTGGATGTATTGATAAAATCATGTGATTTTTCTTCTTTTGCCTCTGATGTGATAGGTTACACCACTTGGGTTTTGAATATTGACTGTGCATACTTGGGATAAGTCCAATTTGGTCATGGTGTACAAATATTTTTGTGCATTGTGGTATTCAATTGCTAGTATGTTGTTGAATATATTTACATTGTGTTCATAAGAAATATTGATTTGTAATTTTCTTTTTTTTAAATGTTTGGCTTTTATATGAGGGTGATGATGCTCTAAGACAATCAGTAGAAAGTATTCTCTTGGCTTCCTTCTCTGGAAGAGATTGTAGAGAATTGCTATAATTTTTTCTTAATGTTTGTAAGAATTTACAAATGCAGTCACTTAAGCCTGGTGAGTTCTGTCTTGTAAGGTTTTCAACTGTTTATTCAATTTCCTATAAGATGTACACCTACTCAGATTATATGTTTCTCCTTGTGTGACCTTTTACAGATTGTACATTCAAGAAACTGAAGAAAATGGTCTTTTAGTCAGTTATCATATTTCTGGACATAGATTTATTCTTAATATTTATCTTTTTAAAGTTATGGAATCAGTAGTGATAAATTATCTTTCATTTCTGGTATTAGTTATTTGTTTCTTCTCTCTGTTTCTTATTAACTTACTTAGGGATTTATCATCTCACTGGCCTTTCCAAACAAGCAGTTTTGGTTTTGTGATTTTGCTGTTGTTTTGCAGTTTTAAATTTCATCTATTTTTGCACTAATTTTTATTATTTTTTTCTGCTTACTTAACATTTAATTTGCTTGTGTTAAGGTTTCCTCAGGTGGATGCTGAGTTTTATTTCTTTTGTTTTTTTTTTTCATTGATGAATTCTATTGAACATTTATTTACTTATTTATTTTTATTTTTCTTGTCCTTATTCATGTATTTTTGACATCATTTGTAGTCCCCATGGAATTCCCACCACCAATTCACCAGTGCACCACCACCTCAGTCCCTTGTGTTCTTTCTGCTCTCATCCTATTCACTGCCCCCACCAAAGTGTGTTTGTAATATATGCTTTCTATTTCTAAGTACTGATTTAACTGTATATCGAAAATTTTGATAGTTTTTGTCCTTTTCAATTAGTTCAAAATATTTCTGGTTTCTGAGACAACTTCTTTTACCTTTGTTTAGTTAAATCTACAGATATTTCTTTGATTTCCCACTATAGTTTTGTTATTGATTTCTAATTTAAGTTTATTGTGAATGCAGAACATAATTTGTATTGTCAAAATTTGCTGGAGTGTAATATGTCCAGATTGTGATCTCTTTTGATGATTGTTCCTTAGAATAGTGTGTATACTGCTATTTCTGTAGAAAGTATTATAGAATGTGAATTAGACACATTTTATTGATAATGCTGTTCACTTCAGCTATAACTGTTATGTGTTTTGGATCTGTCTTGAATGGGAAACAAAGTCTTTAACTGTAACAATAGATTTGTCTGTTTCTTGTGGTAGGCCTATCAATTTTTGTCTCTTGTATTTCCACAGTTTTTAGGCTCACACATGTTAGGGGTTTTTGTCTCTTTGGGCAATGCACCCTTTTAACACTATGGAGTCCTGCTCTTTATCCCTAATTTTCTTCAGTCTGAAGTTGACTTTAGAAAATTCGAAATTAAAGCACCAATTGTCTAGGCACTGGTGAAATATTTTCTCTTGATGATAGGATTATTAAGGGAAGTAGAGAGCTGTGGCAATATTTCAAAGTAGTTATTTTCCCCTTTCCATTACTGGATGCAGGGGGGCAATTTTTCTCTGATCTTAACAGTGAGCAATTGGTGAGGGTCCTAGAGATAAAATATATGGCATTGTGGTGGCCTGACTAAGACTATGACCCTATGGAATTTTAGACTCTCTATATAGACCACAGGGAGTCTCCAGCAATTAGTTAATCGTAGTTAAAAGTGTTCTGTGGATTCAGGCTCTAGATGTAGGCTTTTCCACCTGGGACTGGACTTTGGTTGACTGTGTTAATCTGGACCCACTTGTCTGTTTCTCTAGTGTTCTGGCAGGAGTTTGCTCTGTGACCTAAATTTTAAGAAGCGTTTTGATCGTTTAGTTTGTCGAAATTTCTTCATGTTGTGCTGATGCAAGTGATGATTTCCAAGCTCTTTTTGTATCAGACTGGACAATAAGACATACTCTTATTGGAATGCAGGAAGGGAGAAGTTCATTGTTATCATTGTTGGTACATTGTCAAAGAAATGTATGCTGTAATTACATTTTCATATTGGATCTCAACATGTTGTAGTGATGATCAGATACTTTGAGGTTTGACTATCTAAAGTATTTGAAAAAGGAGAATAATTTTGTACTCTTGATTGTGTTTAAAGACAGGACTAATACTACAGTATATAAGATACATATTTTTTGGGGAATCTGATGCAGATGTTTCTATATTTCACAAAACCCTGAGGTAATTCCTGAGTAGGAAATTAAAATTTTTGTCTTAATTTTTTTCAAATAAAGGTTTTGAAATTAGAAACTGATTTGTAGATAGATATGTGTATGTTTATAGTAAAGATTTTTGGTGTGAATTAAGAGTAACATGACTCTCTGTAGTTTCACTGTGTACTTTTTAAAATAGATCTTTTCATTTACATACTTACTTCAATGTTTGTTATTTTTAACATACATATTATTTGGTTAAGAGCAATCTTGAATTGTACTCCACTTGATGAGCTGTCTGGTATTGTTTTTTGTATTATTTCTATGGAACATGGTTTATTCTAAATTGTTACAAGATTTTTGTCTTATTCTCAAAGAAATACATTTATACATTTTCAAAACAGACCCCAATTTCATCATAGTTTGCTTATGTTTATGTGATATTTGGTGCTAATCAATCCTTTATTATAATCCATTATACAACTATATGCTATATGATGAACAAAACTTACACTTTCTGAAGTTTATGCCAAGAACACAGATATTCTTTTTTGGTTCATAAAGAGTTACAAATTACCTATTATGCTCATTCATTAAGGCATAAAAATATATCAGGGCATATCGTTTCATTTATTGCTTATGTCTTTAAAAAATAGGAACACACTGGAAAAGAAAACTTAATTCTCAACATTGATATAAACTTCTAGTGAAAGTCCTATATTTTGGTGACCAATTATAGTTACAAATTATTAGCCTTTCCTTGGGGAATAAGAGTGAATCAACTGGTAGAAAGTCATATGTTTACCTCTCAGGTTCATTCCTGGGTAAGGCATGGCAACCCAAGTTTCAGAGGCAACCTTATCCTTCTGTATGATCTTTATATACAATTTAAATATCCAGTGCTATTTCAGTGAAGCATTAGGTTAATTATAGTTTAAGTGTATTTTTAGTCTGTAATAGTTATATGAATAATTTACATTAGCTTATGAATATTTTAAATTTAATATACATACTTATTTCAGTAGCTGTTTTCAGGTAGAATTAATCTATAAGCTTCCAGTACCTTTATCTGCACGTCTGAGTAGTAAATAAATTCATCTGTAATTCTTTTAAAATACATTTATAAAAACCTCCATTTTATTTAAAATATTTATCCCTTAATTCAATTATACTAAGAAAGAAACTAAAAACAGTAAAGAGGAAATCTGCTTATCTTCAGTAAATGGAATGAAAATGTTTAAAGTGTAAACATTTTAAAATCTTCAATATTACCATTAATAAATAGATGCAGAAAACTAGAGGTATAAGTCATGGAATCACTAGAAAAGCTGTAGAGTTTTAATACGAATCTTCTTTTTATTAGGAACAAACGAGCAAGTTTTTTGTGTCAAATTAATTGAAATGTATAATTCCAATATAAAACAGCGTATTAAGCTTTTCTTTGTAACAAATCTCATTTTTCATTTTTTTACGGCCACAAATCTGTAGATAGATATTTCTTCCTAGTCCAGTGCACTCAGTTGTGCAAACTTATCTTTTTAGGGTCAAAGAAGAACACAAACCACAACCGACACAGTAAGTAAATATATTAAGAGTGCAGTAAGCTTGACTCTGTACCTTTGCCACATTCTGCTTTCTGCACCTTGGATGGTATTAGCTTACACTAATACTGGATAGGCTGCAGCTAGTGTGTCTTCTGCTTTCTGACTCTGGCTTGTAAGAGAGCTGCCTGCAGCTTCTTACTTCATCCACATGTTGACTGGATATAGTTTTTTGCTGCCTGCTTGTGGAGTGGTTAAGTGTTCAAATTAATTTCCCTATATTCTGACTGCCTGGGTGATAACTGGAGCTCACATTTTCATTGGCTGTAGCTTTTGTGCCTGTGTATTTTTATTATTATGGATTAAAAAAAAACATTTGACCTACTTTGTTATTCATTTGGTTATTCAGTCACATTATTTGCTTATTTAAACAGGTGGTTTCCCTTTAGTGGGATCACTGAACTGGTAAATAACGTTCTTCAGCCCCAGCAAAAACAACAAAATGAAAAGGAGCCCCAGACGTAAGTAAGCTGATCTGTATAGACTAAATACTATCTCTCATAGTATAACACACTCAAAAGTATGTGTTAAAGTACTTCCCTTGGAATACCATTACTCAGAAATGAAAACTGTTAGGTTATGAGGTTGATACTTTAACCTTGACTTATCCCATGGAAACTTAAAAAGAATACAAGGATTATTTACAGGGTAGTGAAAATGAAGTGTTAATTCTCCCCTCCCCCCAATTTTAGTATAAATAATGTGCAGTAAAATATCTTTATCCAATATAATATCTTTATTTTATATTTATATTTTCTCAAGTAACATTTTATATTTATAAACTTTCTCAAGTAATGCAATATGTTCCAAAGTGTGCTTCTTTCAAAAATAATTGCAGAGGACATTAAGAGGTACTAACCCCCTAATTTAGTTTTTGGTCAGATACTTTTGTAAAGGTTCTTGTGGAAAAGATTAAACAGATTTCTTTATTATAATATTTCTCTGAGTATCTAAATATGTCCAAAGGTATTATAACATTCAATGTTTACTAAAATTATTTGATCACTGAATCCTTTTTTCACTGAACATTTCATTAGATTACAAAACATAATTTGGGAAATGCAGCAATTTATGCTACCTTGACCTGAAACATTAAGAAGGTCAGTTTATCTAATTAGTAATTGGTGGATAAAATCTTATTGTTAAAACATTGTTCACATCTACTTTTTAAAAATGAGGTACAAACAGTATTATTTATGTTGTGAAATGGAAGTAATCTGAGAAAGCGAGAAAGACTGCATCTATTTAAATTCCAGTCTCCCCATAATAACTGACATCTTATTCAGAAATGTTTTTACCAGTCAGCCTCTCTGCTTTTTAAAAACAGGAGTTATATCCATAGAGAAGATGGTTTGGTTATAGGAATGGGCAGATCCAGAAAGATATGAACTCTAAGAGAGAATGAGAATGACTTATTTGATTTCTAAGAGGAAATATTTAGAAAAACATTTACATTTTGCCTCTCATGCAGATTAGAAGTAGAAAGTCTTTTTTTGTCCTATTGAGCATAATTTTCTCAGCCATTTAAAGTCACATTGAATGCATGTCTCCTTAGTGTTTCAGTTGACGTAAAACTAGTAGTTGATCTATAGTTCTAAAATAGGAACTGTTGCTGCATTTAAACTAGTAAAAGTCAAGACTTTGTCCTCTCTACTATTTTTTCATTGACATGTAATGATATGGTTGATACATAGTAGGAGTTCATAAATACTTCTTCCCACTGATTTTACATGTCTTATTCTTTTTGGCACAAGGATACTATATCACAAGACAGAAATAAAATGGCGTAATATTAAAATGGCACACAATGCTATTGTTTTGCTGATTTTTCCTTGAGGCAAAATAGTAATGTCATCAGGAAAATAAGTTATAACTTAGTCTCAACTTAAAATGACTTCCATTATGTATGTTTTTTGTAAGTTTTAGGAAATAATTAAGTCATGTTATTTAGTAGATTATAATGGATATTAAATAAAATAGACTTAAACTAGACTATCAACTTAAAATGTGATCTTTAATTATTGAAACGAAGTGACATTTGATTGGCGTAAGCAAACATCAAAGCAAATTTGAAAAGAAGTAACTTTACTTCAATATTAGAAATAACTTAGCATGCTTTTAGTTTGGGATAGGAAGATGGTAGGAGAAAAGACTAGTAATGTGTTATTTCCTTTAAAGTTCCTTGAACAATTAATTTATTCTAGTTATAAGTTCAGTGATTTAGGCAGTGTAGAAAATTCAGAATTAGATTCTTCAGTTGCTCTTTTCTTCATCTTATATTACAGTTCTACTGAAGATGTCTGGTATATATTGTTTTTCTAGTAGCTTTCTTTGGAAGGGTGGAGCAGGGAACTTGGGACCTCCCCTGTTCCCTGAGGCCCACCCTGTTAACACTTTTGCACCTTCCTTTTTTACCTTTGTCTTTTCTTTGATCAGAGTTCTAGGCCTTTTTTCTGAGTCATCTTGTCTCTTTGAATATCACTGGAGTGGGATAACTTCTTCTGTGTTTACTTTCATTTGTCATTCCATAAATTTATTTCTGAGAACTGAATTCCAGGTATTCATTTTAACTTGTAACTGTTAAAATGTAGGACTTAATGTTTTTCTTATTCTGTATAAACATTTTCATAGTATAGCTAGGTTTTCTATCAGATAGCATTAAAAATCTAGCATTTCCAGGACAGTAATTTCATTTTAATGAATTTATGTAAATCTCATTTTCTCGGTATTCAAAGTTATAATAATGTAGGTCTGTTGAAGTTTGTATATTTGGAGTTTATTTATAGTTCTTTAATGTAACAGGGAGATTTGCTAGTTTTGATTTGAATAGTTCATGTGAAATTGTAGGTATAAGTAAAACAATGTAAATAACTTTGACTTTCCATAAGTTTTGAAGCCTAGAAAATCCAGTGGGCCATTTTTTCCAGTCAGTTCATTTAACTTTTTTGCGGAAATTGCTTAATATATAAAATAAAGAGTTTTTATTTTACTGTTTTTTATTTCACTAATTTTTACATCAGCATTCAATTGAAGGAAAGGTTTCTGTAAAGATGATACAGGTTTTATGTAAAGTGTAAAACAAGTCCCTGCATAGTTAAGGATGAGTGTATTAGGAAAAAAATGATAAATGTTTGTAAAACACCTGTTATTTTAATTTGTTTTCTGATAACATTAAAGGTAAGTAAGAAAGTTTCTAAAAACAAATTATTTAAACGAATATCTTGAAATGTTGATGTTCACGTAGTAATAATTATGTTTTTCTGACAATGAATAATAAATACACTTAAAAATGGCTAATAAAGTGAAAAATTGAGTCACTGGAATCAGACTGTAATTAAGGCATATTCATATTCAAAGGCTTCTTTGAATATGAGGCTTTTTAATAGGAAACAATGCTAAGAGGAAGAGCATTTTAAGCACTGGGAACATCATATGTGAAAGTCTTAGGTAGTGAAGGGTTTGGGAGACACAATGCAGACCAGCACAGCTGTAATATGATTGACAGGAGGAAATGTGGCAGGAGATGAGGTTCCAAAGCTACGATTCAAATGAGGCCATGGTTTAAGGAATGATAAGGAATTTCTATCTGTGTCATATGAAGAGAAGATGAGTATGAGAGGATTGAAAAGGAGACTGCTCAATTAGTAGAGTGAGTGAGAAGGGAAGGGAAGCGAATAGTGAGGAGGCTTTTGTGAAAAACTGCCAGAGACCATGCTGACTTGCACCAGGTCGATTACAGTGAAGATGGGGAGAAGTGGATGGGGATATATTTGAAAGTTGAAATGATTTGTTAGTGGAGTGGATTTGGAGGAGTTTTGTAAGGAAAGGACAAGAATCAAAGATGTGTATGAGAGTTCTGACTGGAAGAACTGATTAACTATGCCATTAATTATGATCGAGAACAGGTTAGGGTTATAGGGAGATGTTTTGTACTCTCTTAGGTAGCAGTGAAAGACTAAAGGAGATTAAAAATGTGGTAACAGTAAAACAATATGAAAAAATACTGAAAACTTTTAGTTGCTCATTAGAGATATCACAATACAATAGTAAATACATAGTCAGCAAAGTAATTTTAGACAGGGGTAGCAGAGAGTTATTGGAATATTATTCTTCTGTTATTGGGTAGAAACTGTCTAATTTGTCTTCTGCTTGATCCAACAGTCATTAGTTAACTGCTTTTTATCTTGAAATATCATCTATATCTGGAGGATTCTTAAGATTCTCCTATGTAAGGTTTTCTGCTGGAGCAGATTTTAAAGTGTAGGCAAAATTGCTTTGTCTTTCTAATCATGAAACATGAATCTAAGAATCAACATTTTGAGGATTCTACTGAAATGCTAAATTGTTAACATGACTTATTAGTCTTTTCCATCAAGACTCCAAGACAGTTTTTCTCTCCTGTGTCTTTTAGAAGACAGAATTTCTAGGTTTCAGGCCTTAGAATGTTCATAGAAGGATATTTTGGAAACACTGCTCGTACTTGTTGGTGATAAGATTATGTTTGTGACACAATTCCTTTGCCTTACTTAATCCTATTAACTGTAATAAGGCTCAGTCTAGGATCAGAGGTAAACTTTCTAAATGAACGGATAACCTATAATGAGCTCATTAGGGAAAGCTGGTAGATCCCCCAAAGAGTTGATTTTGTTTTTTTTAAAGGCTAATGACAATGACAATTGAGTGGTCCTTGAAAATATTATCAATTTAATTTTAGTTTAAGAACTCCACATTGGGCCTCCCTGGTGGCCCAGTGAGTTGAGCACTGCACTGTGAAGCATCCACTGCACAGCAGTGTGAGTTTGATCCCTGGCCAGGGAGGGGACCCACATAGCGCAGCAGACCTCTCCTGCCTCGCCCGCTGCTCCCCTTGGTAGTGTATTTCAGTACATCTGCCTGTTCTGTTCTCTGCTCTGTTTCTGGTGAATCCTCTCACCTCCCGCAACTCTGGCCTGTACCCTAGCTCTTGTATGCATAAATAAATAAATCTTAAAAAAAGATTCTACCTTTTCCCACTTTTACTGAAAACTGAGGGTGGTACACACAAAGAAGTTTTCATGTAAGCAGTGTGCTTAGTGGTGCTTCACTGGTCAGAGCAATAGAATTGGGTTTGTGAAATGGAGGCAGCTCCTGCTTATATGTGTTTCCAGGTTCACTGTAGATCTTCAGTCTGAATAGTCTAAGGTTGACTGCATCTGTCATGTACCTTAAACCCCTCTTGAATTACTTTTGGCTTAGAAAGGGGTTAAGATGGGCCTCCCTGGTGGCGCAGTGGGTTAAGCAACGCACTATGAAGCAAATCTCAGCCACTGCAGCATGAGTTCGATCCCTGCTGCCGGTCAGGGAGAGGACCCACATGGCTCAGCAGACCTCTCCTGCTGTGCCCGCTGCTCCCCTCAGCAGTGTACTTCTGTTGATCTGCTTGTTCTGTTCCCCTCTGTCTGTGGTGAATTCTCTCACACCCCACACCTCTGGCCTGTACCCCAGTGCTTGTATGCATAAATAAATAAATCTTAAAAAAAAAAGAAAGGGGTTAAGAAATATAGAAAAATTGTGAATGAAAATGCATTCTGAATTGTTGACCAAAGTAGCGAACTGCTTGTTTCCAAGTAAAATTTTTAATAAAATGTAACATGTAGTCTAAGAAGTAGATAAACTAAAAATATACAGTTCGTTGAATTGCCAGACTGTGAACATACCTGAAAACTATCACCCTAAGGAATATTACCAGTCCTTCAGAAACTGTTCCTTACGCTTTGCTTCCAAGGAGAATTACATCCCACCCCCAAGGGTAACTTTTATCAAGAGTTCTCTCTAGCAGCACAGATTATTGTTGCATGTTTATATTTAGACTTTATAAAAGTGGTATCATATAATACATATTTTATTGGGTTAGATTCATGAAACCTGCACTATTAAAAAAAGAAAGAAAGAAGAAAAAAAAAAGAGCCTTCCAGGTAGATTTGGTATTAGCAAGATTTGGGAATCAGTGTAAAGTATCATACAAATTTATTTTATGTGTTTACAAACTTGTGATCGTTTACTACTGTGATGTTTAGTTACCAACAACATAATCGAAAGTCAATGCTGTTCCATGAAGTCTTACACTTATTTATACCAATCTAAGATTGGATGCAGTTAAGTTCACAGAAATTGTAAAAAATATGATTGAAATTTTTTTTCTTAAAAATATTTTACATGGTGAGTACATGGTGTTGTATCTAGACAGCAGAGCATAAAAGTATTTTGTTCTCTGAAGTCTGAAATTTTTCACTGAGGTACTTTATTTTGATTAAGTAGAATGAAGTTGGAGGTAGAATATTTATAGTGGTCTTATAACTTTCTTCTTTTTATCATCTTTTTGCAGAATTGTATTTGTTAAGTACTTTTTCATTCTGTAGGGGAAGGGGAAGGAGAGGGATCGAAATGAGGGCAGGGAGCGTGCAAGGGACTTAGGTGATGTTGCACAGGTGAATTGGTGGTGGAAATTTTATGGGGACTACACCTGAGAAAAGAAAACAAACACTGTATAAACAATGATTCAAAGAAAACAAAGAAAAACTACTTTTCTTTAAGAAAGAGATTTCAGAGAAGTAATGAAACATACTTTCTCCTCTGCAAAGATAGGAGTATCTCCATACTGAGAATGAGTCATTTTCTAGTGTCAATAATAAATTGATTATACTTTCAGTTATTGTTAATCAGTATCTAATATCAATTTATTTCATCTTTTGAATTGAATTATCATTTAAACTCCAAAGATTGTATATCTGGTGATTATATGAAAGGTTTATTTTTTTCAAGGAAGAAGAAATGGATCTTATGAATTTAAATTGCTTTTGGATATCATGAAACAAAGATGCAAAGCCATTTATGTTAAAGATAAAGGATTAATATTATCTAAAGATCTTGATGTGAATTTTGGTATAAATAGTATTTCAATTTTTTTTTCTGGTATATATAGTTACAAACTGTTTTGAAGAAATATTCTTAGTGTAAAAGAGTAATCAAATGTTTGGCTTACTTTTTACAGTTTCATAGTATTCTCAGTGTTTTCTTACTGAATTCTATAACTTGTGATGACACAAACTAAGTTGAATATCAGATAACATGAGAAATAGTCCTCACCATGGAATTCAAAATAGTTTCCTCCAAGCTGCCCTTCCCACTTCTTCTACTTTTCTTCCCCCTTCTTCTCTTATGCACACTTTATACCAAATGAGAACACCTTCGGTCTCCTGAATTCTCCATCTGCTTTCATGCTGTGCATATGAAATACTTCAGGTTGAATCATTCTTCTTTTTCTGCCTATCATAATTTTTGCATATCTCCAAGTCCAGAATGTGAAGGATGTTTATAGACTGAGAAATGTCTCTTGTATGAAGTCATGCCAAAACCAATCATAATTAATGGGGATTCTATTTGTGCTCCAGTGCCCTTTTCAAAAAGAAGAGTGCAGAAGAGGGTTTATTTTGTCAGATGTCAAAACAAGTTACAAAGCCAAAGTATTATATATCCTGGAATATATGGAGTTCTTTATTTTATTTTTATTTTTATTTTTTGCAATCATCCCTCTAGTGAAAGTTGTTTTATTTTTACCATTTATAAAATTGAGCTTATCATAATTCACACTGAGTAGAGCATAGAAGTATCTTATTCTCTGAAGTCTGAAATTTTTCACTGAGGTACTTTATTTTGATTAAGTAGAATGAAGTTGGAGGTAGAATATTTATAGTGGTCTTATAACTTTCTTCTTTTTATCATCTCATCATGCTCACATAAATCACACTGATTTCAGTGAGGTGCTTTGGTGATGATGTAGACATTGGTATAAAAACCACACATTAAAAGTTTGGAGAAGATAGCTAATGAAAGAAAGTGGAAAAAGCAATATTTCTTTCTTTGTATTTTATGCCTTTTAAATATTTATTTGTAATAAACAAGAGCCACAGAACTCTTTGTGACTGGGTATGAAATTAGCAGTATATTAGCAGGAGTATATCTTTCACGTTTTGAAAAATCTGTATCAGGAGTCTACACATATGGTCTGTGGATCAAGCCCTGCTTGGTACCTTTTTTTGCAAATAAAGTTTTATTAGAACACTGTCAAGCTCATTGTTTTATTATCTGTATCTGCTTTCACATCTGAATGACACTTGAATAGTTGTAATTGAAATACTATGACGCCTAAGACCTAAAATCTACTCATTTGCCTTATATAGAAGAAATTTGCTGACATCTAATTTACATCACTGAAAAGCTATATATTTAAATTTATATACTTAAAATCTTAAAATTTTTTTGATCTTCCTTTGTTTTTTTGAATTTGATCTGACAGTATTGTTTTGAAGTAGGAACAAACACAAAAACCAATTAAATAGAATACAGAGTCTATTAGTAGACCTCTGTACATATGGAGACAGTCTATGATAGATTGCTATCACAAATCAATGGAAGAAGGGATGGGATTATTTATTGGTGCTGGGAAATGGAATCTCTGTGTGGAGAAAATTGAAATTAAATTGTTGCATCTTATCACATATAAAAATAAACTTCAGATCGATTAAAAGCCCAAATGTGAGAGTCAAAATTATAAAGCTATTAGAAGAAACTGTAGATATTTTTTCTTGTTACTGACTTAAGGTTAAGTAAATATCTTTTATAGTCAGCCACTGAAACCTCAAACCATGAAGGGAAAAATCGATATATTTGACTACATCAAAGTTAAAGGTTTCTGCTTAAAAAAGGATGCCATGTACAGATAGTTGTCAGACTAGTGTATTTGCTATGGTCAATTTATAAAAAATTAATATATATACACGATGGACTACTACTCAGCAATCAGAAATGAAAAACTAGACTCATTCATGGGAACATGGATGGATCTGGAGGGGATTATGATTAGCGAAGCA
>JAGFMF010011395.1:6958391-7026101 GCA_019455555.1 Galemys pyrenaicus | reverse complement strand
CAATAACAGCAATAAAGACACAGAAACCAAAAATGAGGAGACAAGGACAGACTGGGGACACCTGGTGGGGAGCGGAGGGGGAGGGTTGAGGGAAGATGGGAGCACAAGGGACTGAGGTGATGGTGCACTGGTGTTGCAGTGATGGGGAATACATGGGGATTACAATTAATGGCAAGTATATGTAAATTTTAAAATATTTTAATAAAAAAAAAGAAAAAAATAAGATTAATACCTAGGCTACATAAGCTATTCCAAGAAATCAACAAGAAAAATAAGGAAATTCTGTAGAATTTTGGGAAAATTTGGAACGAATGGGCAAATCCTAAGAAGGGAATCTAATTTGCTAAACTTTGTTAGGAGTCAGAGAATGTGAACTAAAAACAAAATAATCAGTTAATGTCTATGAAAACTGCAAAATAAGAGTTAAATAATAGAACACATGGGCAAGGAACCTTCACAGGTGTGTTTGTAGGTGTGCTAACTAGGTTGTCATTTGAGAAAGTAACTAGAAATACTTAGTGACTTTGAGTATGTGTATCATATTCTGGGGTTTATATCAGAGAGAGCACTGTATATGAGTTTGTAAATATTTTAGCACAGAAATATTATATAGTAATGAATTATAAGGGGCTATCTTAAAAAAATGGATGAATAAAATATGGTCGTGTAAACAAGGAACATTATATAGCCATTAGCGTGCATAGACTACATGTAAAAACCATACTGGATGAGTAGGGACCTGGGAGCAATACTAAATTTGAATTTGACTTTAACCACTTACCAGCTGTATGACCATGAGCAAGTTAAGTTCTCTGCAGGATAAGAATAGTAGAACCTATTCATCTAATACACAGTAAACATTATATACGTTGGTTATAGTTTATATATTTAGATTTTAATATAAGAAGTGAAGTTGAGTGACAAATGCAAGAAGTAAAAATAAGTATATGGCACAACACCATTATTTGAACAGAGGAGACTGGTTACTTGAGGCAAGAGAAATCACATTGAGGAGGGGGAAATGATTAAAACAGGAGCCGAACATCGTTTTTCCAAGCTTATGATCAACTCTATTTGGGACACCAAGGTTTAAAAAAAATAGGAGAAAAGTTGTGTATTGAAATTTATTCTAGGTGGAGGCAAGAACATGCATAACATACAGAGATCCAGTAGTGAAATACAACATAGTTAATCAAAAGAACAAAAGGAAGCCAGAAGAACTTTAACAGAAAGAGACAAAAATGTAAAAAAAGAGGGTGACAAGGTGACTGCACCAGAACATTCAGAACTGTGTAAGTCTTTATAAGAAAGCCTTTTTCTTCTTAAGAGTTATTGGAAACCACAAGAGTATCTTAAACCATATGGCAGTTTTTTAGGAGAGGTAGTTTTCCTGTGGTTTACACAATAGATTGGGCAGAAGTATGGATGTCCATAGTCTGACTAGGAGGCTAGTATGGCATTGATGGTAACCAGACCGATGGTATTGACAGTGGACATGGATATAAGTGGAAGTTTTCAGGTTACGTGAAGGAGGTAAAATTGAAAGGGCTTAGTGATAGATAAATTATGCTTTTAAGGCGGAGAGACACTTGCAGAATAGTTTTCGATTTCAGGCCTGTATAACAAATGGTGGCATCATTTGCTGAAACAGGGAACACTGGAAGTGAATCTGACTTGGGTGGGAAAATGATGATTGTGCACATAGTGAGTTTCAGGTTCCAAGCAGAGATGTCAAGTAGGCATTGAATATTAGCCCAGAGGAGAACCCTGACATGGCAATATACATTTATAATTTATATATAGGTGGAAATTAAAACCTTTGGTCTAGGTAAGACTACCTAAAAATTCACTGTAGAAGAGGTCCCAAGTCGACCTTCAGAGGAGAAAGAAAATGCAAGGCATAGATAGAAGAAGAAAACCAGAGGAGTGTTAATGAAGGCCGAGTTGGGGAGTGAGCACAATTTAGTATAATTTTAAATATTGAGAACTCAGGAAGATAAAGACAGGAAAATTTGTTCATTAACTTGAGGTTGAGGGAGACAATCATAAACTTGTGAAAATCATGAATTAGAAGTGGGATGAGACTAGTTAAGGAATGACTGGAACGTGGAAGTAGAGATAGACTTTTGCTTATCTATAAACATTGCAAGAGAAATGCTTTTCCTGTAAGAAACAAAATTCAGTCTCCAAATCTTTCTTTATACCATCACTTCTGCACATGATAGTTTCTTATTTTATGGGACTCGAAGGATGAGTAAACAAGATCTTGCTAAAAACATCTTCTCTTATTACCTCAAACTACCTGAATTGCGGTTTCTTTTTTCTCTCCTCACAAGTGAGACTAATTGACTCCATCCTGCAGTTTTAGTGATGTTGAGTCTTTGGGATTATTACAGCCCTTCTGTAAGAGTATTCAATAGTTTGAACCTAGCACTTTGGGACAGATAATTAGTATCTTGTTACTAATGTGACTAGTTCTTTCCCCAAGACTGAAATGGGGCTTACACTTACTTTGAAGCACTGTATTCCTGCACTGTTGATTTAACTAGGTTTCTGTTCCACTGTGCCTTCGTAATTTACCTACTACTCCAGGTGTCGAAACTGAAAAAAAAAGTATTGCCCTTTCTAATTTTCCTCTTCCTTCTTTTCCCCCCATGGGTTCAGCTATATATTGAGAAGTATCCCAGAGGTAGTAAGCATATCAGCATGTATATAGTAAAATGTATAATACATCTCACATAAGGAAAGGTAATACTTCTAACTGGTGGAAGAAGCTCTGATGCAGTTTATTTAATGGTCCACCTAAACTCGTGTCTATTCTGGTTCATGTTTTATGGATTTGAACCCCTTGAATTAGTGATTATTTTGTGTTTGCAGCTCTATACTCAAACCTGTTGGGAAACTGCCAGGATAAAACTGTATTACTTGAGATTACAGTTAATAAAACTGGCATTGCTGTTTGAATAATGATACTAGGTGTGAAAAAAAAATCTATGCTTTTGTGATTAAGTAGATATAACTAAGACAGGTAGATCAGCCATCCGTATAGAAGTGAACAAACTATGACCCACAGACAGAATCTGGCCCATTGGTCTGTTTTTGTGTAATAAGAGAGTTAAAAATTACTTTTACTTTTATAAATGGTTTAAAAAATTATTTAATGATAACATTTTGTGACTAAAAATTACATGAAATTCAATTAACATTTCAGTGTCCATAAAGTTCATTGTTGGAACACAGCCATTTTCATTCATATATATATATTGTCAGATTGTTAGTGACTGCTTTTTGGTTCATACTTTTATATTCTACTGATGAACTACTTACCTAACCTCTCTAAGAAGTCTTTGTTTGACCCAAGGTTACTTCTTCAAAACATTTCCATCTCGAGGTCGGTCCTATAGTTTTAGTCATTATATTTGGTTCTGTCATCCACTGATTTATTTTTTGTATAAGGTATAATTGTATGGGTTGAGGTTCATTTTTTTTTAACACATGGATTTCCAATTACTACATATATATATGTACATATGTATATATATACATATATATGTATTTATCCTTTGTTAATTCCACATTGATTTGATTACTTTTGTAGCTTTTATATAAGTCTTAAACTTAGGTACTGTGATTCCTTCAAATTTATTCATCTTTTTCAACGTATTTTGCCTCTTCTAGGAATCTTGCTATTCCATATACATTTTAGAGTAAAATTTTCAAATTTTTCAAAATATCATACTGAGATTTTTTTTATTGTAGACACATTAAATTACTGTGTTGGTTTAGAGAAAATTAACAATATTGTCATCTCATTGATGAAGGGTATCTTGTCACATTATTTAGATTTCCTTTGATTCTTTTATCTGTTCTATAGTTTCATGATAGAAGTCTGTAATAGTCCCTTCCACTTGTGCTACAGAATGGGGTTTCTCTCCGTGCTCCTGCCACTTCCTCAGTAGTAGAGAACTGGTGCTTAATTCTTGATTCTAGACTTGTGGTAGGAGCGGGTGTGTTTTGTTTGTTGTTTCTCTACCTTCCAGCTTTGACAAGCCTGTCAGTCTGGCCTTACAGATGAGGCTTGTTCAGCGTTCCCCTTCTTCCCATGGAGCAAATCTGCTTTGTATCCCTGATTGATCTGGGCAGGTTTTTTTCTATTCCTCACCTGGTGTTAAAAAACCTTTGATTGGCGGGGGGGTAGGGTGGGGGGGGTGGGGGGTGAGGTGGGGGTGGGGATAGGATCCTGGGTTGAATGTGGTTTCCTGTGTCTCTTTCATGGGTAGAAGATTTTTGTTCTTCAACCTGTTCCATGCTGTAATGGATTTTTGCCTTTGTCCTATGGCTGCCAGAGTAACTTCCTTTCCCGGTGGCTTATATATAGTTGTTGCTCTTTTAGGAAAGAAGATCTGGGGAATTATGCCTATGACCCAGCAGCTATACTAGTTAACATCTTTTACACCTGCACCCTCTTTGTTTTTATGATTTGTTCCCGGTAGTTTTCATCAGTACCCAGGCTGTCATAGTTAGTTATATTTGGCCTTTTACAGACTCACTTTTTAAAAAGATTTATTTATTTATGCATACACTAGCTGGGGTGTAGGCTAGAGGTATGGGGGGTGAGGGGGTGCACCAGAGAGAGAGTGGGGAACAGAACAGCCAGATTGACTGAAATATACTGCTGAGGGGAGCAGCGGGCAAGGCAGGAGAGGTCTGCTGTGCCATGTGGGTCAGCTCCATGGTTGGGGATTGAACTCATGCTGTAGTGACTGGGGATGCTTCATAGTGCTGAGACTTAACCCCTTGCACCACGAGGGAGGCCCCCAGACTTAAAATTTTAACTCATTTCCTCTTACCCACCTGTATGGTGACTACTTCTTTATGTTGTACTCTGCCAAAGTTGAAACAGTACATCAGTTTCTCTTTGGAGCAGCTTATTGTTCTTTGTAATTCAGACTGTTTGCCTTGTAATTTCAGTTCTTTTTGCGGGCTCATGAAAGGTTATGGTTTTTAAATTATTTAGCCTATTGTCATTTTTAGGGTAGCGACATTATTTACAGCTTTGTCATCGTAAGTGAACTAATTATAGTTTTTAACATATTTTCCTTATAGAGACAATAGAAGCGAAAAGTTCTATCACTATTTTTAACTAGAGTAAATAATACCTTTTTCTAGGCATCTTTTTATTATCCTTTTATTTTCTCTTTAAAGCAAAATTTGGACTTTGTTTTATTTGTACAGCCTTATTAGTAGGTTTTCCATGTTTCATAGTACTTTTATAGCCAGTTGATCTACAGACTGTTGGACAGAGTTGAATAATTACTGAGAGCACACAGCCAGTGGTTTTCCCTGTTTGGATTCTTAAGATCCCTCCAGCCGAGATTCTGTGTCTATGCTTTTGAAGTTCATAGGTCCTGGCTTACCGTGTAACTCATACTAGGTCCCTCTATATCTTAAATAGCTTTGAAAGATAATAGTAGTAGTTTAGAGTGTATGATTGAAAATATGTTGCAAGTAGTAAGTAGCAAGTTTACAATTATAATTGAAAGGAATATCTCTATAAACATGTTAATTGGTTTTTAAATCCACTTACTCAGAAGGGAGACTAGTTGCAACACTTTTACAGTGTGATGTACCTTACAAGATGTTATTTCATAATCGGGGAATTAAATTTTTATGCTTATAGTTTCACCCTTTGATAGCTTTTGGAAATAGAAGTGTGTCTAAAGGTTGTGTCTGTCTATCTATATTTTGCTTCCATCTGGAAACCATTTTTTTCGTGTTTTCTCTCTAGAAAACTTCATCAGCAGTTTGAAATGTATAAGGAGCAAGTAAAGAAGATGGGAGAAGAGTCGCAGCAGCAGCAGGAACAGAAAGGTGATGCCCCAACCTGTGGGATCTGCCACAAAACAAAGTTTGCTGATGGATGTGGCCATAACTGTTCATATTGCCAAACGAAGTTCTGTGCTCGTTGTGGAGGTCGAGTTTCACTACGCTCAAACAAGGTACAGAATGAAAATCACACACGATACTTCTACAGTTAAGTTTATTGTCAATAAAATAGACAACTGAAACTAATATTCAGACTAACCAATGAACAAAACCTTCCCTAATGTCTTCATTTTGGATAAGTGAATTTTAGGAGTTTTTGTATGAATTAAAAACAAGATATTTGTTTTATTGTTTGTGTCCTGTAGCTTAAGGTCCTAAGATTTTAAATAAAATCATTCAAAGATGATGAGAATTTAGAGATCAATTGGCCTCACTCCTTTATTTTGCAGGTGCAGAAAACTCAGTTCAGAGAGATCAAAGTTCTTTTTTACAGTCACACAACTGGTTAATGTTAGATTTGTGAGACAGCTTTTTTCACTATTACATGATCTTATGAACTTTGTAAATTTGCTTGTTTTTTGTTCCTGTTGCTTTTCTTATTCAATGAAGCTCATTCCAACTTTGAGATTCTGTGTTTCATAGTTTTGTAGTTTCTGAAGTACTTTTTATTTTTGTTTTAATAAGTAATCATTTAAAGATTTAAAGAAATATGAAGGAGGCACTTATAATAGATTTTCATATATTGTCCATCTACTTTTGGGTATGTGTTCATACCACCCAAAAAAACTTTGAAAAAGTAATATTTTAAAATGTTTGTCTCTATAAGTTCTTTAGAATATGCATTTATCTTCTCATAGTATCTTATCACTCAGTTCTTAGGTAGTTTAACAAAAGAAGTGGGTGTTTTTACATACATTGCTAAAACATAATTTATAAGAATATGTTACCTTGTGTGATTTTTATTTCTATATTTTCTCATTGTTCCCTGTTTCTCATTGTTTTCTTTGCCAGGACTAATAACTTTTCTTTACATATCCTAATCTTTTCCTTTGGCTCATATGATTATTTTTCTTTTCCTTGAGTAGTTGTATTAACTTGAAACTCTAGTACAATTCTGAATAGAAATGGGAAGAGCAGATATGTTGCCTTTTTCTAAATCTGATGGAAAAAACATTCATTCCTTCATTATTTAAAGCAACTATCAACTTTTCATCAATGCCATTTATTGCTAATTTGATAGAATTTTTTTTTACATCAGGAATAATGTTAATTTTGTCAAATGTTTTTCGTTCATTTATTGAAATTAATCATATATTTTTTCATTTATAGTTTTAAAAATAGCAGTTTTACTGAGTTTACTCACTAGAATGAGGTGATAGCTCATTGTTTTAGCCAGTATTTCCTTAATAAAAAAGGTGATGGACTTCTTTTCATGTACCTACTGGCCATTGTGTATGTCTTCCTTGGAAAAGTATCTATTCAAATCTTCTGCCCATTTTTTTTAATGATTTTTTTTTTTGATTGCTATATGAGTTTTTTTTTTAAATATATTTTGGATATTAGCCTAAGTCAGAGCTATGATTTATAAATATCTTCTATTCTGAAGGATGCCTTTGTTTTAGTGATAGTGTCTTTTGTTGTGCAGAAGCCTTTTAGTTTGATGTAGTCCCATTTGCTTGTTTTTGCTTTCATTCTCTTGCCTTTGAAGTTGTCTCTCTAAAGATATCTTTAAGGCTGAAGGCGAGGGACATATCGCCTATGTGTTTTGTTTTGTTTTTAATGTGCGTTTATGATTTCAGGTCTTACACTCTAGTCTTTATCCATTTTGAATTAGTTTTTGTATAAGATATCAGAGAGTGGATTGATTTCAATTTTTTTGGTGTGTGTTGATCCAGTTTTCCCCATACCATTTATTGAAGAGATTCTAGTTGTTTCATTGTATGCTCTTGGCTCCTCTGTCATAAATTGGTTGTCCATAAATGTGTGGGTTTATTTTTAACCCTTCCCTTCTGTTCCATTGTTCTGAATGTTTTTATTCAAATATGAGGCTTTTTTGATTACTGTTTAAAGTATCAGTAGTTTGAAGTTGGGGAGTGTGATACCTCCATTTTTGTTCTTTTCTTCAGTATGGTTTTGTTTTTTCAGGTTTTGAGGTTTATTATTTTTTATTATAACACTGTGAAGAATACTGCAGAGATTTATGTAGGGATTGCATTGAATCTGTGTATTGCTTTACTAATATAACTATTCTAACAATATTAATTTTTCCAATTCATGAGCATGGAATGCCATTCATTTCTTTGTGTCGTCTATTTTTTTCCAACAATATCCTCTAGTTTTCATTGTTCAGATTTTTTTTAATGTTTTTTTTAATTTAGTCCAGGTACTTAATTCTATTTGATGAGACTATATGCAAATGGATTTCCTGGTTTTGCTTTCTGCTCATTATTTATTTGTATGTAGAAGTGCAACAGAGTTTTGTATATTAATTTTTGACTTGCCACTACTCCATATTCATTTATTTTTTCTAATAGTGTTTTCTGGGGTCTTTTGTGTATATGATCATGTCATCTGCAAGAGTTTTAATTTCTCTCTTTCTAATTTCAATACTTTTATTTCCTGTTCTATCCAATTGTTCTGGCTAGGGCTTTGAATACTATGTTGAATAATAGTGGTGAGAGTGGACATCCTTGTTTTGTTACTCATTCTAGAGAAAGGCTTTCAGGTTTTCATCCTAGAGTGTTATGTTGACTGTGAGTTTGTGTTATGGCCTTTATTGTGTTAAAGTATATTCTTTTTATACTTATCTTTTTTTTTTTTTTAAAACATTTTTTATTTATGTGTCAAAGAGCAGGGGTACAGGCCCGAGTCACAGGAGGTGAGAGGATTCATCAGAGACAAAGTGGGGAGCAGAACAGGCAGATCAACCGAAACACACTGCTGAGGGGAGCAGCGGGCGAGGCAGGAGAGGTCTGCTGCTCCATGCGGGTCTCTTCCCTGGCCAGGGATAGGATACGCGAGGCTATGCTACAGATGCTTCACAGTGCAGCTCAACCCGCTATGCCACCAGGGAGGCTCTTTTTACACCTATCTTATTGAGGCTTTTTATGATAAACAGTGTTGATTTTTCTTCTTGCTCTTGGATGTTTCCTCACATGTTTGCTTGCTGATCATTACTCAGCTGAAGCTTGAAGGACCCTGAAGGTCTCTGGGACCCTCTCTCTGTGTAACTCTCTCTTCTTTGGTGACCTGGGCTGTGTTGGCTCATTGAGATTCTCTTGTTTTTTGCAACTCATGATGTCTCACAGTCCAAGCTTCAGCTCCTCTGTACTTATTGCTCTGCTGCTGGAAATTCTCTCAAAGCAGTCAATTGGGAAATTGTATTGTTTATTTTGATGGTTTTCCATTTTTCACTTGTCACAATTCTTTGTTGTCTAATGTTTTGGAAATGTATGTTTGGAATGCTTGAACACCATCCTTTCATATATATTGTCTGTGCTTTCATTTTTTCCCAGACAGGTAAAGAAATCTAGTCCTTACTGCCCCATTTAGGACAGAAGCAAAGTGTCTGATTATAGTCTGTATGGAGATATATTTCCTGGCTTCTAACATATGGTACCTTTATACTGAGCAATGTTTTAGTCAATAAATACAGTGAAATATGTATATCTCTTGAAAATATGTTTTTCAGTTGAGGAATGATTGCCTGTATTTTTTTTAGTGTATTAGCGAAGTGTTAGGTGAAGAAAACATAAGAAAAATTAATCTAGACTTTAATTCAAAGGTGATATACCTAGATTTCCTTGATTAGTTATTAAAATTTTTATCCACAATTTACTCAGGAAGATATTCCTTTGTGTGATATATTATAAAGTTTGTCAGTATTCAAAATAGAGTTTTGTGTTCAATATTTTCCAATTGAATAATTATATATATGCTCAGTTGCCTTATATAAAACAATAAGAAGGTTTTGCTCTCAGTAATGGTTAAATATAATTTTTTTGATTTATCATGGCCCTGAAGGATTAAGCTTAATGAAATTTATTCAAACTATTCTTATGAAGTAGAATAATAAGAGTATAAATATTTTATAGCTTAAATTTTAATTATAAGTCTATTGAAAAATTATTTTAGTAATTGCCTAAGACAACAAGATAAAGTAACCTTTTGTTTTAATTTTAGGGCTCCTTCATGTGAAGCCATCCTTAACAATTTATTCAATCTTTTGAGATACATTTAGGATACAAAGAATAAATGAAGTGTAGTACATGGAAGTAACAAACAAGATTTATGAAATAGTGCTCTCATTTATTTCCTTTTTAAGATGATAGCCTCCTTAATAAATTGGAACTATATTTTTAGTCGAATTTATAAATAATGACTTTGTAAGGCAGACTTTAAAAAAAAATCATTGAATGGTGACTTTAGTAGGAAAGACTTTAAGGGTAATTTACAGTGATGATTATTTTAGGTTTCCATGTGGCAACATTATTTTTTTACTTTTATTTTTGGGTGAGAAAAACAGATTACTATTTCGTTAACAAGTAATCTAATTTTTGAATAAGAAAGACTATAGATTTTTCAGAATTTTTTATAAATGTAACATGTAATTTTTTTTTTACCATAAATAATAAGATTTGAAAAAGAATAGGTTGTAATTTTAGGATGATTACAAATGAGGGTGGTCCTTAACTTAAGTATGTTCTTTAAAATACTGCAATGATACATGTATTTTCAGTCAATTACATGATAAGAATGGAATGATACTATTGACATCTTACTGTATAACCACATCACTAAGTATCATTTATATGAGTGGTTTTAATTATTAGAATTTGAATTGTTTACTGAGCTTAAAATAGTGGTTAGAGTATTCCTACAATGCTTTAAGTAGCTTTTCTTTCCACATTTAAAATCACTGTGATTACATGCACATAGTGTGCTAACTCAACTTAAAGCCCATTCCCATACACCCAAGGCTGGCATATCATATAAAACTTTTCCCATATATTGGTAAAACTTCTACATTTTTCAGGAAAAGTGTTACATAAGTTGAGAAAATTGGAACGGTTTTGTTCTTGCCTGTTGTATCACTTTTGTTTGACATATCACTTCATGTCTTAGTGCTTCTGTTTTAAAATTCGTAAAATGAAAGCATTCATCTTAAATGATTTTTAAGATCTTTCTATGCTTGGCATTTTATCATTTTAAAATAAATGCTAATTTACTCATGTAATTCCTGAAGTACTTGAAAATAATTTTCATATAGTCAAATTTATTCCTGAAATACATTTTTATAAAGGAATTAAGAAACTTACTAGTTTTTTTTATGTTACTATATATTGTATATTGTGTGTTTAGGTTTGTTCCTTATTCCTTTTATATAACATGAGCATACTGGAGGTCACATTATTTTAGAAAACTGTTTATAAGAATTTGAAGAGACAACGTAGGTTTTATCAGAATTATATAGTTTACAGGTCCACCTTTTAGCGAATGGTTGGTTCTGTTAGGTAGATTCTCAATTTCATGCCTTTAGGCTGAGTAACCTAGAATGTGTGAGAGTATTGTTAGAAAATAGGTGTAAAATTTAAAAGGAAAAAGAGTTGTTTCCTTTTTCTGATACCCATCTCTTTAATCCTGGTTCAGGATCATATTATGACCATGAGAAGCAGTTTAACTGATGAATCCTATAACATTTTAAACCTTCTATTGCCCATCAACATCTTGGAAGAAAGTGAAATGAATTTCAAATGGCGTATAAAGGAAAACATTCCTTAAAATTTACAGTAGCTCATTCTATGTCCATATTGCAACATCTTTTATAGTTTTGCACCAGGTTTAGGCTCCACTCCTGTCCTCTGTATAGCATAATTCTTTGTGGTAATATTACCTAGGAAAGTAAGTATGCCACAAATGCTGTGTAGTTACCACTTTGAAGCTGTTTCTTTTCAACATGGGTTCTTTATATTCAGAAGTGTATGGTGTTGGTGTTCACAGTGAGGTATGTACCCTTGCTATGGAGGGCAGACATTCTGGCAAGTAGATGGGGATGAATAACTTCAGAGGCAAAGAGTTCCAGATGTTTTCTTTTGCTCTTTCTTAAAATTGATCTACCTGCTAACTATTTTCTGTTATGTAAATTGTTCTTTTCAATTCACTTTTATAAGTGTCCTTCTACTTTTCTACTGAGTCCAGTTCCACTCCTAATCTGAATCCAGTCTTTATATATAATATACTGCCTCAGGATGTAAAAAATCTCTGGGACACGAAACAAAGTGACACCAGAATGCATTGTCCTCAGGGAGCGTTCCTTGAGGGCAAGGCAGTGATAGGAATTATAGAAGGGGCAATAGCTTTTTTCTTTCAAGTAACAGACTTTTGGTAAGATGCTAGTCTTTTATCTATCTTTTTTGGATAGAATTTTGATGAGCCAATTGTCATCATAACCCATAATATAACACATTGATAGGAATTTAAAACATAAAGTTGGATTCCTTTTGATAGAAAGGATCAGATTTGTCTGATCTCCTGGCAGTGTGCATTGGTCTGCAAAATAGATTATATATACAGAAATTGTTTCCCACGTAATAAATGAGGTAAATCTGTAGTTTCAAGACTTGATAAAAATATACTTATTATTTTTAGCTTTAAAATTTTTATTTATTTTTTATTAGCGAGTATCATTATTTTACATCTTTGTTAATATTTTGGCAATATTGGATTTCTCCCCTCTGGTGTGTAATTAAATATACATATAAAAATTTATAAATATTGTATATTACAATATAGAGTACATCTGGAAATGTATTTTTCCAACTATTTCAGCTTAAAATTTAAATGTTAACTTAAAAATGTGTTAAGAGTACATGGTTTTAAAAATACATTTTAGAGGACAGAAAAAAATATTTATAAGATCACTGATAATATAGAGGTGCGTGGTATTCTTGGATATTGGTATATGAAAGTTTTCTTTGGTGTATCTACTTACAATTCTGACTTCTTGGTAGCAAGTAGATTGCTGAGTAACTAATGTCCTCATCAGTAAAGATCACTGCCTATCAGTAGGTAAGATGAGTATCAGGCTAAATTTTACTTTAGATTAAAAATGGAAAAGATTAATAATAGCATCTTCAGTGCATTCTAATAATAGTAGGAGACTATACACAAGTTTAATAGATAAAGGAATTCAGGGCATCACCAAAGTAATATAAACATGGTAAAACAGATATTAGGAGGGCTGCCTGATGACACAGGGGTTAAAGTCTCAGCACTATCAAGCTTTTGCCAGCCATTGCAATGTGAGTTTGATCCTTGGCCAGGGAGTGGACCCACACGGCGTGGCAGATCTCTCCTGTCTCGCCCACTTCTCCCCTCAGCAGTGTAGTTCAGTAAATCTGCCTGTTCTGCTTCCCTCACTGTCTCTGTGGTATCCTCTCACCCCCTGTGCCTGAGGGCTACACCCCAGTTCTTGTATGCATAAATAAATAAATCTTTTTAAAAAGCAAACAGATGTTAGATAGGAGAGCACAAAGGAATGGAATGCAGGTGTTTGAGTTCCAGTGTAGTGCCTAGTCCACATATAATAAATGCACCATAAATGATTATTATTGAATGTAATGATTGACGATAGATGTTCATGACTGAGTGCATAGCTTTACTTGATCTTTAATTTTACATTTGTAAGAAGTGAAGCAGCCAAGAACATAGTAAGTAAAGGATGCAATCTTACTTCTTCTATGCAACATCCTGTGTTTAATGGGCTAGGGTATTAGAGATAGAATTGTGTACTAGGGACTGTATTGAGAGCGTCTCATGTTATTTTATTTAATTCTCAAAGCTATAAAGTAAGTATGAATTTCCTCTTTTCCAAATAAGAGCTTAAGGAAATTGCACCATATATCTATGTATGTATGTATGTATGCATAAATATATATACACCTAGAGGTGTTGTCTAAAAGAGGTGGCATATTAAGATGGAAAAGTCCCTCCTCTTAGTCACAAATATTATACTGCTACCCATATTTCTGAGAAACAATGATATTTCAAAGCACATTATTTTGATTTTAATATTTTGTTTTTTAACCTTCTATTAGGTCATTATTATTACATCCTTATTTTTATTATTAGCATTTTAAATTTAAATAAAGAGAAATACAACAATTGAGTTTAACTTTAGGTATCTAAATATATTCTTTTGATTAACTCACATATATCATATTTTGCATTTATAATATTGGGAAACTATAACTTAAAATTACTAGTTGTAATCAATAATATTTTTTATGACTTTCTAATTAAATTTTTCTTTTCACTTACAAATTTTATAGAACTTTTAAATTAGTGGACAGAAATAACTTTTAGAATTAATATAATAACTCAACAAAATTATAATTGTCTACTTTTGATAGTTTATGATGACATTAGAGATGAACAATGATGCTGTATTTTGACTTTGTACATAAAAAATTTGTCTTTCACATTTTTTATTTTCTCTCAAGATAATTGAGTGTTTCATTAGGACTTTATTTATGGAAAGAACATTCTTTTTCTGATGTTTGGATATTTAATTGCATTTACAGAAATTATTTTGTTTATTTAATGTATTCTACTAGCATGTTCTTGGTTGAAATGTTTAGAAAAAACTTCTTAAAATGTTTCTATTTCATTCAAAAATATAATTTAGACATTTTTCAGAATTTTTATTTTATTGACAAGATTATTATTTGTTTTAGAATGGAATTAATTCTTTCTTTTTTTTTGTTTTGTCTTTTCTATCCTTTCTAACTTGCTTTCGTGGATATTCACACCAGGAGGACAAAGTGGTTAGAGTCTTTTTTCTGTCTAATATTATTTTGTTCTTAATGTTGTTATTACTGATTTTGAGTTTAGATAGTTATTTAATTTATATACTTCTAAGTGGTTTGTTATAGTTGTAGTGCATGATAATTGTTAGATATTTAAAGCATGCTATCTGGTTTTACTAAAAATTGCTTACATTTTATTATGGTGTAGATGAAAATTGATTACCTTATTTTATTCTTAAAGAGACTTTAAAATTTAGTGCTTTTTTATAAGGAGATTACATAGCATCCCTCACTGTGATAAGAATTCCTTTAATCTTATAATGTAAGTTTCCTAAGCTTTATGAATGTAGTTCCCTGAACAAAATGATGTAGTTTACTAGACTTATCATTAACTGGTCCAAATTTTTAAAAGAAGCATCTGAGCTCATAGAATGACTCAGTCTTTATAATAATAAATTAAAACAACATAGATATAGATTTTCTGATGTATTTACATTTGGTATTAAGTATTTATCTTTGTTTTTCTTAACAATGTGTTTAGAGATTGGTAAGATAACTATTATATAGCCTTATATTGAATATTTGGTATAACTTAAAAAATATTAGGTATATAGGATTTCATTCTATGCTTGATTTTAATTATTTGTTAATGTCTTGTTGTAGAAGGTCTGATTTGGACTTGGGTCTCCTCAGGAGACTGGTGACTTTCTGCGAACATGGATAAATTTTTTCTATTCTGGTTCTTTTTGATGAATGAGACTAATACTTGAGGACTCCTCAAGTTTTCCAGATTCATGTTGGCATAAAACCTACAGAGAACCATCATTTAGCTGAGATTGTCTAAACAGTGCTCCTTTTTTTTTTTTGTCATCAAAGTCTTTTTATTCTCCTCGGTTTCACTTACCAGGTTGGGAATAATGAACATGGTGGCAAATGTTGGTATGGGTTTAGGATGAAATCTCTGAGAAGAATAAAAGATACTGTGACTACCTATTTTTTTTTTTTAACCTGTAGGAATTCTACAAATTTTTTAGGCAAATTTGAAGGTATGCAGGTTAATTGCTGTTGACACATCCCAGACTATGCATCAGCTCAGGGCAGATTCCCTAGAGAACCTTCCAACTTTCTACCAGCCAACCTTATTAAGTGACTTTCAAGTAGGGCAATTCAGGTGACTCATAGCCTTTAAATCTCTGGTGCTTCTTTCTTGTCCAGAGTTAATGCAGAATGTGTAGTGCTTTGATTATTATCCATAGTTTTCATAATGAATACTGACACCAAACCTGAAATGAGACACTTAATGATAACTCAGCTATAGAAATAACTTTCATATAATAATATTTCATGATATAACCATCCATATTTTAAAATATATATTGACTAACCTACTGGTTTGTATCGATTTGGAACACTGCAAATGCAATTCAACAGGTCTTTTTATGACACTTCATGTAGCACTGTTCAACATAACTTTAAGCAATGGTGAAAATGTTTTTTATCATCACAATTCAATATCTTGTAATCATATTAGCTGTATGATATGTATAATAGCAATGGAGACAAAAGCTTTGTGGAATGCAAGAAGTGTATGTATACTTGCTAGTTGCCCTCTCATTATAGACAAGGAGGATAATGACAAGGGACTCCTCCCAAAGAGCAGAACCAGGAAATATGAATGACAGTGGTGAGAACCTTCTGTATAGTTGAATCAGGAGCTACCAGATAGGATAACCAAGGAAATAAAACTGTCGTTCATGTAGATACTGCATTGTATGATGGATGGGTACTGTATATTTCTTATTCTTCCCATTTCTGAATGAGTTTTTATTGCAGTTACTCTGTTCTTTTTTCATCATTGTGTATTTGGTGTATTTGGAACATATAAATTGTCTTGCAATGTGTAGTTCAGTGGTTCACAGTGATTAATATTTGACCATGGTGAAAGATTTGCTCTACATCAAAGATCCTGGGCTCAGAGCTAGATTTTATAACTAGATGAATTTTTGGATTGCCTCCCTTAGGGAAGGGTAAAGATGTTACATGTAAAATATATGCATGGAACGTTAAGTAGTTGAAAGAGCAAGCATTTTCAACTTACTTTTCACTTGCATTCCCCACTGGAGGGGCTTGGAAAATACAGAAATGGTTTTCTTGCAGCTGGCAATGGCTATGTGACACAATTCTAACTAATGAGAAATAAAGCCTGTGAAGACTTTCAGGAAGTCATGATAAAAGAGAAATATGTAACTGGCACTACTTTTCAATGCAAAATGATGTCACAAACTTCACCAGTCATTTGTAAAGTGGAGGAAAACCCGGAAGTATTTGTCATTAGTCATGATGTTGAGCCACTGATTGAGCACCATTTCAATGTGAGAAAAATACCCACTCCAAATTGGTTCCTGTTTCTTGTAGTCAGATTTTCTGTTACTGATAACCAGAAGCATCCCTAATGGAAATATTATGGAGATACATTGTGCAGCAGGAAAATCATACAAAGAGCTTGAGTTCTTTAGAAATACAGATGTGGAAAAAGAAGTGCATGCTGATTCTTGCCTAGCTGCTCATATCTGCTTTTGTCTCTATAAATGTTTCACAATTTAGGATCACTTAACAGATTTGCTCATTTATTACATACTGCAAACAGTAAATACATATGAGTATGTTGATTTTAGAGAGTATTTCCTATAATATGAATTTATTCTATAGCACATAGAATGAAAGTGTAGGAGATCAAATTTTTTTAATGTAATTTGGACATTTATCAGGCTTTATAGGATGAGTGGAACAAGTCAATAAACTAAACTTTTATGGTAAATTCTCCACAATTTATCTAATATATCTAAGATATCTGTTAATAAATGCTGACTACTCATGTCTAGTGAGAGCATTGGGGAGTTACAGTTTAGGGAACAGATTGATGGTCATGTCACTGTCTACGGTCAGTATTATCTGCTTATATAAAGACCACTTTAATGGGATAGCTTAAATTATTTCTTTCTCTTTTTAATAACAGTTATCATCTCAGGATAACAATACCTCTTGAGACAATGATAAATAAAAATTTCACTTATTACCGACAGG
The DNA here is from genome assembly GCA_019455555.1 of Galemys pyrenaicus. Classification (NCBI taxonomy): domain Eukaryota; kingdom Metazoa; phylum Chordata; class Mammalia; order Eulipotyphla; family Talpidae; genus Galemys; species Galemys pyrenaicus. The sequence continues at coordinate 7,008,384 of JAGFMF010011395.1, read as the reverse complement.
TCATAAACCTGCAAAGAATAATATTAAAGAATATTGGCTATTGTTATTGAAATGAAGGGTGTGGAAAGTTGATATGTGACGTATTATTTCTCACATTTCCAAAGTAAGAAGTTACCTGTTGTGTTATAGCTGTAATTATGATATTCAGAACAAGGCATTCTTTGTTTTCATGCTTTTTCTATCTTTAGCACATTAGTAAGACTTCTATACCTTATGTATTTTCCTAACTATCATTTGTTATTCTCAACTGTAGTTGAATTTAGGAGATACTTATTGCCCATTTTAGCTGGGCAGTAGCTGTGTAGAACTGATTCTAGTAACTACTGTCTGACAGTAGGAGATTAATTTCTTTGCTTTGGCATTCCTACTTAATCTACAGTAGCATGTATATGATCTTAAAATCACAAGTTTAAATAATGGTAATATACCTTTTACCTCTTATTGTAAACTTTATAAATGCATAAAAATAAATTTGTTGTATCACTGTATATATTTATGCAAAACCCCAGAGTTTTTCATCAGCAATATAGAAGTATTTTGAGCTATTTAGATAACTTACAGTGAAAAAGAGTATAGAAAAACCCAGAGTAAGCAGGTGAAATAACTAAAATGTCATAAAATGATAAAGTTGTTTTATTCTCAAAAAATAACAGCATCATAAAACCAGAATTAGAGTAGAAAAAATTTAAATTTCATCACTTTGATTTAAATTTAAATATTACTTATATTTTTAAAAGTTTGGGCACAACCCAAATGCCCAAAAATAGATGACTGGATCAAGAAGATGCGATACATATACACAATGGAATACTATTCAGCAATCAAAAAAGATAAACTAGAGTCATTTGAATAAACATGGATGGAGCTAGAAGGAATTTTGCTCAGTGAAATAAGTCAGAAGGCAAGAGAAAACTATCAGATGGTTTCACTTTTAGGAGAAATATAAAGGAACAAAAAAGGGCTCAAGGAAAATAACAATAACAATAAAAAAAATACACCACAACAAGAACAAAAAGACAAAGACAAATCAAAAGCACCTTGTATGTGTGGGTGGGAGGGACTGGGATGAAGGCAGAAAGAGCACAAGGGACTGAGGTGATGGTGCACTGTAGAAATGGTGGTGGGAATTCCATGGGGACTATAATTGATGTCAGATAGATATAAATAAATTAATTTAATAATAATAATAAAAATAAATGGTTGAGACATTAAAAACAGTCACACTAGGTATATCAAATAAACTTAGATAAAACTGGTTGCATTAGGGTAGATGAGTCTTCTTGTGTTAATATCAGTTTTACAATTTTTGATCCAGTCATTTGGTTTTAAGGACTTAGAAAGTAAAAGTAAGCAGTTTAATTAGAAATTGTGACAGTTGTTTCTTTATAATGTAGTCCTATTCCTCAGTGTGCATTCTGTGGGATTATTTGGTTTTGTTTTTTTTGATATCTCAGGGACCAGTAGTCTTTAGGAACAAAGTATATTATTTTCCTTAAGTTTAGTATAGTGCTTATTGGCTGAGAGTCTATTTCTTTATATTATAGACTAGGTCTGTAAGTGCCATAATTATATATGTCAGATTCTATTTCACTTTTGAGATTTGTTCTTATTATATTGGGTGGTAAAACTAGATTAAACTGGTCATAGATTAGAAGATGTGCTCTGGTTGAATTCTTCATAGTAGATCGGGGTAAATATAGCCTATAATGGGAATTGAATTTCAGTGCTTCATTATAACAGCCTCTGCATCTAGACTGAGAGTCCACCAGAATGTAATCAACTTGGGAGCTGACCAAATTGGATCTCTAAGAATAGCTCAGCATTAATTTAAGCCATCTACAGAATAACTGACTTGGGCTTTCAGTGAATAGGTAGTGATTCCCCAGGGATATATCTCAGTTAGGCAGGGTGTGCATTCATAGCTGACTTAACTTTTTGTCTGGAATTTATTTCTGGGTATTTATCATAAGAAAATTTGCTGAGTTTTTCATTTTTTTTTAAGCCAGCATTTTATGCTTCTTATTATTGAGAAGAAACTTATTTATGGAAGATGACACCAACTCAGACTAGCGTTAATCTAAAGCATAGTATTAGAGTTTATTGTGATGTTGAAAAAAAGGAAAAATAACTGATTAAAAGTAAGATAGAACTCTCTAGGAATATACTGAAAATAGCTCATACAATAGGCACACAATCCATGAAACTCCAGGAATCACTGACTTGACTAAATATATTTGGTTTTGGGCAAGGACAAGGTCAAGAGAAAACTAATAATTGCTTTTGGTGTTCAGTAGCTATGGCATATAAGACTATTCATTATTGAGAATTTTTTTCTGTTCTATTGCCATTTAAGAATTTGTTTTTATTGTGGTAAAGTGTATAGATACAAAGTTTACCTTTATGAATATTTGAAGTGTACAGCTCAGTGGTATTAAGTGAACTCATATTGTGGGCAGTCATCACCATTATCCATTTCCATAACTCTTTATCTTATAAAATGTTAATGTCTAGCCATTAAGCTGTAGGTCCCACACTTCCCCAATTGACCGACCCTTGGAAACTCTCATTCTACTTTTTATCTCAATGATTTTGACAGAACACGCTTAAGTACTTCATGTAAGTGTAATACAGATTTTTCTCTTTGTGACTGTCATTTCATTTAGACTAAAGTTCTTATGGTTCATCCATGTTTAGCATATGTCAGAATTTCCTTCCTTTTAGAGGCTAAATAGTTATATTCATACACACACATATGGACTTATTTGTTGTATTAATCCACTTATTTGTTGATAGACACTTGGGTTTCTTCCATGTTTTAGCTATTACGATTATGCTGTGAACATGAGTATACAAATATCTTGTCGAGAATCTGCTTTCAATATCTTTGGGCATATGCCCAAGAGGAATTGATGGATCATATAATCATCTTCTTTTTAATTTTTTGAGGAAATGCCATAAATTTTCTATATTGACTGCTATTTTATATTCATGCCAACAGTGCGCAAAGGCTCTAATCTCTCTACATTCTTGCCAATACTTGTTTTTTCCCGTTTGTTTTTTATATTTGTCATTCTAATGGGTGTGAGGTGGTATCTCATGGTAGTTTTGGTTTGCATTTTGCTAATGGCTCTTTAGGTTGAGTATATTTTCATCAGTTTACTACCCATTTGCTTATTTTCTTGGGGAGAAATGTCTATTCAAGTCCTTTATGCATAAATATATTTTTACTTTTTATTTTTATCAATTTAACATTGGTTTTATAACACTATATGTATATGATTTGGGTATAGACTTACACTTCTTCAGATTATGTTACCACACCACATCCACCACCAAAGTACCCATTATACTCCAAAATAGTGATATTGGACAGATTTTTCCAGTGCAATTGATTTCGAGGTGAGGAGGTTGTTTGCTGGTACTTCATATTCTACCATGTTCCCATCATCGGATTTTCATGAAATTCCCAACTTTACCTCGTTTCTATGTGTCTTGCCTATTGGTTTCCTGAGGACAGAGACGGCATTAATTTCTTTATACACATTCAACTCAACTATTAGTAGGATAAGTCTTTGGGGAGATATTTACATGGTAGATATTCAAATTATTTAAGGTCAGCAGACTCTGGACACCAACTAATCAGAATAACTGATCAGAATAGACAATGACTGTTACTCTATACTTTTGTGTCCTGCTGGCTGGATATTAGTCTTAGCTGCTTGTTTGTGTCTGTAGACTGAACGAATTATAAATGGGCAAGAGCTTTTTCCTTTTTTATGTAATGACTGTGTATGGTTGTTGACTTTCCTGCATGAATAAAATATATTGTTACTCTTTCCTAATGCCATCTTATCATTAATAGATAGAAATAAGGTGAGAGAAATCATTTTCTTTTTTCCTATGGTAAATATTTTATTTTTTCAGTTTCTTGTTTCTCCTTATTTTTATAAATGATTATTCAATAGGAGCTGTCAGAAAGAGAAGTTTAATGTTACTATCTTTATTTTATTTGACCATGATTAAAATCATCTTACATAATTAAAAAAAACCAGAATAAACATTTAACTGCCTCATTATACCAGATGATGGGGTAAAAGCAGGACCACATGTAGGCTGGAGACCTTTCTAAATGGTGAGTGATGTTAAGTAATAAAGATGATCTGAGGAAGTTATACTATTTTCTGGTTTATTCATTAACTTGTCAGATTGCTTCAGCATTAAATATTACTGACAAATTTCATTTCAAATGGATATAATGTGAATTTTTATGTATTTCATGGTAACAAGTTTGCTTTGTGGAAGCAATTTAGAATTATTAATAAAAATAAATATTTGTTTAAGAATATTTTATAGTTACTGTATTTAAAAACATTAATGACCAGAATATATATTTTTAAATAGCATACTGAAGTTACCTGTAAGAAAGATAGAACTATATTCTTAAAAACTATCTTCAAAGCAGAAATGTACATAGTAAATCATTTCAAGTGGTTTTTATTAAAAATTAAAGATATATTTCTATTCCTAGAATCCTAAATATTGTAGCTATTGTACTAAATACTGTGCAACCCACATGCTCACATTAACACACATAATGTTGCTGCCCTCTCATCTTACTTGGTAATCATTGGCAAGAGAGATCATCAGAAAAACAAATTTTTATAATCGACAACTTTAAATATTTTAAATATTTTTCATGCATTTTAATTTCCAGTGATATGTATATATTTCTTGATAGAAAGTAGTAAATATATTGCATTTCTATGTATATCAGGATGCTGGAATATGCAGTATACCAATAATACTTACATAGAAGCTAATAACTACTAGGTGCCCTACCCAGGGGTTATGCAACTGGGTAAGATAGTCTTTCCTCTTCAAGAGTTTAATGGTCTGCATTTTTAAATTTAGAAAACAGAACCTCAAATGCATTAAATATTTCCATGCACACTGGACTGAGTCAGAATCTCTGAGGGTGATTCCCTGGAATTTTTATCTTTATAATTGTTCTGATGATTCTAATGAATAGTCAGTTTTAGATATCACTAATTTCTGACTTCAAATATCATTCTTTTTTAGACTAGAAACACTGTCTTTCTTTCAGTGTTAACACAATCAGAACTCAATATGATAAACATATCATGACTTTTAGATTTCCAAAGATAGACTATATGTAAGAATAAAATTATGTGCAAATTGTCTGTCTGTTAAACTTTTACGTAAGAAAGGACTCGTAAGTATTAATTTTGTTCCTGCACCAGAAACATATCTGTCCTTTGTCCTTTGGCTCAGAATGGATGAAAAGTGATTGAGTCAGAGTGTTACTATCTTATGTCGACATGGGAAATTAGCATTCTGTTAATGTTAAGGAATATGTATTTTTTCATCTCTTGTCATAATAGTCACTACTATTAAGATTGAGTTGCAGTGAAGGGAAAGAAAGGGAAGAGTGTATGTATTATTTACTTGCTAAGTTGGAACTCAAAATGTCTTTCCTCTCAGAAACATTTTGTGAGAGATGACTGAATAGTATATTTATTAGTGGTTATTAACATAAGTCTTGTTGACTTAACCCAGCTTCCTGGTTGGTGACTTCTTGGTAGTCAGTTGGGGAAGAAGAGAAGAGGCACCTCAATAAGCAAGGTCTGGCTTACAAGACTTGCAGGGGATGTTATCTTCAGTCTGTAATTCTCTGCTCAAAAATACTGTAAACTTCAGTTCAATGTAAGATGGTGATGGAGGGGGAATTGCTTGGTCTGGAGGTGAGCAGTGGAAGAGGTTGGAGTATAGTGGTAGCTGAGATCACAGTTCAGACATTGATCTTGAAATGTTTTTATTTTCAGCCCCTACATCAATTTTTAAGAACTTTTTACCTTATCACATACTTTTAAGATCCCATCTAATATTGTTGTTTTTTATTTAAAGTGGTTGCGCAGGGTATAACTTATAACGTGCTATTATTTCTGACTTTTGCTAGTCAAACTGTTGTAGCTCCTTTAAAAATCCGTCCAGTGGAATCTAAATGGCATATCAACTTGGTGACCTCCATTATGTCAAAAAACAGTGAGCAAACTCTTTGTCAGTTGGAAATATCCTTTTGTGTTTTTTTTTTTGAAAGTGTATTTACAGCCCATTCTCTCCACAGTATTTTGTCCTCTTGTAATATATTTTTGCTAGAATCTTTAAAAATCATCTTTTATTATACTATATATATATACTAAATTAAATATTTAAAAAAATATCAGTTGTCATAGGCTTAAAAGTTTGAACAATTTCTAGTGGGTTGAATTTATGATGATTATTAATATAAACCATTATCAAATGTTATTTGGAGTTATATACAGTTGACTACTCATTTAGGTCATTTTTAAATTTTCAGTTGGGTAAGATAATATAAATATAAATTTTGATTAATATTGTTAGAAGAGATAAAGTTTTACTAGGAATTAATTTCTTCATGACATGGATAGGACTAGTTTTACACTTTGTCTATAAATCTAGGTATGAATATTACTTATTACAGACTGAGACAGAATTTAGCATCAGTACCAATCCTTTTTCTATTTCTTTTATTTTTGTAGATGCAAGTTCTAAAGAAATTTGTTCACATGGATGTGAATGGAAATTTGGCTATAACAATTCACTTTATCTTTGAAATCTTTCCAAGTTATGTGATAAAAATGCAGTAATCTATCACCCAAAATTATTTTAAATTATATATCAAATAACTACTCTCTTAGGTTTTCTTTTAGTTTGTTCAAAGCAAACTCTTGGAAATAACCATGTTTGAATTTAGTCTGTCAGTTTCTGGAATACTATCAAAAATACTATACCAAAACTTCTCAGTGACTGTTCTTACTACTTTTTCAGTTAGAGGCACCTTGTTTATTTTTTTTAATATAAAATTTTTTAAATTTACATATATTTGACATCAATTGTAATCCCCATGTATTCCCCATCACTGCAACACCAGTGCACCATCACCTCAGTCCGCTGTGCTCCCGTCTGCTCTCCACCCTTTCCCTCTTCCCTCCCCACCAAGTGTCCCCAGTTTGTCCTTGTCATTTTATTTTTGTTTCTTTCTTGTTGTTGTTGTTATTATTATTATTGTTTTTATTCCTTTCCTTGATCTTTATTTGGTTCCCTTATATTCCTCCTAGGGGAGGAACCATCTGGCATTTTTCTTTTGCCTTCTGACTTACTTCGCTGAGCATAATCCCTTCCAGTTCCATCCATGTTCCTATGAATGCGTCTGGTTTTCATTTTTGATTGCCGAGTAGTGTTCCATCATGTATATGTACCACAGCTTCCCGATCCACTCATCTGTTTTTGGGCATTTAGGTTGTTTCCAGGTCTTACCTATTGTAAAAAGTGCTGCTATAAACATAGGGGTGCAGGTATTCTTTTGAATCAGAGTTTTTGTGTCTTTTGGGTCTATTCCTAGGAGTGGGGTTGCTGGATCCTATGAAAATCTACTAAGAATGAAAATGCCAGTTCCATTCTTAGTAGATTGAGGAACCGCCATACTACTTTCCATAATGGTTGGCCCAGCTTGCATTCCCACCAGCAGTGTAAGAGAGTTCCTTTTTCTCCACATCCTCGCCAACATTTGTTGTTGCTACTTTTTTTTGCTATGGAGGTACCTTGTTTAAATCAATATATTGATATTTTATTACCTCTGCCAATTATAATTATATTATTATAATTATCTAGCCTTTTAAAATGTTTTAACTTATTTTTATGAATATCTTAAAATTGCATATTTAGCTCTTTCACATGGGACATGTGAACTGATAATCAAAGTCCTGGTCATCAAACCAATTACCTAAATGAAACATTCTGAAAAATTCTTACTATGCTTTTCAGTTTAAATAAACATGTTTACATATATATCCTTTGATAATCATAATGTGATCTTTATGTGACTTATAGGTCATTATTAATCCACAATTGGTTAGACTGGCATGTATACAAATTTTGATTAAAATTATTAGATATAAGAAATCAAATTTTACTAGAAATTAACTTACCAATATTTCTCATTTTAATTTTAGCAATCTTCAAGTCAGGACTTAAGTTCTTGGCTATAATATCTTTATGAATACTAATATTTGTAATATAGCATATACAGTTATTATCCAAGAGACATAGATATTATTCATGAGACTGTTTCTTGTAATTACTGAATCACCTCCATTCATGAGATCCTTATATACATTGCCAGCTAATCCCCAAACAACCAGAATATGGATATTGAAAATTTCTCCACCAGTTGATTTCTCAGCAACTCTCTGTGGGCCATAATTTATCAGTTATGCCATTTTCAGTATGGCTGGAAATGATTGGAAACATCTGTAGATTACTCAGTTTATAAGTAATATCTTCTATTTGTCACAACCTGCTGAATTTTACTATTCTGTAAAGTTGGAGTGGTATCAAATTAGGTTTAACTGATGAACCAACCAACTAACATCTTTTTAGCTATTCATTTGTAGAAAAGAATAATAATCCTTTTCTGACTTTAGCAGTCAGCAATATTGATTTGTAAAAATTTTCTAAAACTATTTTTTAGTTGTTTCTACCCTCAGCTTTCTCCTTTTAACATTAATTGTGTTTCTTTAAGATTTGGATGTTTTGAAAATAACTGAATTTTATATGTGAGAATATTTTATACTGTTGTTTGACAATATTGTTTCAAGTGCAGTCCCCCAAGATTTCTCAGGGGCAATACATTCTTTTGCAATTTAGAGTCACTTTCCCAAAAGGGTTATATGTTCTCATATTTTCATATCTCCCTTCCTAAATCTGAATGGATCTTAACGAAATGAAAGTTATTAGCTTATTATTGGATAGCAAATTATGAGAAGCTTTTTAATAAGGTGTGATCTATCTTATTAACAGGATATTTGTATGAAGAATAAAGCCAATTAAAAACTAATTTCAACTGCTTTCTATCCTCAAATTATATTTTTCCATTTTATTGCAATGACAATTAGGTTTTTGCTATGCCTTTTTTCAAATTTTGTTCAGCCAGTAATTTGTTTAGTCATGGACATAATAATTGTGGCATCCTGAAGTGTTCTCTGGACATTTTATAGGCAAGTATTGGTGTTAAATGTTCACACAGTTCCACTTATATCAATAGCTAATCTACAATTGTACTATATATATCATCCTGTATATAATAGGAAGTACCACATTTGTTTATTCTCTAGTTACTTGCCAGATATCTATAAATGAATATTATACAGATACATTGAAAAACTAGGTTTAAAACATCATGTTTACATGCAGAATAAGACTATCAGATGAATTTATTAATCTGTAATTTGTATTCCATTGAAATCATACTAGTGTCTAATTTGAAAACATTGTATAAAATTGGTAACTCTAGATTAGTGACATAAAAATACAGACACTTGTTTATTTACAACTTTTTTGGCTACCAAGAATATTAGCAGTGTTCCTGAACTGAAGTCTCATTTTTATCATATCCTACAATCAGCATCTATATTTCTAGATTATTTGTCTTACAGTTTTGTTGATATGTCAGGTTTTTTATGTTTATTGTTCAAACATAGTACTTGATACTCCGAGAAGTATATGAGAAAGCAGTTTTATTTGGTTAGATCACTCTAAAGCTTCTCCATAACCTCTGCTTAGGGTTTTTGACAAGTACTCTGTACCAACCTAAGGAAATATCCTTTCATTCCTACTTCTGTTTCCAAGCTACAGAAGTAAACTTTTATTTCTATTTTTTAAGAGTTAATTTAAACTATAAGATGGTGTTGAATTTGATCAAGTGTTTTTCTTTATTGACTGAGGTAATTACATAGTTTTTTTACTTTAGTCTATTAATTGGATCACATAACTAGATTTTCTGGTGTTGCATTGTCCTTACATTTCTGGAATTAAATGGTGGTTGATTGTGATACGAGACATTTTTTAGTATTTTGGATTTTGTTATTTAAGTTTTAGCTTGTATTTTGTCTCTCCATGAATGTGAGTAGAAATGGTCTATGCTTTTCTTATGTCAGAATAACATTTGCCTTATAAAATGAGCTGTATGGTTTTTATTCTTTATAAAATTTAAGTTTATGGAACAGTTTATATAGGATATGAATTTATCATCTCTAAACTTTGGTAGAGTTCACCTGAAAAATTGCCATTGTTGTAAGGTACCTTACCCATATGCTTTCAACCTGCCCCAGACAAACCTGTAAATGGATACAACAGCTTCCTGACTCTCTCTGCCTATGGTAAGGGAATTTTATGACCAAGGGAATTGTCACAACATGAAGAAGAGGGTCAGAAGTGCCAACTGACTAACAGATAAATACTCATTGCCTTTTGGTGGAATAATTGTGAGAATGTTTTTTTACTTACCCTCCTCTCTGTGTCACCCTACACCCCAATAATCTACTCTTTGACTGTTAGGTTTCACTTCCCCAACTTTTACTATACATTTTGTAATCATCTTTCAAATAAACAAAGTACTTTGCATTCAAGTCTTTTACTCAGGACTTGATTATGGAGAAACCCAATACATGACAAAAGCTATCTGGGCCTGAGATTTTATGTAGAGAAAATTAAAAAAAAATAAGTTGAGATATGAGTCACATATGAGTCACAAAATTAGCCATTTAAAACTGTAGTTAGTACAACTATTATCATTATCTAATTTCAGCACATTTCCATCAACCTGAAAAGAAACCTTTTACCTATTAGCAGTCACTCCCACTCCCCCCACCCCCATACCAAGGCAACTGCTAGTCACATTTCTTCATGAATTTACCTGTTCTGTATATTTTACATAAATAGATTTATATAGTATGTGATTTTTGTGTTTGGCTTCTTTTACTTAGCAGCATTTTAAAGATTCTTCTGTGTTGGAGCAAGAACTAGTACTTCAGTCCTTCTTTTTGGTTGAATAATATTCCATTGTGGATATGCCTCATGTTATTTGAAAGATAATTGCATTGTTTATATCTAGCAATTATGAATAATTCTGCTAGGAATACTCATTTACAAGTTATTCTATCAACATATGTTGCTAGTTTCTAAGTCATATGGTAATTCTATATTTTAAATTTTTGAATAACTGCCAAACTGTTTTCCACAGTGACTGCCATTTTATGTTCCTACCATCAATATACAAGGATTGAAAATCCTTACCAACACTTAATTCCCATTGAAAATTAATTATATCATCTCAGATTTTAAAATGCTTGTGAGTTCTTTACAATTCAGCATTTGCCTCAGTTGTTCACTGCAGTTATTACTAAAATTGATATGTACCAAGAAGATTTGATATTAGGTGTCAAACTCATCTGTTGTATGAGACTTAAGCTCAACTTCATGTGTAAAGTCCCTTAGTCATAAGAGACCAGAATTTGAATTCTGGTTGCATTATTCAGCTGGTAAACCTTGTTTATGTAACTTAATCTTTTCAATTGTCATTTCTTTATCCATAAACAGAGAGGAATTAGTGATTAAATCAGATCACATATGTAAGAATTAGAAGTGTGCTTGGAATAGAGTGAAAACTGAAAAAGAACAAACAAACGATATTTATTGTATTTGTTATTGTTGTTAGCAGCAGTTGCAGTGGTGGTGGTAATGATTGTGGGGTTGTTATTTGTAGTATCAGGATTTGGACTAGTGCCCAGAGATTTAGTCATGATTCAGTCTACTCTAGTGCCTTTCTATGCAAAGTGCGGTCTGCAGACCTGCAGAAACAGCACCACTAGGAGACTGTTCAAAACTTAGAATCTCTGTCCCTCTGTTCCCATACCTAGGAATTAGAACCTTCATTTTAACATGATGCACTGTGATTCCAATGCACTTTCTAGTTGGAGAGGCTCTGGTTTAGTATATCATTTTGCCACTCTGAAGTTATCCAACTCATTACGGTGGGCACAATTTTGTTTTAAAAAATTTTTAAACAGCATCATTGTGGTTATAATTGTTTTACAAAAACTGCCCATTTAATATATACAATTTTATAGGTTTGAAAATATCCATACACACGTGAAAATATCATTAATCAATGTAATAAACATACCCATCACTACTATAACAAACAAATGTGGTTTCCTCTCCCACACTCCAAATTAAATATTAGTGAAATTGTAATGTTGCTTGGGATACATCAAAAGTACAGAACTGATTAAGTTTGGAAGTTACAAGTTATGCATATTTTACTTTCATTTACTTAAGCAGTTTTAGTGCATATAAAAATAATCTTAAAAATGCTTTGTTTTTTCATCTTGAATTTTATTAAACAAATTTTTTATCAGAAAAATTATATTTCATAACAATACTCGATGTGGAAAGCTCTTAAATATTTAATTTTTTTCTGAAACACAATTTCTTTTTAAAAAATATTAGTTAATTTTTTAAATTGAGGTAACATTGACTTAAATTACTGTTGGATTTTGAAAGTATAGGATCTATCCCCCTCAGGCATCACCACCTTATTTAAACAAATTTCATGAAATCCTGAAATATTTGGACTATATAAATTTGCTAAGCAAACATAATGTAAAGCAATTTATAATTATTCTATACTTATTAATATCTTCTTGCATTAAGTATGCCTTGTTGTTTTCTAGGCATTTGGGATATATCAGTCACTAAAATAGACACGTATCTGATCTTTTCCTGAAGAATGTCCTTTCATTGGGAGATGCATATAAACAAATGAAAGAAATAAATATTAGAAGGTGTGTCTTGGAAAAATTTAAAATTGAAATACTTTTGGATGGTATTTTAGTTTGGATGGTCTTGAAAAATGCCTTGAGCATTTTTCATCCAAAGTTCATCTTAAAGTTTTATTTATTTTTTACATTTGTTCTTAGCCAAGAGGCCAAGAAGCAATGAAAGGAGTTAGCATTGTAGATATTTAGGAAAAAAGGAGTCCAGATTCAGGTCATAACTATATAAAGGCCTTTGAGCAGCAAAGGAAGTCATTATGAATGTGGCAGAGCTAGTGGGTGAGACTCCTGAGGTAAGAATGAAATTAGAGATGAAGGTTGTAAGGACATAGGCATTACTGAGCAAAACGGGAGAACGTTAAAATGTTTGGATCTGAAGTATAACATGATGTGACTTACAGTTTAAAACGGTAACTGTGATTGCTTTGTTGAGAGATTATTGGGGAGAGTGAGAAAATGATGGAACCCTTTAATTTAGGGATGTGATAGTGATGACTTGTGGCCATTGTGATGGAGGTGATGAAATGTCATCTCTGTAGATTATTTTCAAAGTAGACGCAAAAAGGAATTTCTGGTGGAATGTATGTGAACTATGAAATAAAAGGTTATTTTAAGATTTTTTTGGCTGGAGGTGAACTGGGAGGACAGACCCATTAACTGCTCTCAAGACTGTGAATGGACCAATTTTGGGATGAAGGCCTGGAATTTAGCTTTGACTTTGCTAGGGATGTTTGAGATGAATCAAAATAGAAATGTACTGAAGCTCAGCTGTAAGGCTGTGCTTTTAATTTTGTGCTGTGATAGTGTTTATCTTTCCTAGAATAGTAAATCTCCCCAGGGTGGGCCAAGTTGAACTTGCCTTATTACATTGAACCTATGAAGTAGGTCAGATGACTGTATGTGATTAGTGCTATGCCTTTTAGTAGTTATGGGATCAAGCAGTACATTTTACGAAAGGAATTCCATGTAATGATCCATGGCTTCTGGAAGTTTGCTTTCAAGAAACCATGGAGGTATCTGAAATAATTCATCTTAAAGTTTTATTTTTCTTCACTTGCTTTTAGCCAAAAAGCCAAGAAGTGATTAAATATTTATTTTTTTAAATAAAAATTTATTTATTTATGCATACAGGAACTGGGTATAAGCCAGTGGTACTGGGAGGATTCACCAGAGACAGAGTGGGGAACAGAAGGGGCAGATTGACTGATATAACACTGCTGAGGGGAGCAGCAGGCGAGATAGGAGAGGTCTGCTGTGCCCTGTGGGTCACCTCCCTGGCCAGGAATCGAACTTGTGCTGCAGTGACTGTGGTCACTTGTGCTTCATAGGACTGAGACTTAACCCCTTTTGCCACCAGGAAAACCCTCATCTTAAAGTTTTAAAGTATTAATAATGAGAGTCTGAGAAACAGGTACATGAACTTCTTTTCAGTGAATTAATACTCCTTCCTTAAAAATCTTTCCTTCTATATGGTGTATAGCAAAACAGATAAAGTAAATAAAACAAAATTAAGCTTTTGAACTATAAGATCCCAGTAGTGATTTCTAGAGGGAAAGGGTTTTGGGGAAAAAGGAGGCAAATGAAAATGTCAGCTGATATATTTGTGTTTACTGTATTGAATCTTTGTCAGTTAATATGGGATGAAAAATAATTATTTTAATTAATATCACATTTTAAGGTAGAATAATGACACTCTTTTAACTATCTTTTTATGTTATTAAAGTTACTCTTTTAAGCTGAAATTTAATTTGTTTTTGTGACAAATAATTAAAAATTTTAGTACTGATATGCAAAGGACCCAGTGGTACCAGATTGAACAAAGTGCTATAGCACAGACTAGTGGGAAAACTTACTAACTGCAGAATTTTTCAGAACTGTCTTTTCTTTTACAAATTACTTAGAGGAATTTAAACTTGAAATGATGTGTTCAATTAAAATAGTATTTAAAAGTCAAATATTTATCATGAAGCAAACAGTGACATTCTGATGACAATCAAAATGCAGTAAAATTCTTCACACGACTAATTTACTTTGGTGACTACTTCCTTAGTTATTTGATACAATTTAAATTTAGAACAGAAAGCTTACAAAATGAATCACTTCCACTGATGAAAGAAAAAGAAAACAACACTACAAAATATGTGTAGCTAATTGGTTGCCTTTCATATAATTGCCTTTACTCACATCCCTTTTAGACTGTTGTGTATTATGGATGTGTAGCTTTAAAATTTTTAATTTAATGTTTATAATTATTATGGTATACAGATATGCTTTTTACCATCTTTCTTATTTTAGATTGTTCATTTTTGATTTATGAACTTCATTATTATTATTTTCCAAATGGTGGTCCAAATGGTGGTCACAGTGCAATACACTGAAATGAGAACAGTTTGATTTTATTTCATTTTCCATGATCATGCATAGTCTATCCAAATTTTCTGTTTCTTCCTGGTTCAAGCTTGGTAAATGTTGTTGAACACCCTTTTCAATTTTGATATGTTAATGTGGTGAATTACATAATATTACAGGTTCTAATATTAAGCCCTTGAATTTTTGGGTGACTCCCTTTGTCATGATAGTTTTATTTTTTTAAGTTTAATTGAGAAAGCATTGGTTTACAACGCTGCATATGTTTTAGGAGAATGTGTTCACAGTTCTTCGAATATATGTCACCATGCCATACGCGCCAACAAAGAACTAATAGCATTCGACCACAGTTCATTGATAGCTTCTTTTTAGATTCTTTCTCAGATGTATTTGCCATGTGAATTTAGGATTAAGTTTGTCAAAATTGTAACATCTATGTTTCCATTCCTATTTGTGCTCTTCCACCTATAATTTTATTTTTATATTGTCTGTGAAAGGCTGTAAAAAGACCCCTTAAAAATATCCATGTCCTAAGTCCTGAAGCCTGTGAATAGCCTTGTGTAACAAAAAGGGGACAAAGTTTGCAGTGTGATTTAGTAATGACCTTGAGGGTAGGAGATTATCCTGGTGGGCACTCAGTGTAATCATTGCATTATTATAAGGAGGAGATCACGCAATACTCTCCCTGGGGGAGGATGTGTATTGGTTAAACTGAAGGGCAGCTTTTACCTTTAAAATTAGAGGTTCTTCCTAGAGAGAAACTTTTTGTGCCCTACCACCAACCTGAGCCCTATGTACTTCAGTGTGCTCAGCAGTGCATCATGTTAGACCAAGAATGGGCCAGCACTAACTTTCCAGAACTATTCTTAGTACCAGTGTGGCATAGAGGGCACTCTCCTAGTAGTCAGAGATGAGGGATAAAGTGATTTTGCAAAAAAGGTTGCAGAGGAGAGAACGTGGAGCCCTGCAGCACAAAGGACTATTCAGAGACCCAGGGAGATCATCAGTGCTGGGGGCTGCAGAGAGATCACGTCAGTAGTGGAGCACGTTCCTTTCTAAACTGAGAAGAACCAGACTATGCCCTGGATGACTTGGCAGGGCCTCTCAGAACACCCCAGCCCTTTCTTGGAAAATGAAGGGGATAGAAATGTCAGAGTAGAGAATTCATCCAAAGGAGCAACTTAGTTCACTAAAATTTAAGGGGTATTTTTAAAAACAAAAATTGATGGATAAGCCTTTGTGGGGAAAATCAGAGAAATAAACAAGCTGTAGTACCTTTTTTTCTGAGTAATTTTTCAGTGCTACAAGAGTAGGTAACAAAGAAGAGCTTATAGCAACTAAGACTTGAAGATGTTTCAGGTTAAAGCTTCTCTGTCGTCCTGTTGTCTCCTGAGAGACATAGGGAAGAGCCTTCTGGTGTTCTTGCTTCAGCCTCTGACTGGAGATGCCAAGCTTGCAATTCATGGGGTATCTGAGGAGGTCTTGCTGCTTGTCTTGCAGTAGCTAATCTAGCAAAAGTCATCAATTTTGTTTTGTAATCCAGAAGCTCCTCAATAGAGATTATAATGATTTCTTAATTACTTAAGGAACATTGAAAATTTAACCCTATAGAATTTGGGTCAGTATTTCAACTTTCCAAGTCCACCGTGACAGCTGGAAGAAGGGCTTGTAGATATTGTATCAAAACAATACTGAATTCTGCTTTTTGCGAGATAGAGATGGTGCATCTGATGATGGAAATACTTTAGAGTAGTGCTGTGATTGAACTTCTTTGGATCTCCAGACCCCTTGCAGATCTCTGCATCCTTATTTTTTCCAAATGACTCTTCAGGCTGGGGAGAGGCAAGCTTCAAGGGCTTCATGGTGTGAATATATTCTTTTTGTGGCATTTACCGTAATTGTGATATAAACAATATATGAACAAATATAAATATTTGTGCAATGATTTGTCCTCTTATTTTTCCCCTGACTACACTTTAAACTCCACAGCAAAACTTGTGATTATTGACATATTCTAAGTGTTCAGTGAATTGTATATGAATGAATAAATAATTGATGAATCAGTGTTAAACAAATTGGGATTTTATGGTCTAAATTAACTTTTATGGTAAATTACAGTTCCATCCAAGTTTATCTACTACTGAATTTTGTATTAATCTTTCGTAGGATACAGTAGATGACTATATTCAGAAATGCTAACAACTGGTGCTCTGTGAGAAAAGCCCTGATTTATAGGATTTTCCTATTTTTTTAGTCTAAATATACCATCCAGGGCTGATTTCAAGTTAACCCACGTTGCTTCATTGAATGTGGAGCTGGGAAGAAATGCACACAATTTATAGCTATTGGAAAGCTGGCTCCAGAATTAACACAGAAAACATGTTTAATATTTAAGTTTTAGTAATGTAATGATCTTCAACACAAAGATTGTATTGGTGGTACAAATTTAATAGACCATGTGCATTAAAAAGACTGAGTTAAGGTCTGCTATCAACTGTAAAAAAATGAACTCAAAAAGTTTCTTTGACTCAATATAATAGAAGTTTATTTCTCATCTATGTGAAGTCCACCAGGGGTAGTTTGTCAGCAGAGACTGTCTTATAAGTGCTCATTCAGGCTCTCAGGCTCCTGATTTGGTGGTTCCTTTATCATCTAGGGTCTTGACTGAACAGCAAGATTACTGAACAGCGTGTGAGGGTTTTTTAAATGAGCGAGGAAATAGCACATATCCTTCTTTTAAACCATTCTCCAGAACGTAGTCATGTGACCATGACCAGCCTTAGTTACAGGAATGGTGGGAAATGTACTTTTCTAAGAGAAAAAGGAAGTACGTTTAATACCTAGTCAGAATTTTCCAGTTTGCCAGCTATGTGCTAGATTAAACTGATCCATTTACATTCTTTGATAAATGCACGTATTTATAAGCAGATTGGCAATGATTAGAGGTGGACCCTAGTGCATTCTTTTCTCTTGGATTTTAAGGGTTTTTAGCACTAGTCTCTAATCAATAATCTTCCCCTTCTCTGAATTACTCTGTTATTATGTCTATTTAGGTGAAAATCACAGCATATCGTAGAATTTTAAAATCCATTAAATTATTGTACTCAGTAAGCATGATTTTTGTATTTTTTTTTAACATTCTTTGACTATCCAGTTTAGCTATTACATTCAGGGATAGCTATTACATTGCAATAGTTTGACTTAATGTAATAAGTCTTTCTGACTTAAAATAGATATTTCTATTTTTCTTCATTTTTCCCCTTCCTTTCAACCCCACCAGTGATGTTTGTGAACTGAAATACATGATAATAAGTGACAAATTTGATTCATTAAGGAGTATGCCTCTCTTTAATATTGCTATTAAATATTACTTTGAAAAACTCGGCATATTTAGAATTGAAGTTGATAATACTTTGTAACTTTTGAGTCCTATGTCTTTGTATTCTCAAGTCTTAGATGTTTTTGCTAAATTTGAGGACCACCACAACTAAGAGGCCCTCTAACCATGGTCATTTGCAGGAATATATATTTCTAAGATATTTTTAATAGTGTTCATTTGTTGTAAACTGATTTTAAGATTCCATTAACAACAGCTCTGCTATTTTAGTCCCAAACTAGAAAATTTTATTTGGTGAACACTGAATTTTCCTAAAATGGACATTAGGCATTTCATAGCTACATAGAGAAAAGTTATCTCATGGTATAAATTTGTACATGTGTTGTGAGACATAGCTCACTATTATAAATTTACCCCAGTAAGTTGCTGTGTGTGTACAGTATTTCAGGGACAAGTGTCAGTACCTAGTATTACTTGATATGAGTAGTTAGGCTTCTTGAGCTTTGAAGATTAATAAACTATTAATCCAACAAAGGAAGGAAGTAGTAAAAGAAGAAAAGAGAGGTGAACTGGGTTTTAGGATATGAGGATATCCATTTATAATATCTTCTTCTGGGTGTTAACTGGAGAAGAAACAGCCAATAATTTTCTTTTTTTTAAAGATTTATTTATGCATACAAAAACTGGCCAGAGGTGTGGGGGGTGAAAAGGTTCATCAGATACAAAGGACAGAACATTCAGATTGACTGAAATACACAGCTGAAGGGAGCAGTGGGAGAGACAGGAGAGGTCTGCTGTGCCATGTGGGTCAGCTCCCTGGCTGGGCATTGAACTTGTGCTGCAGTGACTGCGGCTGCTTCATAGTATGATGCTTAACCCCATGTGCCACCAGGGAGGCCCAGTCCATAATCGTCTAAGTTTGTTTCTTGTTTTGAACCATATGGAAATGATACTATTTGTACATTGAGATAAATTGGCGTGGTTGCTCATGCCCTCCTTTGGCCTTACTCAGACACACTAAGAGCACACTTCTAACCCATTCAGCATGTTGAGTTGGTGTAGGTTAAATGAAGATTGCTCGGGCTTTAGTGCTGTTGGTCTCTGTAGCTATCACCTAAGGCCTTGAATGCAGGAGGCGCTTGGGAGCACAGGCTCAGGGTACGCGGGCCTGATGGTGGACACCTGGGGGATGGTGTGGGCATGCGTAAGTGGCACACCTGAGCTGAGAGACTGAGCATGAGGGCAGCGTCACAGAGGTGGACAGGGTGTGGCAGAGGACTGGGTGCTGGAGTGCAGAGGAGTGTGCTGAGAACCGTACCAGAGCCTTTAGAGACACCCAGGGGGGCCCAAGTTGCTGTCTCCCTGCTGGCTTGTTTCCCCTGTGAACCATTAGAAAACCTGTGGGGATGATGCCAAGGGCACCGAGGTTCTCTTTTAAGCTGCCTCAACCGACAGTGAATATACCTGGCCTGGAATGGTTGCAGAACAGTTGGGAATCTCTGTGGTCTTCTAACAGTTAGATCAGTGGTCTTCTAACTTTATCAGGCATCCCACATACCTGTAGCATTTGGCAACAAGGAAAAAGAAAAAAAAAATCACAGATTTCTGGGTCTTACTTCAGAATTTGTGACTCAGTAGATCTAGGGTGGGGAATGAAATTTGTACTTTCAACTGTTTCTCAGGTGATACTGAGGCTGCTGTCCCAGGGATAGTCTTTGAGAATCTCTGCGAGAGGTCAAGTAGCCTGCTTACCTTGTGGCAAATGATATTGCAGCAGTAGGTTATTTCTGCAGATGATTAGATAATTTTCTGCCTCAAACTCTCACTACTATTTCATACTCTGAGTGTGACCCCAGTTAAGTGCATATACATATATAATCACTATAACATTTATAATTTGTTTAATATAAAAAAGTTGGAATTTCAGACCTAATTTATTTAACATTATCTTGTGTTTCTGTAACACTTTAAAAAGAGATCTGCAATACCTACCTTTGTCACAAGATGGCATCAAAAGGATGTAGATTTTGTTTGAAATTTGATTTTTGAGACTGAGAGATTGGTATTTTAACTTAAACATATTTTCTTATTTAATTATGAAAGTATAATGGGCACATATATTAATGTTATTGTTGATTAATTCTTTTGGAAATCAACAAAAC
The DNA here is from genome assembly GCA_019455555.1 of Galemys pyrenaicus. Classification (NCBI taxonomy): domain Eukaryota; kingdom Metazoa; phylum Chordata; class Mammalia; order Eulipotyphla; family Talpidae; genus Galemys; species Galemys pyrenaicus. Next base: position 6,987,802 of record JAGFMF010011395.1, on the reverse strand, counting down.
ATAGATACATAAATGTAAATTTACTATCATATTTCTCCTGGAAGGACTTCAAATGAATTTAAGGTCTTGTGTTATGATTTATAAGGTTTTCTTGTGCAAATAGAAGCTATAGACCTTGCCTTCAGTGATTTTCAAACTTGGTTGGGGAAAAATAAGTGTATATGCAATTCAAGGAGAATAAAGTAATAATAAAGTATCAAGTACAATGTTTTATGATATGGACTATACACACAATATGAACTGGAATAGTGGCCAATTAAACAAAGTTTTAAAATGGTATTTGATTTAAACATCAGAAAATACTTGGAATGTGATTTGTTTTAATTTCGTGAGTATATGTATTTTTTCTGAGTAAGAGCAAAGGAATTTTCAAGAAGGTGAAGATTTTCTGGTGAAATAGACATTACTTATAATAGTCTTATATTCCTACACTGTGAAAAACATGTATTAAAAAATGACATGTAAAATAATGGTCCTTAGGGACTGAGGGAAGGAAGGAGAAGAGGGAACTTGTTTAATGGTTATAGAGTTTTGGAAGATGAGTATGTTTTGGAGATGCTTCACAATAACGTGAATCTTCTTACCACTACTGAACTGTGCACTCAAAAATGGTAAATATTATGCATTTTTTTACTGCAATAAAAATTGTGTTTACTACAAATTATAAGCAATTGATAGACTTTATGGAGAATTAATGCTCCTAACTTAATTTTAGCTATTAAGAGCTACTTAAAAAAAATGACATTTCCATCTACAAGTTTATAGTTAGTGATAAAAGATTAACCTAATGTTAGTAGGTGATCTACTGGAAGTCTGAGATAGACCAGACACTGTGCTTTTTATTGTAAGTGTGCTCAGTTATTTTGCATCTTTATTCCTTAAAACAATATAGGAAAATAAGTTATCACTGAACATTTCCCTATTTTAGCTATGGACACTAAGTTTGATAAATATGATGGTTCAGTGCATTGCTGAAGCCTGCAAAATTTCTAATCTTGGAGTTGGTATGTAAACCCAAGTCTGTCTAGTTTCAAAATGATTTTTCCTTCTGTTACAACATATTTAATAACAAATAATTTAAAAATGTTAATAAGTAAGTAATTTGACTCTCTAGTTTGGTATTTCTACTGCTAGTAAACATTGTTTATCTCATAATTATTCTAACAAAATGAAATGAAAGAATACATGATTTAGTTAATGGTAGCAGTTAGCTAGTTTTATGCTTTAACATCAGAAAAGATAACCATATAAATTTTTGTTGTCTGAGTTGCCTCTCTTTTTGTTTAAGTTTTTGGAAATACTAATTTCTTTTCCCTATGTATTTACGTGCAGGTTATGTGGGTATGTAATTTGTGCCGAAAACAACAAGAAATCCTCACTAAGTCAGGAGCCTGGTTTTATAATAGTGGATCTAATATACCACAGCAACCTGATCAAAAGATTCTTCGAGGACTACGAAATGAGGAGGCACCTCAGGAGAAGAAAGCAAAACTACATGAACAGGCCCAGTTCCAAGGACCCTCAGGTGACTTAACTGTACCTGCAGTGGAGAAAAGTCGATCTCGTGGGCTCACAAGACAGGATTCTATTAAAAATGGGTCAGGATTGAAGCACCAAATTGCCAGTGACATAGCTTCAGACAGGTAAACATTTTGTTTAATCTTTAGGTAAACATATCTTCAGATAATTTTCATTCCAAAACAGAAATTAAAATACATGAAATGTTTAGGCAACAGTGAGTTGTCTAAATGTGATGTAACTATCCATATGTTTTATATAAATGCTGAAAGTGATGTTCAGAACTGGATCTGTTAGAGGTTTGAACAATTTTAAGTTTGATGAGGGAATCAGGTTATCAGATTTTCTGGAATAAACAAGTGAAATAAAACAGGTGATTTAGATAGGATATTATTGTCAAAAGAAAAATGAATAGGAGCAATAGGAATGAATAAGAGATGATTTTAGGATGTTAGAGAGAGTATATGTTGGTGGAGCTAACTGGAAATGGGAGTTAAGAGAGATGATGTCTCCCAACATCTCATTTTAGGTTGAAGGTGAGGTGATTGTGCAAGTGGGTAAAAATACAGATGAAAAAGTTTTAGGAGTTTAATACATGGGCTAAAACTCTATTACTATAATTTGACTCAATTCTATGGGCTTCCTTGTTCTAAGTGTTAGATTTTTAAAGATAGTGTTTATGAATCTTCTATTTCCCACCTCTGAAAGAGGAGAATGAGAAATTTTCATGGGAAGATTATTTTTCTAATCCATATGCCGCTTTTTGGATTGAAAGATTTAAAGAGACCTCTGGTTTATGCTATTTCTATTGTGTAGAGTGGTCAGTACACTTTTTGTGTGAACAATTATGAAGTCATGCATTTGTGGAAGAACAACTCTAAATTGTGCTTATAGGATGGTGGATTCTGATCATTCAGGTCTAACAGGTGAGATAACTGGCAATCACTTTCGTGTTTAAAGTTATTACAAATATGTTGCTGTATCTTGAGATATAGAGAATAATAAAATGATGATTTTACTAGTTCTATTGAAAGGCAGCATAAGTGAGACAGTATAATTCAAAACAAAACAATGGTAGGTTCATTCTGGAATACTATGAACACATCTCAATGAGAAATCTTAGGGACCCAAGAATTTTACAGTTAGAGGACCTAGAATCCTGTCTACTTTAAGCACACAAAGATTTGAGTGCCAATAGTTTCTTTGGAAGGCACTTACAGGCACCTTGGTAGGGCTTGGGAAATCATCCTTTAAGAGAAAGAGCATAATGTTGGGGACATTCAAGAGCAAGTTACCTCTTTTGGTAATTCTTTCTCTACTTTATTAGGATATAAGGGAGGCAGGGTAGAATGACGGTTATCCCATAATGACCAAGGAGTCTGGTGTATTATCCATAATTCTCCTTTGATATTAACTTAAGGCTCTTTTTGATGAGGTGGAGGGTTAACCTTTGGAATTCGTTGGCCAACCATGTTCTTATGATCAGAGAAAGCACTTAAGGCAGAGTATTACAAATACAATAAGCAGACACTGCTATGTAGGGGATGATGACTGATAAGGTAGTGTGTATTGGGACATTAACAGTTCTGCTACACAAGCATTTAGAAACCGAGAAAGTCTATAAGATTATAACTATAATGGTCTGGGTATCTGATGAAGAAAAATAGCTGATAACCAGTGGAGGTAGGATATTGAATGAATGAATAACTAAATAAATTGGATAATAGTAACATAACTTGCTCCTCAGAAACTGGATAGCAGCATGATATAGTCTCCTCTGGAGCTGAGAGAGGTAGGATTAGGAAGAAAAAAAGGAAATACTAAAATATTGGGTCACAAAATAGATCATTACATTTTGAAATGTATATTGTTAGGAAATGGTAGACTTTAAAACTTATGAGCAATTAATCATTGTAAGAAAGTTAGAAGCCTATCATTCATTTTTGAAGAAGGTGGTGATAAGAACAAACATCTCTTTCAATGTTATCGCTTAATGCTTCTTTCATAGACAAAGTACTAGTTTGGACAAATAGAATCTGACCCACATGGGGAGGCAAGATAGTAGTATTTGCTTTTTTCTTTCGCCTGGTGCCTGATTATCATTACTAGTAAATACAGATTTTAATGACTCAAAGTGTCCTGTAATTATGTCCTTCTTTCTCACCCTTACTTGAGTCAAACCCATGCTTCCTTTTGTTTGTAAAAATACTATAGTCAGGGAAGTTTTAAAGTTTAATGCTTAGAAAATAGAACTCATTACATTTCAGCATAAATTTTTATTTAGAAAATACTTTCTCTTCAAGCACAATTCAGTTCTCCTTATTATCAGCAAAAAAGACCTTTATTATTATTATTTTCCAATACAGATTCTACAGTAATTTATTAGGCATTTGTCAGTGATCCCTTTGAACTCTTTCTCCAGAGCAGGGGATTAACAAACTATGCCACTGTGTCAAATCTAACTTGCTAGCAGATTCTGTAAATTAAGTTTTATTGGAACATAGCCACATCTATTCATTTACTTGTCTGTGGCTGCTCTTTCAGCTCCAGCTCCTGAGTTGAGAAGTTACAAGGGATCATATGACCTCCATAGCCTAAAATACTCTTTTTTTTAAAAAAAGAGATTTATTTATTTATGCGAACAAGAACTGGGGTACAGGCCAGAGGTGTGGGGGTGAGAAGATTCACCAGAGACAGGCGAATGGACAGAAATACACTGCTGAGGGGAGCATAGGGTGAGGCAGGAGAGGTCTGCTGCGCCATGTGGGTCCCCTCCCAGGCTGGTGGCAGGGATCGAACTTGCGCTGTAGTGGCTGTGGTCTGCTTCTTAGTGCGTGGCTTAACTCATTGTGCCACCAGGGATGCCCCCTAAAATACTTGCTTTTGACTATTTATAGGAAAAGATTGCTCACTGTCTTCCTAGACAGTTCTAAGTTACTTTTGTATTGTTGAATTTTTTCCTTTCTTGCCCATTTCATTTTTCACTATTTAAATTATTTTAGTTAAGCCAGTTTTCTTATTTCTCTACCCCTTGACACCCTCTCCTCTCCTCTAGTTCTTTCTGCTTGCTTTTTCTCAGCCTCTCTGTCTACTCACCAGAATGTGTCTTCTATCAATATTTGAGTTGGACAGTGAAATGGAGCTACTAAAAAGGAATATAATTGCAATCTAAAAGATTATCAGCAATTTGTTTCTTTAATAATGTTCAGAAATCAGTGACTTCAAAAAGAGTGACTTTGGTTCAGTTAAATTTAAATTTCTATGTATCTTGACTATGAGAGGTAGAAAAATATGTTATGTTTCCTTCTTTTAAGGAGCTTTAATCTTTCCGTATGTGCTGTAGTGGTTTTGATCGGTTTGACACCATTTGACTTCTTAGCATGGAGCTAAGACCTCAATGACAGGTCTTGGCATGGAGCTTTACACATAGATCCTCAGTGTTTATCAAATTATAAATGCCAGGTTGGCCGTAGACCTTAGCTTGAGCTTATGAGTAGTAGAGTATCTTTGAAGGGATGCTATGATATGTTCAAGGCATGTATTGAACCTTAAAATGAACGGTTATAAGTAATAAATCAACAAAGGAGATAGGGCCTCCTTGGTGGCACAAGGGGTTGTGCGCTGCACTGTGGGGCTTCCGTAGCCACTGCAGTGTGAATTTGATCACTGGCCAGGGAGAGGACCCGCAGAGGCAGCAGACCTCTCCTGCCCCTCAGTGGATCTGCCTGTTCTGCTCCCTACTCTGTCTCTGGTAAATCCTCTCAGCCCCCACACCTCTGGCCTATACTCCAGCTCTTGTATGCATGAATAAATAAATCTTTAAAAAAAAAAGTCACTAGAAGGCAGAAAGATGGAGGAAGGAAAGGGAACAAAGAACACATCAGGCAAATAGGGAACAAAGCAAGATCAATATCCAAACTAGAGGAGAAAGTATAAATTGTACAAAAAATAATGATGTAAAATTTGTATAAAATAAAATAAAGAAGTCAAACAAAAAATAATTGAAGATATACTGTACTCATATTATTCATAACCAGGAAAAAGTTGGGATGCTTATATTCAGATCATAATAGACTTCAGAGCAAATAATATTGGGAATAAAGACTATTACCTCATTTTAGTAAATAAGCCAGTTATGACAAGGACATAAACACACACACACACACACATACACACATATACAGCTTCAAAATATATGAAACTAAACCAGGTAAAACTACAAGGAGATACAGACAAATCCACAATTAAAATGGGAGATTTTAATTTCTTCCTCTCAGTTGGTGAGAGAACAAATAGGCAGGAAATCAACAAAGTACCTAAACTTGAACAGGTCCGTGAACTTGATCTAATTTAATGTTTATAAGAAAATACATCAAGCAAGAATAGAATATTCATTCTTATTAGGGTTACACAGAACAGTTAACAAGGTTCACCTTATTATGGCCATTAAACCATTCTAATGAAATTGAAAGAAATGCATGCAATAAAAAATACGTCCTCTGATCAAAATGGAATTACTAGAAATCAGTAATAGAAAGATTTCTGGTGAATTTCCCAAGCTTTGAAAACTAAATAACATGCTTTAAAATAACCCACAAATCTCAAAGGAAATCAAAAGAGAGCACAGAAATTTAATTCAATTTTAATTGAATTATTGAATTAAAATGCAAACACAACATAAGAATTTATAGGATAGTACTAAAACAGTACTAGGGAAGACTTTATAGCACTAGAAACCTTTACTTGATAATAAAAAAGGTTTCAAAGAATTGATGTCAGCTTTCACCTTAAGAAATATAGAAAAGCAAAGCAAATTAACCCAAGCAAGAAGAATAAAGATTAAGAAGGATTAAAGCAGAAATCAGTGACATAGAAAATCAGCGAAGCCAAAAGCTGATTCTTTGAGAAGATCAATAAAAAAAAATTAAACCTCTAGACAGACTAATAAGGGAAAGAAAGAAAAGATACAAATCACCTATAATATGAACAAAAGAGATAATGTCATTGCTCACTAATGATATTTAAATACTGTTGTTTTGAAAAACGTTATGCCTATGCAACCAGCAATTTAGATGAACTTGACAAATTCTTTAAAAACAGAAATTATCAAAACCCATTCAAGAAGAAATAAATAGCTTGAATAACTTTCATGTACTAAAGAAATTATATTTGTGTTGAAAATCTTCCCATAAAAACAGCTACAGTTCTGGAGACATCACTAGTATATTTCAATAAGACTTTTAAGGAAGACATTATGCTATTTAACAATTCCAGAAAATAGAAGAGATAATATTTCCCAACTCCTATTAGCCAATATTGCCTTGATACCAAAACCAAAGACTTACAAGAAAGAATAAACCCTATCAAGCAACATCCCTCATAAAATATAGATGCAAAAACTCTACACATATTTAGCAAATTGGTTCTATCCATATGTAAATAGGACTATGTGATGACCAAGTGCTGTTTATCTTGGGAAGGTGGACTTTAATATTAGAAAATCATAGTAATTATCATTTTAAGAAAATCATATTATTTCAATAAAGTAAAAATAAAAATTAGCAAATGCCAGTATTTATTTTTATTAAAAACTCTCAGCAAATTAGGAATAGACAGGGATTTCTGCCATCTGATCAAAGTCTTCTGTGACCATTCTGTATAACTGACATCAAATTATTTATTTATATTTAAAGCTATTACTTATTGTTGTGCAGAAGAGCTGAGATGTAGTTCAGAGTGCGGTGGATGAAATCTTAACACAAAGTTCCTTGAGGAAAGTTTCTGGAGTGATGGAAATGATCTGTGTCTTGACAGGGATCTAGATTACTGCTTGTATATATTTGTCAATAGCTATTGTAGTGTTACATTTAAGATCTATATACTTTTTACTGGATATAAATTATATTTTAATAAGAAATTAAGAAGGAATTATGTGCATATTTTCTACATTAAAATTGCAAAATTTCTTCCATTTTATTGATATAATCAACACAGCATGTTAGTATACAACATAATGCTTTGATTTATGTATATATTATGAAATAATTACCATAGTACATAAACATTCATCACTTCAAATAGTTACAAATTTTTTCTTGTGAATGGAACTTTTAATATCTACTCAAGCTACATTTTTAAATTGCTGCTTTAATTGAAATTTTACTGATACAAAATAGTTGTTTTTTTGTGAAGTTGGATCAAAATGAAAATTTTTCCATAATCTTTCGACAATGTTATTTTTTTCAGTAGATTCAGATGTATTTATATTTTCTTTTCTTTTTTTTATTTATTAGATTTATTTAATTGTATTTGACATCATTTGTAGTTCCCAGGGGTTCCCACCACCATTTCACCCGTGCGCCATCACCTCAGTCCCTTGTGCTCTTTATGCCTCATCCCCGTCTTTGCCCTCCCCTCCCTCTACCCACCCCCCCCCACCCCCGTGATCCCTTGGGTTTATCTTTGACCTTTTGATCTTGTTGAGTTTTTATTTGTTTGATGGGCAATCTATATTTTCTTAATTGTGGTTACATATGCTCTGCTATGGTTACTATGTAATCTATCTCCATGAGATGACATATGAAACTGTGACACAATTCTAATAATTTTTTTTCTCCAAAAGAGTATCTGAGATATATGGTGAGTGAAAAATTGCATGAAGATGAGAGAAAGAAGATAAAAAAGATGTAAAGGGTAGTAACTTTTAAAAGGACTCAAAATACAGTTCAGAAAGAGATTATACTATAGCGAGCTAAGGACTAGAAAGGATCAAAGTGTTGTTTCTCTTAGAAGAAAAGAGTCTTAATAACTTGGAAGCAAGTGTCCTCATAACCTTATTTCTTGATATTTCTTTTTATAAGTTTTTAGACTATCAGATGAAACAAAAGGGAGCAGAGATGGCTATATATTTTTTACCACTTGCACTGAATTAGGCACACTCAGTAATTATTGGTGGAAATGAAGAAGAGTGAAAACTATATATATTTTTTCACTTTTTCATATTTTTCCCTTTGTTTATATATATTTGACATCAGTTGTGGTCCCCATAGAACTCCCACCACCATTTCTACAGTGCACCATCACCTCAGTCCCTTGTGCTCTTTCTGCCCTCCTCCCATTCCCTCGCCCTCCCACACACAGTGTTTCTGATTTGTCCTTGTCTTTTTTTTGTTGTTGTGTTATGTTTTTGTTTCTGTGAAAACTATAATATTAATGTTTGTAAAGTGACTGATATTTCTGAGTATCTTTGTGTTTTATTGGCAAAATGATCCATCAGTAGACTTGGAGATATGTGACATAGTCTCATAGAGCCAATGTTTAAGAGATTGAGTAAAATAACATTACATTATAACATTATGTAAGTTTTAAGTGTGCACCACTGAAAAATCAGTGAATGTGTACATTACATTAATTTCATCACTAAAAAATCCAATTCAGATATTACTTTAATTTTAAGAATATGGTATGAACTCTAAAAGGTCACGTACGGCTTTTTAAATAAAAGGATATAAACATATGATAATTGTAGTAGTGAAATAGTTGGTTCTCTTAGAATAAATAACTTTGATAGTTTTATTGTCAATATTTTGGCAAAAATAGAATCTTTATTCCTATTTTCAATAAAATTAAAGTGGAACCTTTCTTAAGTTTCTTAATTTAAGTGACCTGTAAATAGAAATTCAATATAGGCCATTAATTTCTAGGACAGCTTATACATGCTCTCCCTGAAGCCTGTATAGGTTGTTGTTTATCCTGTTGTTGTTGTTTTTTTTTTTTTCATATGAAATATTTTATTAAGAGTTGTACTGGGCCTCCCTAGTGGTGCAGCGGGTTGAGTACCGCACTGTGAAGCATCCGTGGCACAGCCATTCAAGTTACTCCTTGGCCAGGGAGGGGACCTACATGGTACAGCAGACCTCTTCTACATCGCCTGCTGCTCCCCTCAGCAGTGTGTTTCAGTCGATCTGCCTGTTCTGTTCCCCACTCTGTCTCTGGTGAATCCTCTCACCTACCGTGACTCTGTCTTGTATGCATAAATGGGTAAATCCTTAACAAAAAAAAAGTTGTATGAAAATAAGCTGGGGTGAGTTTCGTAGGTCTCCACTTTGTACTCATAGCTCCTGACGTAATTTCCTTTTATGTGGGATGCATGGAGTTCTCATCTGAAAAACAACCAACAACAATCTGTCTTTCCTCCAACTTTTCAAATACTAGATAACTAACATTTCTTTTTTAAGGACAGTGCATGTTGCCCTTTGTATATAGGCTAGTTTTGGTAAGGGTCATTTTTTAGCTTTTGAGGTTCAGGAAGCTCGGTTTGTGAGAGACTTTGGAAATTACAGATTAGGTCTATGTGAAAGATGCAGATAGAACAATGTTTACATACAATGTCGCACAATGTATATGCATCTAGATTCTTTTTCTACAGTGGTATTGTCATCTGTTATATAGTGTAAACCTACAACTATTTGTGTATTTTTAAAAAATTTTTAATTTAAAAAGTATTAACAAATATTTTATAAGCAAGTTGCTAAAAATAAAATTGCATTTCTGTTGATGTGCAGCTTGCACCAAGTTTTGGTTTTATTTGCTATCTACTAGGGTCTCTTAGTCACTGAACCACATGAATGTAAAAAAGAAGCAACGTTTATTTCCAAAGTTAGTAAAATTATTTTAAAACCCAAAGATGGTAAAATAACATTTATGCATCAAGATGGCGTATTTTACATGGTGCACTGTGAAGCATGACTTTTCTTTCATGTTAAATAACTGTTCTTTAAAATTAATTTTAGTCATTTTCAATTCCAGGGTTTCAATTTCAACTCAATTTTTTTTTTGTGCATGCAAAAAGTAAATCATTGGCTTCATTAACAGAAAAAAAATTCACTGTACCTTTCAGTATGGATATTTTTAAAAGCGTTAAAAAGCACTGCTTATCAATTTTAAGATATTGAACATTTCCTCTGTGAAAGTAAAGGAAGAATTTAGCAAATTAAACAAATTTTCATCATGCAAAGGTCATGTGTATCTTCATCATTCTTAGTACTTCACACAGTAATTGATACATAATGGTGCTTGTGTATAGTTGTTGAAATACTGAATGAATAAAATAATACACTGGCTTTAGGGAAATGGGGACTAAATCACAAGGTTATAAGAAATAGAATAGACTTTATGATGAACTGAAATTATGGACTCAGATACTATGATCTTAGTAGCTTGTCTCAATTTATTAATTATCTTTTCTACTCAGCTGTTCTGTGTGATGAGAAAAATAACCAACACTAGAAATTTTTGGAATGAACGAATGGAGTTTTGTAGAAGTCTTAATATGGAAAATCAATGCATTATTGACACATGTATTGTCAATACATGGGAATTTATGTGATTGCTTAAAAACTATAAAGAGATTCAGCAGTGAAGAAATCAAACTTAGCTGTGAAAATATGATTAATGGGCCATTGTTGCACAGGTATTTATGTGACTTAAAGATTGAGATAGATGGAACATAAATATAAACTCTGCCATTTGGGAGCAATTAAAATCCCTCACTTTTTTAAAGGATGGGATCTATGCAGTTTGATCTGACATTGAATATCAAAATTTGTCTTGCCAGTGCACCATTAAAAAAAAAAATCACCCTGTCTAAAGTATGTAAGTAGAATTTGATGTTTCATGTGTCTTAAACTGGATGCAGAGGCAGGAGAAACAACCTCTGAACATTGAAATAACAAATGAAAAATACATATTTTTAGTAAAATTAATTTTTCTCTATCAGTATTAGAAGTTATTTTATTCAAAATGACAGTATATTGCTATAGGGATGGATTTGATAGCAATTTGAATAATTACTATGTTGATTTAAAATATGGTTTAAGTTCCTATTCTGTAATTAACAAATTTTAAAAATCAATGTGTCTTCTTTGAATTTTTTCAGAGTAATTTGAATGTCTCTGAGCTCAAGAAGAATTTTCTTATGCTTCAAGGTGTTTTCTTGTGTATTATCACTCTATTCTATATACCCACTCCATGTCCTAGCCACTCAATTTCTTTTGTTCTAACAACTGTTACTGTTTTTGTTTGTATTTTTATAGCTATGCTCTGCAAAATAGGAATATGTATATGTATACATTTATTCCTTTTAAAATGATAGCACATATCTACATATACATATATAGTATGCTGTTATCTTTCTTTTTTCCATTTAATAACAGATATGGACATCTTTCTTTAACAGTACATGAGTGTGCGCCCATCATTATTTTTAATGACTATGTCAAAGTTATTTAGTCCATAATGATGGACACTTAGGGTATTGCCAAATTTTTTGTTTTGCTATTACAAACACTGCTGTAATAAATAATCTCTTACATGTGTGTATACATATACATGTATTTATTTACAATTTTGTTTAAGAAAAAATCAATAAGACAAACTAAAATTCCCAGAAATGGACTGATATGGTCAAAGTTGTTTCAATTTTTTGGTAGGCATCAGCAAATTGCTCACTCGCTGTCATTCCATCAACAATTCTTAGGGTTCCTGTTTTCTCACTCTTGGGCCAATACATCATTATCAAACTTTGATCTACCAATCTGAGTGATGAAAAAAACGATACTGCATTATATTTTAAATCTTTCTTAGATCATGAGTCAAGATGAGTATTTTTTTTAAAGATTTACTTATGCATAAAAGAACCTGGGGTACAGACCAGAGGTGTAGGGAGTGAGGAGATTCACCAGAGACAGAGTGGGGTACAGAACAGGCTGATCAATTGAAACACACTGATGAGGGGAGCAGCGGGCAAGGTAGGAGAGGTCTGCTGTGCCACGTAGGTCACCTCCTGGGCAGCGGATCGAACTCGTGCTGCAGTGGCTGTGGTTTGATTCATAGTGCCTTGCTTAACCCACTGCGCCAATAGGGAGGGCCCAAGATGAGTATTTTTGTATATGTTTAATAACATCTGTATTTCTTTTTTGAGGAACTCTTTTTATATCTTGCCTATTTTTTTTTTATTGAACTGTTAATCTTATCTAAGTGGATTTTTGAAATCTCCATTTATATTGGAAAATAAACCTTTTGTGAAATGGATTTTGTATAAATTTTCTATTGCTGTGTAAAAAATTTTTGTGAACCTAGTGGTTTAAGATAACTTTATTATCTCTAAGTTTCCATGGGTCAAGATCAGAGCTCAGCTTAGCAGGAACTCAGCTGAGAGTCTTGCGAGGCTGAAATCAAGCTATTGTCTGGGGCTATGATCTCATCTGACGCTCATGGTCCTTTTCCAGCCTCACTGACTTTTTGACAAAATTTAGTGCTTTGAAGCTGTGTAACTGAGGCCATTGGCTCTTAGAGGCCACCCACAGTTCCATGCCCAGTGTCCCACCCTGTAGCTGGGTGGTTTTTTTTTTTTTTCCTTCAAAGCCAACAGAAGAATGTCTAAGTTTTGCTTTGAATCTCTCTGACATCTGTCCCGAGATTCTATAAACTCTTTAAAGGGCTCACCTGCTTGACCAGACCTACCAACAATAATTTCTGTTCTGATCAAGTTAAAGTCAGCTGAGTTAGGGACCTTAATGATAACCACAAAATCACTAGCTTTTGTCAAATAATGTAGCGCAATCTTGAGAATAGCTCTGAATATCCACAGATACAACGCCAGCTTTGCCTTTTTATACATGCTTATCCCTTTGTCTTATAATTATTTATTGAGTCATCAATTGTCTCTTTCCACTGATTTAAGATGCTGTTTTTATCACATTGAATTAATGTATGTTAGGATATATTTATAGATGTTCTTTTCTGTTCTATTGATCAATCTGTTCAAATCACGTATCTAGCTTCAGAAACCCATTTTAAATACTTAGGCAATCCATACTTTTAGTTTTTGAGAGCAACAAACTTGACCTTGACAACATGAGCTTTAGTAATACATTTAATTAATCTTGTGTTATGTAAGGAGTGAATTATGAAGTAGGAAGTTACTGGTGAATGGAAAGGCTATGTTGTTTTTTTTTTTTTTAACAATAATACTCTTCCAGTTACATACTTGAAATGTATTTGTGGCCAGAGTGAAAAAAGAGAAGAGAAATAGCAATTCTGATAAAAATGAAGGCAGAAAGCACCTTTCTCTTATCCCTGAATATGGCATTGATAGAAGCCAAACAATGAGGTCATTTCAGCTTTTGACATGATTAAGAATAAATGTGTATTGTGGTCTCAGTTCTTAATACATTCCCTATAGATATCATAATTGTATATATTGAACAAATATTTACCCTTATGTAGTTGCATAACGTGAAACAAAAATTTAGGATAAAAAAAGAATAAACCTGTATTTATCATTTTGTCACCAGATGGCGACAGTGCTCCTTAAAAGCAAAACATTGTAGTTTTGTGACGTTCCACCTGAACTTGTTGCATAGACTCTGAAGACTGATAAGTAGAATAAGTTGGCATTTGAGATTGAAAAAAACAGGCCTTCTTGTGTATCATTGCCTTTTATATTTTCAATATTTAGTTCTAACTCTGAGATGTATAGCAACAGACTTATTTACAGCTGCAAACCGTACAATCTTACCTTTTGTGCCATAAATGCATTAAAGTCAAAATGTTCTAAGTGTCTATTCCCTCTCAAGGCAGTGGCTTCTGGTTTTATTCCTTATCAGTCCTTTTTATTGTTGCAACATCAATCATCCTGCTCTCTAGGTGCTTCAGTATTACTTCCTGATCTTTGTCCTCTTGTTTCATATTTAGTGACTAGGTTTTTGGTCAATTCCATCTCTGTTATATATATCTTGTATCCAACCCTTCCTTCCTAATACAGGTATTGTGATTCCCTGTCGAGGCATTGTCTCCTACTTTCTTTCTGTCTTCCTGCTTCTCAGTTTATTTGCTCCTCTTCATGTTACGCTTTGTTTACAGAATTATGATTTTTAAAGCACAGGTATAATGAAGTCATTCATTTGCTCACTTTTTATACTTTCACATTTTGCACTTAATGTCCAAATCCTTAATTTTCTAAGGGAAACTGACATTTATTCAGTGCTATCACAAGTTCCGAAATAGCAGAAGTAAACCTTATGATTCACTGGTACAGAATTAGTGAAAGATTATTGTAAACACACAAAAAGGAAGGAGCACTCAACATGGAATGAGACTTAAGGAATATTGTTATAAAGCAGCTCTTGTATGTAAGGAAGTGACAGATCTTCAAGTGGTTGGTTGTAGTATTAGTATTTCTTTAATAATAGGGAATTGCTCAGATCAAATGGGGGGGACAGTTAAAATTTTACTGAGGGCACAAGCAAGAAATCAAGTTAGTCTCACTTATCTTACAAAATAACTTGAATTAAACTTGGTGTAAATGATTTTGTTTGCTCAGGAAATTTTCTAGTCTGATCTCTGTGTTTGATTTTAATGATACCTACTATGTTCTAGTTTTAGTAAGAAATTTAAGACATTTTAATTTCTATAATGATATTGTAAAATGGGTTTTAAGATGACTGTTTTCATACTGAAATGGCTTCTCAAGATTCAAAAATTGGAGGTAGAGTTTAATTAAAGTAGGTTTTTCTGACTCAAAATCCTATCATTATACATTTTATCTATTCATTATCTATCTATCTATCTATTTATCTATCTATCTATCTATCTATCTATCTATCTATCTATCTATCTATGCATACAAGAACTGGGGTACAGGCCAGAGGCATGGGAGGTGAGAGGATTCATCAGAGACAGAGTCTGGGGCAGAATAGGCAGCTCTATTGATGTACACTGCTGAAGGGAGCAGCGGGAGAGGCAGGAGAGGTCATCTGCACCATGGGGGTCAGCTCCCTGGCTGGGGATCGAACTAACACTGCTGTGCCGCTGATACTTCACAGTGCATCCCTCAACCCGCTGCGCCACCAGGGAGGGCCTCATTGTACATTTAGAAGCATATCATATGTGTCCTTTCATGCAGACTATAATCTAGCCACAGAAGATGACTTTTGAACTAAAACCATCTTTAATTCTTAACATTTTAAGAATGTGCACATGCTTTCCTCTTAACTAGAATTAGCTGCATGTGCTAATTCAGCAACTATTTAAATGTTGATTGTGTGTCAGAAAAATTTCTAGGTGCTAAGGGTTTAGTAGTGAATGAAGTAGACATCAGCTGCTCATGGAGATGGCTTTTTAGTTGGGGAAGATGAAGAAATAAGAAATTACTAGTCTTGGATCAAACTTGAGGCCAGAGTATCCCACTGTACAGGCTGTGCAGAGGGGACCTCCAGGGGATTCCATTCACTTAAATGGTTCCCTCTAAATTTTGAACAACTTGCGCTCATACTGTTTTACATGTTTGCCCATACATACCTTGTTTGGGTTCTAGAAATAGGTGACAGTCATTGAATATTATTTGAACTGTATTGAGTTGAAATAAATGGAATCGCTGAAAAGATAGTAGCTAACCATTTATCTTTCCCATACCGTTTACCTGTTTTAGTTACCTTGTTTTAAAAAATTGAATTTATTTACTGAATTTTTCTCTGCCACTTAGGCCCATCATTTTTTCATAATGTCTTTGTGTGAACATTTTAACCTACCTGAGAGAATGACACTACTGGCTTCTACTTATAAGATTGATTCCCTAGAATTTTGTTGTTTCTGTGCAGCTGCATATGCAGCATATTAAGTGCTCTAACATAATTCAAAAAATTCTTTTGCCTGTTTGATTTGAACCATCATATTTCATGTCTTTGTCCATTTTAAAGAATTTGATTACTATATTGCTTTTTTTATGTTCTTCCGTCTAATTCCAAGTAGGGTGACCTATGACCAAATTTGTCAGGGCCAGTCCTGGCTTATCCTTGTTATCCAGTGTAATTATAAGAGCAGCTGTTTCACTCTCAAAAGGGTCCTGGTGTGAACAATAAATTACACGATATCTCTATTCATCTTGGAGTCTTTGTATGTGATATCTAATGAACATACAGCGCAGTTCTTAGACTTATGGAAAGTTTGCAATGGAACTATATTGCAGCAAATACTGCTTTCAGGTACTTAGCTTCCAATATTTATTGAGTGTATTCCTTACTTATAACAGTGGTTTATATGGATTTCTATGAAGACAGTGAAAGATGCTCTGTGCCATAAGAATTCTTAATCTAAACGTAAGTCAGGCTATGGACAAAAAGTTCAAACTGGAAAAAACAAGTGTAACAAGACATAACTCATAACGATATGGAAAAAGTCAGAGACTTTAATGACCAAATTTAAATGATGAACCGAAAAAGGGTGGTTTGAGGGTGATTTTGTAGAGTCATTAAAACTAACAAATTTTAATGAAGCAATTTTATTTTTTCAATTTTATTATTTTTATATAAATATTTTATATCATTCTTCCTTTTTGCACAGTGCATGCTTTCTCCTCTCAGGTATAGTCCCCATATAATTCCCACCACCAATTCACCCCTGCACCATCACCATAGTCCCTTATGCTTTTCCCTCCCCTGTTTTGATCCCTATTCCTCTCTCTCCCTGCAGAGTGTTTAAGAGTTGCCTGTTAATTTTCTTTTTCCTGATCCTTTACTTGTTTCCCTTACATTCCTCCTATAAGTGAAGCCATCTGATAATTTTCTTTTTCTTTCTGGCTTATTTCACTGAGCATAATCCCTTCAAGCTCTATCCATATTGCTACAAATGGCATGAGTTTATCTTTTTTTTTTAAGATTTTATATATTTATGCATACAAGAACTGGGGTACAGGCCAGAGGTGCAGGGGGATGAGAAGACTCACCAGAGACAGAGTGGGGAGTGGAATAGGCAGATCAACTGAAGTACACTGCTGAGGGAAGCAGTGGGTTAACCAGGAGAGGTCTGCTGAGCCATAAGGTTCTCCTCCCTGGCTGGGGATCCAACTCGCGCTGCAGTGGCTGTGGAAGGTCCTACAGTGCAGGTGCTCAACCTCTTATGTCACCAGGAAGGCCCGAGTTTATCTTTTTTGATTGCTGAATGGTATTCCATTTTGTATATATACTACATCTTCTTGATCCAGTCTTTTATTTTTGGTCATTTGGTGGTTCCATTTTTAGTAGATTGAGGAACCTTCACACAGTTTCCCATAATGACTGGACCAATTTTCATTTCCAGCAGCAGTGTAAGAGAGTTACTTCTTCTCCATAGATCCTCACCAACATTTGTAGTTTTCTTTTTTTATAGTATGTGCCATTCTTGCTGGTGTAAGGTGATATTTCATTGTGGTTTTGATTTGCATTTCTTTGATTATAAGTGATGCTGAACATTTTTTCAGATGTCTGTTGGCCATTTGAATTTCCTCTTTGGAGAAGTGTCTTTTTAGTTCCTTTGCCCATTTTTGACTGGGTTGTTTACTTTGTTTATGTTGAGTCCATCAACTCTTAGTAGATCTTTGTGATCAGTCCCTTATCAGTAGTGTTGCATGCAAAAAAACTTTCCCAATCAGTAGGTTGTCTCTTTGTTTTGGTTAATGTCTCTTTCATAGTACTGAAGCTTTTTAATTTGATGTAGTCCCAGCTGTTTATCTTTTACTTCACTTTCTTTGCTTTGGAGGATATGTCTTTAAAGATGTTACTGAAATGTATGTCATGTAGTGTTTTGTCTCTATTTTATTAATGAAGCAATATTAAAGACAAAGGCATAAAAATAATAGGAAATTGAGTTTGTGTAATGTAGATATCAGTTCCTAGATCATCAATGTCTCTTTCACAACTATGTTTTATTTTGGCTCTCAGGTATGGTGAGTTTTGCTAATTATATTTGTTATATGGTACTGTAGTGATTTGTATAACGTTCCTGTATTGTGTATTTTTCCACCTAAATATTTTGGAATAATAAATATGTTGCATAGTATATGTTTTAAATTACATGAATGAGAAGGTACTTTAGATATTACATTTAAAAATACTTATTCATGGAGGAATATTGGTTCACTGTGCTAGTCTGACCCATTATACTCTGTGGTAGACAGAGTGATGGACATCTCTGGAGTCCTGGTGCTCCCTGGAACCTGTGAGTATGTCACCTTACGTGGCAAAAGGGACTTTGCAGATGTGATTAGTGTTTTGAGCTATGAAGTGGGGAGAGTATCGTGGATTGTCTAGGTGGATTCAGTCTTCTTTGATTTGGTTATATAAATTACCCAGGTTATTTTCAAGTGTTGTACCAGCTTTATATAACTGGGATACTTTGGTCATAATGGTATCATTTATATATTGCTTTATTTAGTAATATTTTTTATTACAGAACTTTATTTTGGTCCATGAGGGATGTTGGTGTGTAGTTTATTTTTCTTGTAACATGATTGGTTTTGGCCTGGGAAATCCTGACTGACCTCATGAGTTATGAAAGTGATTGACTTCAATTTTCTGCAAGAGTTTGTGTAGAATGGCTATTATTTCTTCTCTAAATGAGTGGTTAAATTTGCCTCTGTTGCTAGAGGCTGGAGTTTTATGTGGAGGTTTTTTTTGAAACAAATTTAATTTCTTGAATAGATACAGAACAATTCAGTTTACTTATTTATTCTTGAGCATAAGGATATTTTTACATCTAATTTCATAAACCATGACAACTGTGTTTATTCTGGGGATGTCGCATTTAACATTTGAAAATCTTTCTTTTTCTTTTTTAAAAGGCTAGAAATAGATTAAAATATCTTGATGAAGTACTCCTTTCTAACTTAACCTTCTCCATGTCCCATACTGATCTGTACCTTAGAGCCATTTTTTATCCCAATTTCAACTTTTTATCTACTGGTATCTTTGGCTAATTTCAATAACCATTTCCTCTCTGTCTTTAACTGAAATAGGTGGCTTTTTACTTTTTGTCTAGAGATAATGAGTCGGTTATTTTTCTTTACCTTATAGAAGTTTTACCTTTTAATTCACTGTCCACTTGTTTTCTTCTGTTATTCAAAGTCTGAGGAAGTTGTTATCCATTACCTTAAGTTTATGACTTGACTAGATTCTTCACCTTTGAGGTAACTGCTTTTTATTCATACTTTAAATACTGTAAGCCTATCTCCATTCTCCTAGTCAGTGCCATTTAACTGGTTGAAACTCTACCTATTACTATTTCCTGACAGTGTCTATGATTTATTTTTCTTATTTTAACAATATATTTATTACTGTTTTGAGTGCCATATACCCAGTTTTGTAATGATAATGGTATAAGGAAAATTAGTAGTGATTAGTATTTTGCCAAATAATTCATCCCAATCCAACAACTGTGTGAAAATATCTAGTGAAAAAGGTGGAAGAAAGCATTTACTCAAGTTTCATTTGTTGCCACTTCATTAAAAAATTTAAGTAAACTATTTTACATTTAGTAGTAAAATTAGAAGCGATGGAAAGCAAAACTAGAGAGAGTAAGATGCAGGTAATTTGTTTGCTAAGGATGGTGGTTTGTTACCAGCAGCACTCTTTATTGAGCTGTTGCTAGGAAAATTGTTGGTTAACATCAAGTTGAATATTTTTGAGATTCTTAGTTCATCCCAACACTAATACGCACCTTTCCATGCCTAAAAATAGAAGTTTTAATAAATTGTAACATGTTTGTTATCTAGTGTTATCATATATGCTGGTGCAATCATTTCCTACAGATTGTTTTTGCAGTGAAATTTATTGTGAGCCTGCAGTTGGCTTTTATGCAATATTAATGTTACATACCACTTCTAGGGATCTCTCCCTTTACGCTTTGGCTCTCCCCATACACACCGAATGAAATAGTTCTGATGTTGGTTAAGATGTAACAAATAAGAACTGCAAAATTAGACTTCCTTGCTGAGACAGGGCAAGCGTGAGCATTGATAAATGTAAAATTGTTTATTTAAATTTTTTAATAAAGTGAATGAAGTGGCAACAAATAAAACTTTGAGTAAATGCTTTCTTCCACTTTTTTCACTGTATATTTTCATGTAATTGTTGAAACGAAAGGATTGGGATGAATTATTTGGCAAGTGTCTTTGAAAAATAAAGGGAAAGAAGGATGAGACCAGGGAGCTGGCCACTAGATTTTATATAGTACTAGAGTTTAAGAAGCAAGAATCAGCTTTTCAAGGGTCAGACCAGGTCTGGCATGCCTCACCAAATAGAAAACTGGAGTCAAAGCTTTAAAATAAAGATAAAAATGTATTTCCCTACTGATATATTTAGTTGTTTAAGAATTCAGGTACCTAAATTTATCAGATCATAATGACATAAATAGTGGTCAGCATCATGGTGGAGCCCAGTTCTTCTGGGCTCATTCACACTGAAGCATCTGTGCTTATCTTCTCTGCCTTCTGCGTGTTACTATAGATAAACAACCTCTGCTCCAGCTATGCTTAGAACCTAACTATTTTTATCTACTCAAGAACATAGCTCCTGCCATTCCCTGAGATTGTCCAAGAATTGTCCAAGATTGTCCAGGTGGGGAATATTCAAACATTTACAAAAATAAATGATTAGTGTTGAAATTTTCAAACTAAATGAAATCTGTGTGACATGAATAATTTCTAAAATTTTAAATTTCTTTTCATACTGGCAGCTCAACTATGCTAAGTTGTTTTAAAATGGGCAAACTCTTTGAAAAGGTAAATTTTCTTATTTTTCATCATGTGCCAAATATTAGGGGCAGCAATTATAAAAGGCAGCTCAGATAAGAGTAGTGGTTCTCAAACATTTTAGTCTTGGGACCTCTTTATAATCTTAAAAACATCAAGAGTCTCAAAGAACTTTTTGTTTATATGGATTATGTTCATTGATATTTACCGTATTAGAATAAAAACTGAGAAAAATTGAAATGCATCTTTATTACTTAGTTTAAAAATAGCAATAAGCTCACTGTGTGTTAAGTAGCCATATGGAACAAATAGAACTTTAAGTTGACCTACAGTAGTTTTACTTTTCCTGGGAGTGTGTGTCTACACACTGTGACTCACTTCTAGCTAATATGGCAAAGATAATGTGATAGTCACTTCTGTGAGTACATGGTGAGAGTGTCTGAGATGGAAGCAAGGTGGTTTTGAAGAAGTTAAAATCATCTTGGGGAAGGGCTGTGAGAAGACCATGTGGCTGTAGCCTGTAGGGGGATTTCTAGGAGCTGAGAGCACCTCTGGCTGACAACTAGCAAGCAAACAGGACTTCAATCTTGTAGCTGCAAGGAAATGAATTCTGCCAACAACCACATGATCTTGGAAAAGAGCCCTGAACTCCAAAAGGGGTTTGCCAGAGCAACACTTTGATTATACCTTTGTGAGACCCTATGCAGAGGAGCCACTTAAATCAGCTTGGACTTGGACCTATAGAAACGCCATAGTGACTAAGTGACTAAGATTGTGGTGATTTGTTCTGCACCTATAGAACACGAGCATAGCACATTTCAAAAAGAAAAGGACAATTTAGTGAGAAAATTGGATTTTTTTTCTCCTTTTATATTCAATGTCTTAGATACCACAAGTAATGTAATCTCGGGAAACTGCGCTATCCACCCATGAGACAATGAGAGCAAAAGGCAGATTTTAGTATCATTAGGAATACAGGATTGACACCAGGTTTCTAAAGGTCTTGGGGGGTCCTCCAAAAGCTTACTTTTAAGAACTACAAGATTCGAGATTGAGTTTTTAGTAGTCTGCTGGTCCATCAGCACTAGAAGTTTAGTTGTACATTGATGAGATTAAATAATGAAACCTAAGCTTTGCTGTGCTCTTAAGTTCCTTGTCAAGTTTTCACTTGATTTTCGGTCTTGCCCTTGAGTTTGTCTCTTTGCTCTTCATGCTAAGCAAATGCAAAAGATCTTTGCTGACTCTAGTTTTTAGGAGGTACAAAGAGGAATATGTTTAATATATAGTGGGTCAGGAGGTTTTTTCTTAAAATGATCCGGCGTCCTTTGTAGTTTTCATCTGCAAAGGTACTGTTGTCATTGAGAGATTTGGTTTAAAACTCGGAGGTTTTTCAAACATATTTTTTATTTGTAAAAGTTTATAGAAATTGTCTCATTTTATGTGCATTAGTTTCCCTTATCTGCCTGGGATACATTCCAGGACCTCCAGTGAATGCCTAAAACCACAGATAGTAACCCTATTTACACAAAATTTTTTTTCCTATGCATACCTATGATAAAGTTTAATTTATAAATCAGATACAGTGATTAATAACAATAACTAATAAATTAAAACAATTATAACAATATACTCTAATGAAAGTTATGTGAATTGTCCACTCTCCCAAGATATTGTAATATGTGCAATATTTTCATACCATGTTGACCATGGGTAACTCAAACAATGGAAAGTAAAAACACAAATAAGGAGAGACTAATGTGTATACATCTGTGTGTTTGTATGTGCATGTATTAATAATACCACTAGTGCATAGTTCTTTTAAATGTTTTGCTTTAATTTTGTGTGATCTCTTTTATCCCTAGGATACTAAATATCAAATTAGAGTGATGCATCTCAAGATAGCTCAATACATAATTAGTTGGTGTTGTTTTAATATTTGGCATACAACTTGTTGTTAAGATCATTAATATAGAATCATGTAGATTTCTTCTTTAGTAACCTATGGTTACTCTAGTTGTTTTTTTTTCCAAATAAATAAAGCAGCAAAAAATAGTATACAGATCAAATTGTTATAACTTATAATCATCTAATTTTATTTCTGTGATAAGTGCCTGAGAGATGGTTGTATATATTCTTTGACACAATTGGAAGTTTTGAAGTATGATTGGACCTCTTTGTCTGGAAAGGTCTCTCAAGGTTGGTGTGAAGGTTATTGGTAGAACAATTCTCACTGTGTTTACTTAATTACACAGCACTTGAACTGGAAAATTAAACTTAAGGGTGACTTCCCCCTCTTTACTGATGCAAGCCCCTTCCATTTTTTCTTTTCAGCTTTTTCTTTTATTATATTTCCACCTGAACATTTTTGTATTTGTCTTTTTCTTAGATGTCAGCTTCAATTTATTTTTCCTCAATTATATTTTTATATTCTCATTAGGTTTTATGTTTACTCGGTCTCTTTAACCATTTTACTTGTACTTTTCTTTGTATGATACTTGCTTTGTATGTTTAGAGCAGGTTGAGTGGATACATTTCAGTTATATCTCAGAGAATGTTTATATTTTTCTTAGAACCAAGACTACAGAATGTATGAACTTAAAAGTTTTGTGATGCAAAATAACTGTTTGTTTTCTACTGATGTGATATGTATCTGAAATTCACTTAATATAAATTATTTGATATGGTTTAAAGTTTTGAGGTATGATTTAAAATTCCTATTGAAAAGTGGTAAGAGTTTCTTCAGGTTCACTTTGTTTAGTAAGAATATTAGAGTCATGCATGGGGAAGATTATGAAAATTAGATTTTTTTCACCCTATTGTAATATTTTCATCTATGATTAAATGTGATTTTGACCAGGGACTTAATATATGTTAATTTTTTTATTCTTTCAAAACGTTTGAAATTTGAAAGCTATGTTTATGTTCAAAGCACTGATGGTTTTTTGTTTGTAATATTATATCATCTTTTTCTTTTAAAATTCTGTTGCAATCTGTAATTTAAAAATATTGGAATCTGTAAAATTAGCTTACATTTTCATGTGAGCATCTTAAGCACTTGCTGAGTGACCAGGATATGGAACACTGCGTAAGCGGCACTGAACTGTGAGTTAGGAGATGTGGATGCCTAGTCTAACTTTGTCACACCATTTGGATAATAATTCACCTCACTTCCTTTCTGTAAAATGAGGGAGTTTAAATCTTACTTTAAATGTGATGAGACACCATTGCAGAGTATGATGATATTTTTTATGTCTCTGTAACATCGTCCTGTTGTGTGGGGAAGGTTGTAGGGGACAAGAATTGATGCAGAGAGAATCTAGGAGGCTATTGAAGTTGTTTAGGAGAGAGATACAGGTTGCTTGTGCTAGAATTGTAGTAGTGAAATAGAAATATTGATGAATTTGTGTTCCATCTTGGAAGTGGACTTGACAGAATTTACTGATAGATTAGATATGTGTGGTGGAGTGTGGAAGGAAGAGAGATAACAAGGATAACTTCTAGATAAATTGTGGTATTGTTCTAAGATTTTAAAAAAATATACCAAACTGAGGAGAAATAGATTTGGGTGAGGAAGTTAGGGCTTCTATTTGGCCATGTTGTTGTTAAGATGCTTTTTTGGACTTACCAAGTAGACAAATATATGAGTCTAGAATTCTAGGGGAAGGTAAGGGCAAAGGTGTAACATATAGAAGATATAGGATTTAAGTCACCTAGGGAGAACATGTAGGTTAAAGAGAAGATGTCTACAACACAGCTGCAATAGAACCTTGAACTTTCACAACATTTAGAGATCTAAGAGAGGAATAAGTGGCGGCAAAGGACACTGAGACAGAATGGCTACTGAATGAGAGAAAAATCTGGAAATACGGCTAAGGAACAAAGAGTTAAAATGGTTTAAGGGCTACGGAGAACATAACGTTAGTGTCGAATACTGGAGGAATGTCTGTTAAGAACAGACACTTGTCTTTGGATTTGGCAATATGGAAGTCATTGGTGAGAGCAGACTCAGTGGACTATTAGTGATGGAAACTTGATTGTTATAAATCGATTGATCAGAGAATGTGAGTTAGGAAGTAGACATAGCAACTTGACAACTTCTTTAAGAAATTTTTCTGTAAAGATGAACAGAAAAATGGGGAAGTATCTAAAAGATGGGGTGGGATAAAGAGGTTCTTTTAAGTTTGGAAATAATATAATAATTAAACATATTAAATTAAATTAAAAATAAATATAATAAATAAATTTAATAAAAATAAACTAAACATAGTAATTACTGGTGATCTGATTTATACTTAAGTAA
Organism: Galemys pyrenaicus; assembly: GCA_019455555.1. NCBI lineage: Eukaryota > Metazoa > Chordata > Mammalia > Eulipotyphla > Talpidae > Galemys > Galemys pyrenaicus. The sequence goes on along the minus strand of JAGFMF010011395.1, from coordinate 6,962,420 downwards.
TTATCATTTATTATTAGAAATATTGTTAGAACCAAGGGACTTCTACAGTAGACTCAACAATAACTAAATTGTGTATTTCAGGAAGGCACTGGTAATAGAGTAAGCTGTAGGGAAAGTTGGTAGGATTGGTCTTACTTACTTTTTATTTTCCTTTGCACTTTTGAATTTGGTGCTTACTTTGCCTTCACTTATAAGTAGCTGGGTTCGCTTATTAATCTTGATTTTTGTCCATTTGCAAGGACCAGATATAAATTGTATTTTTTAGGCTGGTGGGATAGAATCAAAATCCACGTACACTGTCATGAGTTTATTTGTGTAAAGCGTCCGTCCTCTTTTGGCTTAGCCAAAACTGAAAATTGTGTTGACTTATCATTATGGAGTAAGGGAGTTTGATGGAGCTTAGAATATGTCTGTTCTCAGTTTCTTGACAAACTAAAGATTGAGTCCTCTGGAGTGAATGGATAAGAGAACTATTGTCAGGAGAATTGTTTTGAAGTGCAGGGTCAAATGCAGCAATTACTCAAATTTCAGATGATAGAATATATAGCATAGAGTGGATCACTATTCTTAGAACACTGTTTTTATTAGATTTCCAAACCACCACACTCTCCTGATTTTCTTCCTATATCTGTGGCTGTCACTTTCCGCTCCACTCAACGATTTAATATGAAAATTAGTTCCTTAGGCCTCCTTTTATTTTTTTTTAATTTTCATTTTAAGCTCTTTCTCTGGATGATCTCATCTCCTTATGTGTTTGAAATCATTACTAACATGCTGATACTTCCTGAATTTATGTCTTCAGCCAAGAATTCTTTTGAACTCCAGGGTGACATATCTATTGCTTTCTTATCTATCTGTCTTCTGGCTGTCTTGCATGCACCTTAAATTCAACAACTCATCAGCTTCCTTTTCCTTCTCCCTCAACCTGCACCTCTTTCAGTATTCTCTGTCTCAGCAAATTTTAAGACTGTCTGCTTGGTTACTTAAGAGAGAAATCTGAGAGTCATTTTTGACTCCTCACTTGACCTTCAAAATCCACCTCCCACCCCTTTGGCAAATCAATTACATCCTGTGGTACAACAACCTTTTTAGTCTGTTCTTTTTTTTGCCATATTACTATGATCACTTTAATCCAAACCAACTAATCTTGCTCTAATTACTGCATTGGCTTTTTAATTGATCTCCCTGCATCCACGTTGAGGGAAGTATTTTGACGTATTTGTGATGTCTTTCCTCCTATATATTTCTTGTTAATTTCTGAATCTTCACTCTGATAACTAGGTTTTATTATATCTATTGACTCAAAGGAGGATTGTTAGAGCAAATCAAAAACTTCGTCATTATTTGATTAAATATCAAAATGCTCAACAGTTCTCAATGCCCTTTTAGAATGTGAACCTTATTTCTTCTACTCTCAAATGAATTGATTTCTCCCAACACTGACCTTTTATGGATCTTTGATTGTAACATAATTGCTGTCATCTCTTTTCTTTAGTGATTCTGTACCTCATATCTAAAATATTCATTTGTCCTGTGTTTGGCTTGCCTCAGACCGTTCCATGGTTCTCATCGTAATAGTTCTTTCTCCAGGAGAACTTCCACTGAACTTCTGAATTCCAAGATTAGTTTGAGACTTCCTATTACAATTTTTTTCTCTCATTCCTAATCAGAATTTCCAAGAACACATGTGGTTGCTTATTTAGTTTCTCTTTCCCACTAAATCATAGATTAAATATCCTATAAAAGCTAGAATGACACATCTTTTTCTTCCCCAAAGCCCCCAACACTCCTATGGGCTCTCTAGGAGACTCTAATCAATACTTAATAAATACTTGCTGAATAAAAAAAATCAAAGTTGTGAAGAGAGAGAGAGAGTCAATCTTTTGGTAGACAAAAGCACCTGGAATTGCTGTAATCTTGGGTTTCACTACCTTTACCTGGGAACTGGAATTCAGATTGAGGGCATCAACAAATGAGGAGACTCTATCCTAGAGTGGCTTTATGTGAACATATACCCTTTAAAAGGATGTGAGTACAATAGTTAATAAAGGACTGTGGAGACAGACATATGTGTTAATGCCTGTGTTATTTCACATAGTTGAGAGGTTATTTATTAGGAAGCTGAAGTCCTACTAAATACAGGTATGGCAGAGATCCAGGGAAATTTGAGTTATTAGTCTTGAAGAATTAACCTCTTTTGCAATCATAGCATAATGGGGGCAGAAGACATTTGGGATACAGCATAAAATTTTGAAGGAATTTTATAAGCCAATTAATCTTATTTTTAGAATAATTCAATATTTCTTTACACATATCCCTAGTGTCTTCTGCTTGAATACTTTTAAGGACAGCAGACTAAGACTGCAGCAGTTGCTTGTTCCTTCTTTGCAGGATGAGTCCTAACCACCCCACGCTTCAACAGGTATCCAGACTGCTGCATACATTGAAACAGACAGAAGAATGTTCATTGGAATCATCATTAATGTTGTACTTAAGTTGAGCTTCTTTAAAGAGTTATAATAGTTGTACAGTTGCTGTCCTGGGCTATGATGACAGACCAAGAAGTTGGATAGAGAAAGATTAAAAAAACAAAGAAGAGAATTTAGGCTATGGAAAAGAGTCAAAAAAGTACATTCTGACATACTTGTTTCCCATCAGTGAGTGGCAAGCAACTGATTATTACTTGTTTCATATGTAATTGAACATATTATGTATCTGGTTTATTAGAAGTATTCCGTATGTGCAAATTTCAGGGAAAAGAAAAGACTTTACCTTTAAACTTTATTGATGCACCTTTATAGATACTTTTTTCTTCTGCACTAAACATGGTGGGTATTCTTAAAGTTTTTCAGGAACTTGTGACAACAGATGTCAAAACTGAAGCAGATATTAGTACTTTTGGAATAGGTAATATTTATGGAATAGGTAGCCTTTGGGAGAAAAGACTCCCCCCTTTTTTTTCACGATGTTATTAGTAGAAGGAAACTGCATGAAGGCAAGACTTGTGAATGGGAACTCTGGGAGGCCAGAATGATTGCATAGTGTGTAGTTTAATCTCATATTTTGCTAAGAATTATTTATTGCTGTGATAATTAATATTTTTGATATTTTCATATAGTAACGATGTGTTACTAGGATTTCTTTTCTGAAGAATTTAAGGGCACTTTGAAGTTACTACGTGGCAGAAGTGCCTTGAGAATGTAGTTTGTCAGTTTAGTATGGGTGCTTGGAATTTTAAGACTAAGGTTTGGTTCCTGATGTCTGTAGCTCTTAAAGATGGAGCTGCATCTTTTTTATATTGATATAGCTCCTTGACAATCATAGTGTTGCTTCAGTAGTTCTCTTAGTTATCAAAGGAATATATATTTGGAACTAGCAGTCCTAATTCTGAAGGGTCTTACCAAATTGTGTTTTCAGGGATTGTGATTCTCTTTCCTCTAACAGACAGAATCTTTAGGTGTCAGAGTAGGTACCACTTTGGACATTCTCATTCTGGAGCATAATGTAGGATTGGCATTCTACAGTCTGTGTCTTGCAGCTAATGGGAACGATATTCCTGCTGCTGCCAGCTTGTAATTGTTGGAACTTGTTGCTGTGGGAAGTTCTGGGGAAGAGCTGCTCTGACTCTTGACCTTTGAAGCAACCCTGTATTACCTCTCAGAACAATGTAGCAGGAGCCAAGACACAATGGGATTAGTTTTGATATTTCTAGGCTAGAAAGAGGAGTCAGAAAGATTATAATGATAGTTCCAAATATGATAATGGGGCTTTCTACATTCGTGGAAGCTTTCATTATGCTCACCTTTTCTTCCTGGATTAGATGTAGGCGGGAACTGTTAGGAATCTGCTCTGCGGCATGAACAGATAGAGGTCATAGTCTGGGAAATGCTACCAATATTTTTGTAATACATCAGAAAACAGCATAGCATGAACATGACTGACAAGGGACTTATCACACAGATCCACAAAGAACTAACCAGACTAAACAAAAACAAAGTGAACAATCCAGTCAAAAAATGGGCAAAAGAG